>VWZX01009104.1:138140-197202 GCA_013399015.1 Galbula dea | reverse complement strand
TTCCATGACAATGCGTTCCATGATCTTCCCAGGCACACAGGTGGGGCTCACCGGCCTATAGTTCCCTGGGTCTTCCTTTCTACCCTTTTTAAAAATGGGGGTGATGTTACCTTTCCTCCAGTCACTCGGGACTTCACCTGACCTCCACGACTTGTCAAATATGATGGTGAGTGGGCCTGCAACTACATCAGCCAGTTCCCTCAGGAACCTACGATGTATGTCATCAGGGCCCATAGACTTGTTCTTATCAAGTCTCACTAGGTGATCTTGAACCTGCCCTTCACTCACAGTGGGAGGCTCTTCACTCATTGAACACTCGCCTAGGGCTACCAAATCCTGGTAGATGGAGGAGGCTTGGCTGCCAGAAAAGACTGAAATGAAGAACTCCTTGAGTAGCTCAGCCTTCTTCATATCCATTGTTATTTTCATTCCTTATTTGTCAGAGTGGGAACACTCACCCTGGCTTTCCTTTTTTGGGTAATATATTTACAGAACCCTTTTTTATTGTTTTTTGCATCCCTTGCCATGTTCAGTTCCATCTGTGCCTTGGCTGTCCTGATTCCATCCCTACACTTTCTAACCATTTCCCTGTATTCTCCCAAGGCCACTTAGTCCTGCTTCCACTGCCTGTGCATTTCCTTCTTGTGCCACAGTTTGAGAAGCAGGTCCTTGCTCAGCCAGACCAGTCTTCTTCCTGCCCTGCTTGATTTCTTGCACAGAGGAATGGAAAGCTCTTGCGCTCTGAGAAGAGGGTGCTTAAAGAACTGCCAGCTCTGATGGGTTCCCATATCCCTAAGGACAGTTTCCCAGGGGACCTCACCCATTAGGTCCCTCAGCAGCTGGAAATTCTCCTTCCTGAAGTTCAAAGTCCGGGCTTTGTTCTGTGCCGTGCCTACATTTCTAGAGATTGTGAACTTTATTGGGGCGTGATCACTGCAGCCTAGACTTCCTCCAATCTTGACATCTTTAATGAGTTCTTCCATATTGGTTAGCACCAGGTCTAGTAGTGCTTTGTCTCTGGTTGGTTCATCTAGAACCTGTACCAGAAAGTTGTCATCCACAAACTCCAGAAGTCTCCTAGACTGCCTACAGCCTGCTGTATTGGTTTTCCAGCAGATGTCTGGGTGGTTAAAGTCTCCCACCAAGACGAGGGCCAGTGAGCTTAAAAGCTTCCTGCAGTTGAAGCAAGAAGGCCTCATCAGCATGCTCCAATTGATCAGGTGGCCTGTAACAGACCCCAACTACAAGCTGATCTTTGTTCTGATGTTTAAGTTTCACCCATAAGCTCTCAACCTGGTCATGCCTGTTACTCAGAGCCAGTTCTTCACAGCTCTCTCAGCATGTCCTCATAAGAGAGGTGTTCCATCCCAATGGACATTTTTGTGGCTCTCCTCTGGACCCACCTAAGTAAATTCATGTCTTTCCTGTAGTGAGGACACCACAGCTGGACACAGCACTCCAGGTAGGGCCTCACCAGTTCAAAGTAGAGGGTCAGTATCACCTCCCTTAACCTGCTGGCCATGCTGCATTTCACAGAATCAGAGAGTCACTGAATATTAGGATTTAGAAGGAAACCCCCTGCCAAAGGATGTTCGCCTAGAGCAGGTTGCACTGGATGGCCCCAGGTGGGTTTTGAATGTCTCCAGAGACAGAGACTCCACCATCTCCCTACCCAGCTGGTTCCTGTGCTCCACCACTCTCAAAGTAAAGAAGTTCCTCCTTATGTCAGATGGAACTTCCTGTACTCTGGTTTGTGCCCATTACCTCTTGTCCTGCCTGGGCACCACTGAAAAAAAAAAATGAACCCATCCTCATGACACCCATCCATTAAGTATTTGCAAGTATTGATAAGATGATGCAGCCCAGGATGTGATTATCTTTCTGGCCTGTGAGTGCACATTACTGGCTCATGTCCAGCTTTTCATCCACCAGTACCCCCAAGTCTTTCTGTGCAGCACTGCTCTCAACCCCTTCATCCCTCAGCCTGTGTTGATACTGGGGATGGCCTCAATCCAGCTGCAGAACCTTGCAGTTTGCCTTGATGAACCTCAAGGCATATTTCTTGAGTTTGTTCAGGTCCCTCTGGGTGGCATTCCATCCCGCTGGCTTGCCAACTGCACCACTCAGCTTGATGTCATCAAGTTATTAGATACGTTCAAGGAAGAAAGATTTATTAAATACACATCCAGTTCTTAATAAAGAAACTCTTGAGCTGTAGAATGCTGAAAGTTCAAAGAGCATCCTGCTGTCCTTGTACACCAGGCATCCCCTGACAGCCATTGGGGATGATGGACTAGTGGCAAAGACAGATGGACTGGTGCAGTCACTCTTTCTGTTCTCCATGTCTGCAGTCCCTTTATATTAAAAACTTCAGAGGTTTCAGAGTCCATCTTTAATTCTCAGATAACTGATCCCTAATAAGTAGCAGAAGATGAAGAGCAAATACTCCTCCTGGTTCTAATTTTCCACTATAGTTACCGCTGAGGAGACAGAATATGGCCCAGTATTTCTCCAGTAAGAATAAGAAGAAGGAAATGAACACTCTGACCAGATAAGTTCCTTTGAAAGCAGCTCACTTCAATCTTTGTATGAATACTGATGCAAACTGACATAAATTTCAGCTGCCTCTTGCTGTGGAAAATATCCTTCAATCTTGTATGGAAATAAAAATAAAGAGATCAAGGAAATCAGGACTGCTTGCAACTAATTGAGAAAGACTGAATTTGGGGAAAAAATAGCTATTTAAACATCTGCATAGCATCCTCAAAATCTTTTTGAATGAAATCTGTTCCTTTAAATGTTTTGCTCAATATTTTCAGTAAAGACCTCATACAGCCAAACCACTGTACCAAGCAATGATTGACACATATCTTATAAACTCTTTCAAGTCTAACAAATGCAAAAAATCATAGATATTTATGCAATGTTCCAAAATAAGATAATTTTGCCTAAATGTATCAGATACAACTATGATTTTTAAATTACTGTAACCCACTGAAGAAATCTTTTTACATGGTAATTCTGTTCAAATAAACTGGATCATTTTGAGCCTATAGATAGTAGATGTGAGAACCTCCTAAACGAAATTAAAGGTCATGACATCATCAGAAAAGTGATTTTCCAGCAATGTATCCTGTGCCCTTGACTTTATCTTGTTATCTATGTGGTTATATGGTGCTGTATGCACATTTGTGAATGAAAAAAACCCCTTAATTCTGGATTTTAGTTTGGTGTTTTCATTCTGCAAAGAAGGAGGGTTCATGTATATGCCTTTCTATAGGTTTTATAACTTACAGACAACCATAGAGCTTTCATCTAAGCCCTGCAGGACCTCTAAACCTTCATACACTACATAAATGCAGTGATTAGACTCCTCTGTAATGCTTCTAAACATTTACTTTGGCTGCTGTAAAGAACAACATTGAAGCCTGAGGAATCCATGTGCATATTATTTAGTCAGTTTACAGGCACTATCAGCAATGTCCCACACATACTGCATTGAAAGCAACCACAGTCACTAAAATATAAACTTCTATATTTATAATCATTGTTCCTTAGATGCATACTGGTTAATTTTCTTTTATCTTCTGAAGTCTACACAGGAGAATCATAGAATGTTAGGACTTGGAAAAGACCTTGAAAGATCATCTAGTCCAACCCCTCCTGCCACAGCAGGAGTCCCTAGACCAGGTCACACAGAAACACCTCCAGACAGGTTTGGAATGTCTCTAGAGAATGAGATTCCACAACCTCTCTGGGCAGTCTGTGCCAGTGCTCTGGCACCCTTACTGGGAAAAAATTTCTTCTTGGATTCACACGGAACCTCCTATGCTTCAGCTTACAGTCATTGCCTCTTGTCTTGTCACTAGGCTTCACTGAGAAGAGCCTGCTGCCACCATTCTGACAGCCACCCTTCACATATTTATAAGCATAGATGAGGTCACCCCTTAGTCTCCTCTTCTCCAATCTATAGAGACCCAGCTCCCTCAGCCTTTCCACATAAGGAAGGTGTTTTACCCCCTTAAACACAGGTCAGTCCCTAACCTATACTCATCCATGGGGTTGATCTTTCCCAGGTGCAAAACATGACACTTGGCCTTGTTGAATTCATTCAATTTGTCCCTGCCCAACTCCCCAGCCTCTGTAAGTCTCACTGAATGGCAGCACAACCCTCCGGTGTGTCAGCCACTCCACCCAGTTTAGTGTCATCAGTAAACTTGCTGACAGTGCACTCTGTCCCCTCAGCCAGGTCGTGAATATGTTGAAAAGCACTGGTCCCAGTACCAACCCCTAAGGGACTCCACCAGACACAGGCCTCCAACTAGACTCCATCCCATTGACCACAACTCGCTGACTTCTGTCCTTCAACCAGTTCAAAATCCACCTCTCCATCCTGTCATCCAGACCACACTTGCTCAGTTTAATTGCAAGGATGCTGTGGGAGACAGTGCCAAATGCTTTACTGAAAACAAGATAAAACCACATTCACTGTACCACNCTCTTGTCTTGTCACTAGGCTTCACTGAGAAGAGCCTGCTGCCACCATTCTGACAGCCACCCTTCACATATTTATAAGCATAGATGAGGTCACCCCTTAGTCTCCTCTTCTCCAATCTATAGAGACCCAGCTCCCTCAGCCTTTCCACATAAGGAAGGTGTTTTACCCCCTTAAACACAGGTCAGTCCCTAACCTATACTCATCCATGGGGTTGATCTTTCCCAGGTGCAAAACATGACACTTGGCCTTGTTGAATTCATTCAATTTGTCCCTGCCCAACTCCCCAGCCTCTGTAAGTCTCACTGAATGGCAGCACAACCCTCCGGTGTGTCAGCCACTCCACCCAGTTTAGTGTCATCAGTAAACTTGCTGACAGTGCACTCTGTCCCCTCAGCCAGGTCGTGAATATATTGAAAAGCACTGGTCCCAGTACCGACCCCTAAGGGACTCCACCAGACACAGGCCTCCAACTAGACTCCATCCCATTGACCACAACTCGCTGACTTCTGTCCTTCAACCAGTTCAAAATCCACCTCTCCATCCTGTCATCCAGACCACACTTGCTCAGTTTAATTGCAAGGATGCTGTGGGAGACAGTGCCAAATGCTTTACTGAAAACAAGATAAAACCACATTCACTGTACCACCATCATCTATCCACCTGTTTATGTCCTCATAAAAGGCTATCAGGTTCCTCAAACTTGACTTCCCCTTGGTAAACCCATGATGACTGCTCCTAATGAACCCCTTATCCTTGATATGCCTAGAGACAGAGTCAAGGATAAAGTGCTCCATCACCTTCTCAGGGATGGAGGTGAGGCTGACCAGTCTAGAGTTACCCGGCTCCTCCTTCTTGCCCTTTTGGAAGACTGGAGTGATGTTTGCCTTCCTCCAATCCCCAGGCACCTCTCCTGTTCGTTCCCCAGGACTTACTAAAGATGATGGAGAGTGGCCTGGCAATGACTTCGGCCAGCTCCCTCAACACCCGTGGGTGCATTCCGTCAGGTCCCATCTATTTATGGAAGTCCAGATGGCTTAACTGCTCCTTAACCCGGTCCTCCTCAACTAAGGAAAACTGCCATTCTCCTAACATCATGTGGTAGCTCAGGGGTCTGAGGCTCCTGAGGACAGTCTCTGGAATGATATTAAAGATCCATTATTCGATGTACTTCTACTCCCCAAGTGGTCTTTATGCTTATACTGTTATTTCAGCTGTGTCACTGTAAAATTTGGAAGAGTTTCAAGGAAGTCAATGAAATTGCTCCAGATTCAAGTTAAGTATGTTATCACTTATATCCAAATGTTGTTTTTAGTCATGCAAGACATTCAATTTTATTGGTCTCTAAGCTGATGAAATATGGGTTTGATGGATGGGCCACTCAGTGGATAAAGAATTGGCTGACGGCCGCACCCAAAGAGTGGCTGTCAATGGGTCCATATCCATGTGAAGGTCAGTGACAAGTGGAATCTGCCAAGGATCAGTACTGGGACCAGTCTTGTTTAACATGGACAGCGGCATTGAGTGCTCCCTCAGCAACTTTGCCGACGACACCAAGCTGTGTGGAATGGTTGATACACTGGTGGGGAGGGATGCCATCCAGAGAGACCTGGACATGCTGGAGTGGTGAGTCCATGCCAGCCTTATGAAGTTCAACAAGACCAACTGTAAGGTCCTACATCTGGGTTGGGTCACCAATACAGGCTGGGTGAAGATTGGCTTGAGAGCAATCCTGAGGAAAGAGACTTGGGGGTGCTGGTGGATGAGCTGCCAGTGTGCTCTTGCAGCCCAGAAGGCCAACCGTATCCTGGGCTGCATCAGGACAAGTGTAGGGGTGTTGTAACTAGATGATCTTCAAAGTCCCTTCCAACTCTGGTGATTCTATGATTTTATGTTCTCATTTGCACATAGTTTCAAAAGAAACCATTATCAAAATAAAGTAACAGCATGGATCCTTGGAATGGTCATGAAACAGAAGAGAGCAGAATTTGAGAGATCAGCTATGGGACCTTGACATTTTCGATAGTCATAAGTAGCTCCATCAAATTCAGTGAAGTAATTGGTAGGAGAGTAAAGCTATTGAGTCAAAGTACTCAGGTGTAATGGAAGAACTCTGCAGTTGCATGTTCTAATAAACCAAAGTTCAGCAATGTTTCTTCAGTGCTTCCAAAATATTGTGGCTTCAGGGCCATAGAGTATAACTGTAGCTTAAGAAAAGGAAAACCAAGGAGATCATATTAATTCTTAAAATTAGTTAGAATCTTAAATCCCTTTTTAATTTGGTTATTACATTTTGACTGTCTGTGTATACAGAAGGCATGATTTGAAGAACTATAATAAATTAGGTAAACTTAACTGAACAGCTATACAAAATGCACTAAGCAGCAGGTGGTAACATTCCTATTTTTTATTGTGTCTGAGTTTAATGTCAGAAGTCATGGATTACATTTAATTACATTATTAATTAATTAGTAATTTATTAATTACATTAATTACATTAATCCATTAATTACATGGATTACATGGGAGACATTGGAAAACTGCAGACATATTCCCAGGCTTGCAGAAAAACATTCTGTAATTTGTATTAGCTCACTGAAATGTGAAAGGAACTGGAGATGCTCTGTGGTCTTTTCTAAAGCTCAGAAAAGTGCAAAATGAAGGCTTTGAAAAGCAGAAAAAAAGGATGGAAGACAAACAGTCAGTCAGTTGTACAAGAAGCAGACAGTATTTGTAGGTAGAAACTGCATATAAAAAAGCGAGCAGGAAGCCTACCATAGAAGTTGGAGATCAACCCATGACTTTGTGATACACTGACTAGATTGATAAACTGTCTTGCAAAGAATGAAAACAGGATGTTGATGATCTGAAGACAGTCATGTTTCAACATAACTACTACAACAGGCAGGTAAAAACCTACCCTTGTACAATTACAATTCAGCATTGGTTTGATACAAATGTCAGAAAAAAAGTGTAGATGGCTCTGTGTGTGTGTGTGGTGGGGGGATACTGACAATATAGAGCTAAAATAATCTGAACAGAAATGAAAACTTATCTCTTTGTAGGATAGGATTTGCTCTAGGTTTCTCTTCACCCCAGCTTTTGGCATGACAGGCTCCTATTATCTGGGAGAGTCACAGAATCGATTGCTTTCTGGGTGAAGTGGGAGAAGGTGCGTCAGGCGCTGACTCGGCCTCTACACTTTACATGTGACCTTGAATGAGTCATTCAGGGCCAAATTTACTTCCTATGACTTACAATTTCCATTAAAATGGGTCTTTCCCCTTGAATAATGTGATTAGAATTAATTTCACCCTTTTCAGGGGTGAATTCACTTGATCTAAATAATGTTTTATTTTCTGTTAACTCCATTCATTTTATCTGAGCTACTTACAGATTAAACTTAGCTGCTTCTGCTCTGGGCAAAATCAGGCTCTCTGAACTGCAGAATTTCATTCACAGAAATAGTGGTTGAAACGACAGTCTGGCACAGGTACATACAGCATGGCTAATTCATCTGAGATTTAAAATGCAGTTTAAAAATGAGAAAAACCTGTGGAATCTTTTACACAGATGCAGTAATAGTCTTTTTGTCTCCTAGGTGGAGCTAAAGAACTTTGCTGTATATTGACATGTGGGATGGAGGAAAGCAAGTAACATGACAAACATCATTCATTGCCTTCTCTTTCATTTCATTATTAATATGACCTGCAATTTTATACATTCCTAAGAATACATTTTACAGAATAATAATAAAAAAAATTTTTGGTCTTCATTCTGCAAGGACAATCTTTTGTGAGAGTAAATCAGTCTAAAGTTTACAGAGTCTTTTTAAACTTCTTTGCAGCCAGGCTGTGCTGCTTGCTATATATATGCTTCAGCAAGCACTGCCAGGTATCCAGTTCAGCTTCCTGGAAGACTAATGTTCAGTTTTCTTCTGCTTAGACCTCATAAATGTTTGATAAAGGACTCTTGGCTCAAGGACAGAGGTAGTCTAAATGAGACCCCTTCAGTTTTTATAAAGGAAAAGATGCCACAATGTTGAAGGGAAGGAATTTGAAAATGAAAGCTACAAATCAAGAGACCATCATGAGATGAGTGTAGACAAAAAAAGCAAAGCAAACCTTGCAGCTTTATTTACTTGTGAATGAACAGAATCTAGCAAAGGCTAGAAAAAAACCACACAAGAGCAAATGCAACAGTGCCATTCGCATACATATATCCTGTTTCTTGAAAGGTTACTGTCTTTCAGAGCTCAGGTGAACTTCAATTAAGACATAAAACACATAAATCTGTATCTGTCTGTGCAGTTCAGTACCAATTACAATACTAATACATTTAATTTTCAGAATCTCATTTGTGATGAAAAGCAGTATTCAGTGCACTCCATTGTGTCTACAATTTGGAGTGAATAAAGCCAAATGAACAAGTGAAAATGGAAAGGGAAGTGTCAAAATCTCTTCACAATGTACAGAAAGACAAAAGAGTTAAAACAGAAGTGACCGAAGTCCAAGAACACGAAAAAAATAATAACACCATACATAAAGAAGAATTTTTCAGTTTGAAAAGAGAAAAATGATAGAGAGGTGGCTGGTGGCCAGGGCACCAAATGCAAGCCAGTGCCAGCTAGTATCTGGGAAAAAGATTCTGGCTATCTGGAAAAGAAGGTAGCAAGCTGAAATGCAGAGTCACTGCAGAAGAGGTCTGATGATTTCCTCTGGGTTACTGGGTTCCTGTCTATGCTTTTAGACACGTGAAACAAACAGATCTGAAGTGGAGCCAAGGAGGTGCTGCTGGATCTTTACGTCTGGCATCTGGCCTTTCTGCATTGTTTGTGACTTTAATGGCATTAATTTATTGCAATATTTTATGATGGTTTTTAATGATTTAATTTGCTGTGTGTGATGTTCTTTAATTATTTAATTTGTGTTTGTTCCCTTACATTGCTACACATATTAATCTATGACACTGATCCTACGATGACTTCCTTGTTGATGTGCCTTTTTGCCACCACGGACCTTCATAAAAGGTCTACACATATGATGTAAACTTTCCTTGGTTCTTTGAATTAAGCAATAATTATCCATAAAAACTGTGCAGTGAAACATATTTGAATTCAAGACTATATGGATTTTTAACTCTCTGATAGGGATAACCTGTAAAACGCCTGAAATATGTACGGAGATAAGCTTAATGTAGCAGAATGGAGTAGAAATTGATTAATGGGAATCAAATCAAAGAATAGAATCAATAAGGTTGGAAAAGACCTCTAAGATCAAGTAGAACCATTGACCCCACACCACCATGCCTGATAAACCACATCGCAAAGTTCTAGGTCTGTGTTTTTTGAACACCTGAAGGATAGTGACTCCACCACATCCGTGGGCAGCCTGTTCCAATTGCCTAATCATTCCTTCAGTAAAGAAATTTTTCCTTATGTCCAACCTGAACCTCTCCTGGTGCAACTGGAGATCATTTCCTCTTGTCCTCTTTTGTTAGTTAATTGAGAGAAGAGACCAATCCCTGCCTCACTACAGCCTCCTTTCAGTTAGTTGTAGAATGTGATAAGGTCTCCCCTGAGTGTCCTTTTCTCCAGACTAAACAACCCCAGTTCCCTCAGTTGCTCCTCGTAAGATTTGTGCTCCAAACCCTTCACTAGCTTTGCTGCCCATCTTTGGACATACTCCAGCATGACAGTGTCCTTCTTGTAGTGAGGGACCCAACACAGTATTCAAGGTGTGGCCTCCCCAGTGCTGAGTACAGCAGGACAATCACCTCCCTAGTCCTGCTGGGACCCCTAGTGTTTCATGGGGTATTTGTGACCCAAGTGCAGGACCTAGCCCCTGGCCTTGTTGAAACTCATACAGTTGTGCTGGGCCTTTCCAGCCTTTCCAGATCCCTCTGCAGAGTCTTCCTACCCTCAAGCATATCAACAGTCATGCCAACTTGGTGTCATCTGCAAATTTACTGAGGGTGCACTAGATCACCTCATCGAGATTATCAATAAAGATGTTAAACAGGACTGGCCCCAAAACCGAGCCCTCGGGAACACCACCTGTGGCCAGTCACCAGCTGGATTTAACTCCATTTGCCATAACTCTTTGGGCTTGGCCATCTAGCCAGTTCCTTACCCAGTGAAGAGTAAACATGTATAAATCATGAGCTTCTCAAGGAGAATGTGGTGGGAGATAGTGTCAAAGAAGGTAGACCTGCCTCTCATGAACCCATGCTGGCTATGCCTGATCCCCTAATTGTTCTGCACATGCAGTGTGATTGCACTCAGGATGATCTGCTCCATAACCTTTCCCAGTACTGAAGTCAGGTTGACAGGCCTGTAGTGCCCAGGAACCTTGTTCTGACCCTTCTTGCAGACAGGTGCCACACTGGCTAACCCCCAAGTTATCTGAGACCTCCCTGGTTAACCAGGACTGCTGATAAGTTAATGGAGAGTGGCTTGGCATGCTCTTCTGCCAGCTCCCTCAGTACCCTTGGGTGGATCCCATCCTGTCCCATAGACTTGTGTCTAGGTGGAGTAGCAGGTTGCTAACTGCTTCTTCCTGGATTGTTTTTGGTTTTGGGGGGATTTTTGGTTTGTTTTTGTTTTTGGTTTTTTTGCTTTGGTTTGGGGGGGGGGAGGGTTTGTTTGTTTGGGTTGGGTTGGGTTTTTTGGTTGTTTTTTTTTCTGTCTGCTCCTCTTGCCTATCTTCCAGCTCAGGCAGCTGAATAGGGCAAATGTAGTATATTCACTCAGTAATGAGTAGACCACGTTGGACAAGTCATCTGTGGATAAATATGTAGACAAATTTGTGTAGTCAGCAATTCTACCTCTTTGTAGGACTGCAAAAGAAATCTTTTTCTGTTACTTTTAATTGTCCTTAAAGACAAGAGTCTCTTTTTATCCTATCCTTTTTTCTCCCAGGTTTTTTTTCCTTTATCTATAACAGAATTAATATGCCTTAGAGGAACAAAAACTTTTAAATTATTACTTGATACTGAAAATGAGGTATTTATGTTATGATACCAATTCTATATTATAGAAACTGAAGTATTTAGAAACCAAGCCCCAGCTTTAAAAAAAAAATCATATGATCATCTTACTTCACGCAGACTTATAAGAAGTTCTGACACGAAAAAATCTTCTGAACAGTTTCAAAATTTAAAATTTTATATTTATTCCTCCAACCATGCCTAAGTATTACAAATACACAATGCCGACTAGTAGCCAAATTCCATAACAACTTTCTAGTTTTTCTATTGTGGAATCCTCTGAACAGTGAGTTGTCAAAGATGGGAAAATCCTATGCCCTACAAAATATCTTTTAGTAACTGTACTATGTTTTGGCATGGGATACAGTATAAAGCAGACTAAACCAAAAAGCATTACCTAACCCTTTAACAAATATCTCTATAGGCCATATCTTGTCATTCTCTGGCAAAATTACTACTGAATTGCTTCCAGACAGGTTTTGAATCTCTCCAGAGAAGGTGACTCCACAACCTCTCTGGGCAGTCTGTTCCAGTGCTCCGGCACCCTCACTGGGAAAAAATTATGTTTTCTTGTATTCACATGGAACCTCCTATGTTTCTACTTACAATCATTGCCCCTTGTCTTGTTACTGATATTTTCACAGAATCACAGAATGTTAGGAGTTGGAAGGGACCTCAAAAGATCATCTAGTCCAACCCCCCTGCCATAGCAGGAGTCCCTAGACCAGGTCACACAGAAACACCTCCAGATAGGTTTGGAATCTCTCCAGAGAAGAAGACTCCACAACCTCTCTGGGCAGTCTGTGCCAGTGCTCTGGCACCCTCACTGGGAAAAAATATTGTCTTGTATTCACACGGAATCTCCTATCCTTCAGCTTACAACCATTGCCTCTTGTCTTGTCACTGGGCTTCACTGAGAAGAGCCTGACCCCATCATCCTGACGCTCACCCTTCACATATTTATAAGCATAGATGAGGTCACCCCTTAGTCTCCTCTTCTCCAATCTATAGAGACCCAGCTCCCTCAGCCTTTCCTCATAAGGAAGATGTTCCAGCCCCTTAGTCATCTTTGTGGCTCTGTGTTGGACTCTTTCTAGCAGTTCCCTATCCTTCTTCAACTAAGGTTGTTTCATTGACTGGCCAGAAATTGTTCACGTTCCTCTGATGGGATATAGAGGAGCAGGAATACCTGTCCTTGAAACCTTTTATTACATTTCATGTCCTGGGTGTTCTGTGTGACCTGGTCTAGGGAATCCTGCTGTGGCAGGGGGTTGGACTAGATGATCTTTTGAGGTCCCTTCCAACTCCTAACATTCTGTGATTCTGTGATCCTGTGAATTCTTAGCCAGATTCTCTAACACAGCAAAAGCAATTCATACTATCTGGTATGTTTTCAGAAAAATAAGTGTCCAGAGATTTAGAACTGTGTTAGTACATTGCATTCACTGGAATTCAAACAATTCACAAAAACAGAGACTTTGTCCCTGTACTTTAACAGAGCTGGCATAGAACCTGTTTGCACTTGGAAGAGGGAGTGTTAAGGCAGATTGAAGGTTTAACTAAGAAACCAAGCCCATAGTCTAATCTGTAGCTGATCACAGCTGAAAATGAATGTTAATTAAACTGCAATGACTTTATGGCAAGATTTGCATGTCAGCTGATGACAGACAGGAACAAACACGAAACTAATGTCCGGTATCATTGTCTTATCCAGCCATAAAGGCCCATGGATACAGAGCTGACCAGCTTTGGGATTATTGCAGCCTCTCTAAATTGGAATTCCACAACAAATCCCAATGAAGGGAAAAGTAAGAATGTATTGAGAGGCTATTCTTCATGACTATTACTTGTACTGAATCTGTATCACACTGACATTTAAATGAAACACCTGCTTTCGTAGGAAAAAAGATTCCTCCTGTGTTGTCGACTAGCTGCTAGGTGCCACTCAGTTTAGCAAGACTTGGAAAGAAGAAAGGAAGCGTGATACATGAAGAAACCAACAGATAAGAGAAGCAGAGCAAATAGACAGCATGCAGGGATTGAGGCCACTGGGAATGATGATTTTGCAGATTAAAATGCTGCACAATTTCATGATCTAGAAATCAGTTTGGAACATAGATATGCTCATGTAGGATAGATACTTGAAAACTAAGTTTAAAACCAATAAACAATAGCTTTACAATCTTATGAATGATGCTCAAACAACCGTAACAGTGCTAAAACTGTTTGATGAGAGAGATTGCAGAGCAATAAATCAGTGGCTGTTTTGCCTTTTAAAACAAAAACCAAGAATCGGGAGAGACAGAGAGTTGAACAATCTGGTATTCACATTAAAAATAAAGGATAAAAACTTGATAATAAGAGGCTTGGTTATTTTATGAGGTATATTAGTCCAGTTTCTAGGAGAATCTATTGAGAGAAATTGAGCTTTGTCCCCAAAAATTAAAGAGAATTGGAAGGGAAAGATCAAAACCATGGTCAAAACTATGATACTGATAAAACACAGAAAAAAACTATAAGGTCAAAAGTGAAAAAGAAACAGGACTAGGACACAACAAGACTATATTGTATCCAATAAAACAAAACAAACATAAACAAACTAACAAAAATCAACAAAAAATATTTAGGTCAACTTGAAAATATTTTCTGAATTTTTGTAACCCCTCTAATTTTTTTTTTCACTTAGAGAGGGATTTTCTGATGGAGTCATGCTCTGACAGAAGAAGTGCTCATGACTATGAGCTTTTTGGAATAGGACAGTTCCACCAGGTCACGAGGAAGAGAGAGAACTTCATCACAAACCACAAGAGGAGAAAAGAAGAAATCTTAAATAATCTTTGCTGAATACAAGAAAGGGAATATGAGGCCTACTTCCACACATTCTAAGACACCATGAAAGACATTAATGAATACACTGCACTATATTTTCATTGCTGATGAGCAGTTCCAGGCAATTCAACAAAGATGGGGTAGGACAAACAGTAAAATAGTTCAAACTCAACCCAAGATACAAGTATCATATAAGTTACTTTCTCTACGAGCATAGTGCTGTACTGTGGGTGGAAGAGTGCATCTTTAAGAGGATCCAGACAGTAAAATTATCAGATTTAAGAGGTAACAAAATTTAATGGATGCATATTTCATGCGTAGAGACATTACACCTGAAAGGAAATTGATAACCATCTTGAGCATTGTCATGAACACCCATACAGGGTCTGTGAAGAATACTCTGGTTACTCACAGAAGGAAAGTTTTCAAGCTTCAGAAACCACAGCCCATTTTTCAGAAAAGGTTGTGACTGACTGCTACAGTTCTAAGGTCAAGAACTACATGATCACAGCTACCAGCTTCTGAGAGCTGAATCACACCAGCAAGAACCTGTGACAAGGTATTAACAGCAGATTTTTACAAGGTGTAGCATGCTGAAGTTTAGCATATGAACTAATGGGTCATAGTACACGTCAGCATATTCAAATGGATTTAATGCCAAACAGGAATCACAAAACAACTTATGACCTTCCTGGGCTCCCTAGCAGCATCAGTATTCCAAGCCATGCTGTAGATCAGTGTACTGAAAGGTATATGAAGCTTATCTGCTTCTTTCAGGTTCCCTAGATGCAACTAATTCTAGTTAGGTTTGACTGTAGGAAGTAAGGAAATGATGCAGGAAGGGAAAGATGTAGAAAGACTGGATCCTGGAGGGAGTTACACAGATTGCAGGAAGGAAGAGGCTGGAAGTGCCACTGTGACACCAGTTTATGTACACAGGGCTGATGGGAGCCTACTTGCAGCCACACCACCTTACTTAGTTTAGTTTTACAAGCACTGACTCATCTGATGTTATTATTTCTTATGCAGTACACAAAACAGGAACTACGCTGCCCGTATAGACACAGAAACAACACAAGGTTGTCCAAATAGGATACAAAGATTTGAGACCTGACCCAGATATGGAAAAAGAACTACACCAAAAAATCTCATTCTCTTCATTCTGAAAGAAGGCAATTGTTTCAGAAGTACAGATACGAGATAAGCCAATGGCTACACAATAAGTATGATGGAGATTCAGCTCAAATGATAACAATTTCATAAATGCCTAAGTGAATATAATATATAAACAATCCCATATTAGCCCTAAGTGTTTCCTATATCAATACAATACGTGTGCAGCAGCAGAGATGTACCAATTATGTCTCAAAAACTACTCTAGCCAATTTGCTTCACACTGCACCCCAGCTAGTAAATATGTTTCAGTAATACTGGTGCAAATTGTCTTCGTGCATCTGTCATTATTCCAGCCCTTGAACTGGCTTAATCATTGCTATCTTAAACACTCCATTGTGCTGCACAAGCAGGCACCTAACTTGCTTTCAGGACAAAATTTGCATTTTCAAAATGGTTGTATTTTATTGTTAGGAATTACTGGGACAGACTTACTCACACCTATGTCACATAGGAAACTGCAAAAAATATATTCTAAAGGTATCCCTTTTTTTCACAAAAAATGGTACTCAGTTATCATGAAAGAAGGCATCATTTCCTCTGTTGATCCATTATCTTATTCCTATGTATTGTCCAATGTAGCCATTATATTTTGGAACATGTTTAATGGAAAATGCAAAAGTAGACTACAGTGATCATGATTATGATCTCAAAAAAAAGGATTTGCAAGATATCTCCAATTTGTAGGCCACAAAACACTAACCTAACATTAGACTAATTGAGCAAAACCTTCAGGACTCGACAACAATATTAAATGCCTTTCATAGCTAGGCAATTTGTAGGAAAGAGCACCGTTACACCATCAAAATATTACACTATATGCACATTCCAAAACCAAACACACATGGTATATGTCCTAACCAAACACCGATGGTGAAGTAAGATACCACAAGATGGGTAAAAAAAAATAGTTTCATATTCAATTGATTGAATACCTTGAAACTTTTTGTCCTGGTCTGGGTTAGGACAGAACTAATTCTGTACTGTGATTTTACTTTTTAGCTAAAACTCCCCTAAGTAACTGCACTTTCTGACATTAACAGCGTGTTTTTACAGATACTGCCTGCTTCTAGCAGTAGTAAGACCTAATGTTTAGATTTACTACCCGGGATTGGTATGCAAAGCAAGGTCACTGCTAAATCCTATGTCTCATACTGGGAGGTGCAGAGTAAAAGCTGCACCTACAGGGAGAAACAAACAGGACAGGTGACACTAAACAGACCGTTCCATATACATCATGTTAGATACCAAATTTGTTCTTCTTCAAGGGGCAGCATCTGAGGACAACTCTGTCTGTTCTGCCCTCAGTCCTGATCCCTAAGTTCCTGCATCCAGTACCAGGATCCAGCCCCTGAGCCTGATTCCTGTGCCTTCTGGCACAGTATCAGTGATGGCAGTGACATAGTTACCATGAAGGGGGGGTTGGGTTCAGTATTTGTTTTGTATATGTCAGCAGCTTTTCTTCCAGCAGCTATTCGAAGTTGTATTCTAAATGTATCTAAGGTTGTGGAGTCTCCTTCTCTGGACATATTCAAAACCCATCTGGACATGCTTCTGTGTGATCTGGTCTAGTGAATCCTGCTCTGTCAGGGGGGTTGGACTAGATGAAAGTCTGGAGTGGTGGTCTAGTGGTTAGGATTCAGTGCTCTCACCACTGTGGCCTGGGGTTCAATTCCTGGTCAGGGAAGAATCCTGCTCTGGCTGCGGGGTTGGACTAGATGATCTTTTGAGGTCACTTCCAACCCCTGACATTCTGTGATTCTCTGATTCTGAGATCTTTAGAGGTCCCTTCAAACTCCGAACATTCTGTGAGTCTGTGAAATGTTTCTAAAGGTACCATTCATTGGCAGTGTGCTTCTCTAGCACAAGAAGAACATAGTCTTAGAACTTTTGGAAGACTGGAGAGACATTTGCCTTCCTCCAATCCCCAGGCACCTCTCCTGTCCCCAGGGACTTGCCAAAGATGATGGAGAGTGGCCTGGCAATGACTTCTGTCAGCTCCCTCAGCAGAGTATTCACCATCTCAGAGGTATTACATTTGATTCTGTTAACAATAAGATAAGAAACGTTATGGTTGCTTTATTTGTGTTATCCTCATGAGATAACTTGGTTTAAGTTTTATGGGGTTATGGCAACAAATAAAAATGAAGAACTTCTAAGTATCTATCTGCATTGTTTCAGAAGTCTTGCTGTTGTATGTTCTCTGTCTTTTGACAGAGCTGAAATGGCTATCATAACAGTTAGGGCACACTTGTGTCAGACTTTGTTTACTACTTAGAGTACAACTTGCATGAATACTACAGTTTGGGAACAATTTAATTCTAATTAAGGATGAAATTTACACATTCCTTTCTGAGGTGGAACTCAGCATAAGCTCACTCAAGAAGATAGTGTCTGCTAAGTTCAAGAAGACTTCAGTAAGAATGAAAACTTTTAATATGTGTTTCCCTGTAATGTCAGAAAACAAACGCCCTTCTGTAGCAAAGAAGGCCTGCAGCTAGAGGGAGATGCATATACGTGTTCCTTCATTTGAAGTAGTTAACATGCCTGAAAAGTATTGCTAACAGGTACCTTAGGTCAGATTTCATACCTCATGATTTAATTGAAGGCTTGTTCTTCATTCTACCCTAATCTTATAGCTATTTCTATGGAGATGCAGGTTCTGAATGCATTCATCCCTGAATGATTTCCACTGCTTTGTTATTAGGCAGGTGTGCCACATGCAAGACAACCACCGCAGAGAAATTCTGCATGTTCACATTGTTCCAGTGAATATGAGTATGTCTTGATGTTTTGTAAGCTGCAATTTCAGGTGAGTCAGTAGGGAGTATCCTTAAAAGGATAGCCATGACCATAAACATAAGACTTGACTTACAGATTTCATAGTCCATATGGGGCGTGCCATCTGTGACGACAATCTAAGAAAGTTCAGGAGAGATGAATATCAAATTTAATTGTAATGAAAACCTTTTTAAGGATTTTTTCTTCTTCAGGCAAATCTTTCCTTCAACCGTGTCAGTGTCATCACTATGGACTTGTTCTTGATTTCCCCCTCATTAGAGCTAAATATTTTGTACTAAGGAAAGCTCCAGGTTCCACTTTCTGACATGAGTACAGAAATCTCCTAGGTCATTTCAGGGTAAATTTAGAGAAGAATTGATTAGTTCCACTTTGACATAGTTTGCATTCCCTTAACAATTGCAGATTAGTTATTTATTAGACTTTACTGACATTTGTAGTTGAGACCTGAACCAGGAGTTTCCAAGAGCAACACTGTAATCCAGTATAAATCAGTGCATCACTTTATAAAAAGATAAAAGCTGAAAATGTAACAGCATGTACTGAATTTGCATTCAGAAAAATGAAGATGCCATTACAAAGCAAAATTTACCAAACAGAAGTGATAAAAGGAAGACTTCCAGCACACGTTATGTTTTCTCCAGCTCTGAAATATTAACAGCTGAGAAGAAATCAAGAGTGTAACTGGATTAGCTGTAATTCAAAGAGAAACATATGAACTAAAAGCTAGAGCAGTGTAACTCTGGTCTCTGCTTCTTCCCCAAGCATGTGTACTGGAAGATGATCAAACTGGAACAGAAGAAGGTCCTTTCACTGCTGCTTGTGGAAGGAATGCAGAGGGAATTCTCACCTCACTATTTGTAGCCAAATACGTGGGACAAAACAGATGTCTAAGGCCTAAAATTTGCCCAGTGGCCTTATTGAATCCTTCGAGGCATTAATCAGACTCACCAGCTGATAACTCTAAGGCTTCCTGCCTTCAGTCTTATAAAACCATCTTACTACTATATATTTGACAGCTATACCTAGAAAATACTGAGTAGCATTTTAATTGTGGAGATTAAATTATTATAAATTCACCAAAAAAATAACATTAACAGCAAGAAAAGAGTATTTATGGATTATAGTTGTGAGTAATGACTTCGGCGCCGGTGATCTTGAATTACACAATCATATGGCAAATCTTCTGTAAAGGACCAACACGTGAGACTTCTGTCTTGTCTCATATCACTGGAATGCATGAGTATCACTGTGAAAGCCAGTAGATTCGTTCAAACATAAAACTAGAGGGAGAAGAAACAGTTTCCTCCAGATACTGTGATCATCATTAATATGCAATATTCCTAAACCCTTAATGCCCAGCAAACTTTGTCCAGTAGCTGCACATTTAAGTATAATAAAATACTTTGTGTTCACTAGTTGTCTTCTTTCCTGTATGCTATTTGTAAGAGGTTATGAAAGGTTAACTACACAGCTGGGAGGAAAGGGAATGCAGGGAAATGTAGCTAGCCGTGAAAGAAGAAACAAGGCATGAGCAGGACCATTACTTGAGGCAGTTTTCCTGCCTAAAACTACAGAAAACATCAACAACTGGATATTAATTTTTAACAGTAGACCTTTGAAGTGACTTCAAAGACATCAGGTGATTAAAATAGATAGTGGAAGTAAAGAGGAAGGCTGACTCCATGCCACGGGAGAGGCTGGGACGCAGTGAGGGTTGGGCTGGTAGCAGACAGGAGCCTGGCCAGCCAACCTACTCTCCAACTGACACCATGGGCTAATACAGCAGCTTACCTCCAAGACTGTAGTACTCACTGCTTTCAGGCAATCAGTACCTGATGTTTTGATTCACAGGGGAAAAGCATTTTAACTGCCGATGGTCTCCACCTTATGAGAGCAGCACCCCTCAGTTTGTCCTGCTCTGAAGCCACAAGGTGAAGGAAATATACTGGGGCTCTTAGGAGTAGTAGCAGAGTGAATCAGTTTTAGAAGAGCTTGCTCATCTATAGGAACTGCATCTGGGGCTAACTGCAAGTTTTCCATGATGGTATATTTATAAAACTCTACCTGAGAGCAAAACTATTCTTTAGAATAAGTGCACAATATATCCTTCATCTGCCCTAAAGATAATTCTAAGATATCTTTCCACAAAATATTCACAAAATCATAGAATGGCCCAGATTGAAAGGGACCTTAAAGATCATCTAGTTCCAGCCCCCCTGCCATGGACAGGGATGCTACTCACTAGACCAGGTCACCCAGGGCCACATCCAGCCTGGCCTTGAATACTGCCAGGGATTGGGGCAGCCACAACCTCTCTGGGTAACCTGTTCCAGTGCCTAACCACCCTCCTGGTAAAGAACCCCCTTCTAATATCTAGTCTAAATTTCCCCTCCTTCAACTTGTAACCATTCCCCCTTGTCCTGTTGCAATCTGACCAGCTGAAAAGTCTCTCCCCTTCTAAGCTGTAACCCCCCTCTAGGTACTGAAAGGCTGCTGTAAGGTCCCCTCGACGCCTTCTCTTTTCCAGGCTGAACAATCCCAACTCCTTTAGCCTACCCTCATAGGGGAGGTGCTCCAGTCCTTTGATCATCTTTGTGGCCCTCCTCTGGACTCACTCTAACAGATCCACATCTTTCTTATGCTGAGGACCCTAGAACTGGGCACAGTACTCCAGGTGGGGCCTCATGAGGGCAGAATAGAGTGGCAGAATCACCTCCCTAGACCTGCTGGTCATGCCTCTCCTGATGCAGCCCAGGATAGAGTTGTGTTTTTTGGGCTGTGAGTATACATTGCTGGCTCATATCCAGATTTCATCTATCATGACTTCCAAGTCCTTCTCTGCATGGCTACTTTCAACAAGTTGCCACTGTACTCTGCACTGGTGAGGCCACACCTTGAGTACTGTGTGCAGTTTTCGGCACCACAGTATAGGAAGGACATTGAGGTACTGGAGAGGGTGCAAAGAAGGGCAACTAGGCTGATCAGGGGTCTGGAGAACAGGCCTTATGAGGAGAGGCTTAGGGAGCTGGGGTTGTTTAGCCTGGAGAAGAGGAGGCTGAGGGGAGACCTTATTGCTCTCTTCAGTTACCTGAAAGGCCATTTTAGGGAGGCAGGTGTTAGTCTCTTCTCCCTTGTGACTAGTGACAGGACTAGAGGGAATGGGCTCAAGTTGTGCCAGGGTAGGTTTAGATTAGATATTAGGAAGAATTTCTTTACTGAAAGAGTGATAAGATATTGGAATAGGCTGCCCAGGGAGGTGCTGGAGTCACCATCCCTGGAGGTTTTTAAGAAGAGGATAGATGTGTTTCTTCAGGGGATGATTTAGGGGTAAGAGTAGTGTAGGGCTATTGGTTGGACTAGATGATCTTGAGGGTCCTTTCCGACCGTAATGATTCTGTGATTCTGTGAAGTTCCTCTTCCAGTCTGTCCATATATCTTGGATTGCTCCTACACAGATGCAGGACCTTGCCCTTGGACTTATTAAACTTCATCTGATTCTAACAGGCCCACTTTTTGAGTTTGTCCAGGTCCCTCTGCATGGCATCCCTCCCTTCTGGCATATCAGCCACACCACTCAGCTTCGTGTCATCTGCAGACTTGCTGAGGGTGCATTCGATACCTCTATCTAGGTCGTTAATAAAGACATTGAAGAACATTGGTCCCAAGACAGAGCCTTGAGGGACACCACTCATCACTTGTCTCCACCTAGGCAGTGAGCCATCAACCACAACTGTCTGGTTGCATCCATCCAGCCAATTTCTTATCCACCGAGTAGTCCATCCACCAAATACATATCTCTCCAACTCTGAGATAAGGATGTCATGAGGAACTGTGTCAAAAGCCTTAAAACAGCCCAGGTAGATGACATCAGTTGGTCTTCCCTCATCAGCTGTTGCAGTCACTCCATCATAGAAGGCCACCAGGTTGGTCAGGCACGATTTGTCCATAGTGAATCCATGCTGGCTTCCTAGGATCACCTCTTTGTCTCTCATGTGCCTTAACATCACTTCCATGACAATCCGCTCCATGATCTTCCCAGGCACACAGGTGAGGCTCACAGGCCAATAGTTCCTTGCGTATTCCTTTCTACCTTTTTTAAATATAGGGGTGATGTTACCCTTCCTCCAGTCACCCGGGACTTTACCTGACTGCCATGACTTGCCAAATATGATGGAAAGTGGTCCTGCTACTACATCAGCCAATTCGCTCAGGACCCTAAGATGTATGTCATCAGGGCCCATAGACTTGTTCTTATCATGTTTCAGTAGGTGATCCTGAATCTGCTCTTCACTCACAGTGGAAGGCCCTTCACTCCCCCAACTCTCACCTAGGGCTACCAAATCTTGGTTGGTGTGGGAAGCTTGGTTACCAGTAAAGATTGAAATGAAGAACTCGTTGAGTAGCTCAGCCTTTTCCATGTCCTTTCTGACTACTTTTCTTTCCTTGTTTATCAGGAGGGGAACACTCACCATGACTTTCCTTTTCTGGCTAATGTACTTATAGAACTCTTATTTATTTTTTTTTGCATCCCTTACCAAGTTCAGTTCCACCTGTGCCTTGGCCTTTCTGATCCCATTCCTACATTTCAAAGGATATTCATTCCCCTAATCTGGGGAATATGGTCAGAGAAAGGTGTGACTCCCCCCTAGTCCAAGAGGAGATGGTCAGTGACCTGCTGCATCACCTGGATGAGCACAAATCCATGGGGCCAGATGGGCTGCACCCAAGGGTGCTGAAAGACCTGGCGGATGTGCTCACCGAGCCACTTTCCATCATTTTTCAAAAGTCCTGGCTGACTGGGGAGGTACCAGCAGACTGGAAATCAGCCAACGTTACCCCCATATATAAGAAGGGAAGGAGGGATGATCCGGGAAATTACAGGCCTGTCAGTCTGACTTCTGTGCCAGGAAAGCTGATGGAGCAGATCATTGTGAGTACGCTTCTGCAGCACTTGCAGAGCGGCCAGGGGATCGGGTCCAGTCAGCATGGCTTCACAAAAGGCAGGTCCTGTCTGACTAACCTGATCTCCTTCTATGATGGGGTAACCCGCTTATTAGATGAAGGAAGGGCTGTGGATGTTGTCTACCTTGACTTTAGCAAGGCGTTTGACACAGTTTCCCACAGCATTCTCCTTGAGAAACTGGCTGCTCGTGGCTTGGATGAGCACATCCTTGGCTGGATCAAAAACTGGTTGGATGGCCGAGTCCAGAGGGTTGTGCTCAATGGAGTCAAGTCTGGTTGGCGGCCGGTCACGAGTGGTGTCCCTCAGGGGTCAGTGTTGGGGCCTCTCCTGTTCAACATCTTTATTGATGACTTGGATGAGGGGATAGAGTGCACCCTTAGTAAGTTTGCAGATGACACTAAGCTGGGTGGGAGTGTCGATCTGCTTGAGGGTAGGCAGGCTCTGCAGAGGGACCTAGATAGGCTGGATCGATGGGCAGAGGCCAATGGGATGAGTTTTAATAAGGCTAAATGTAAAGTCCTGCATTTTGGGCGTAACAACCCCCAGCAGCGCTACAGGCTCGGGAAGGTGTGGCTGGAGAGCTCCCCAGCAGAGAAGGACCTGGGGGTGCTGATTGACGGCCGGCTGAACATGAGTCAGCAGTGTGCCCAGGTGGCTAAGAAGGCCAATGGCATCCTGGCTTGCATCAGGAATAGTGTGACCAGTAGGAGCAGGGAGGTGATCTTGCCACTGTACACGGCACTGGTGAGGCCACACCTCGAGTACTGTGTGCAGTTTTGGGCACCGCAGTTTAGGAAGGACATTGAGCTACTAGAGAGGGTGCAGAGAAGGGCAACTAAGCTAGTCAGGGGTCTGGAAAACAGGCCTTATGAGGAGAGGCTTAGGGAGCTGGGGTTGTTTAGCCTGGAGAAGAGGAGGCTTAGGAGACCTTATCGCTCTCTTCAGCTACTTGAAAGGCCATTCTAGGGAGGCGAGTGTTGGCCTCTTCTCCCTTGTGACTAGTGACAGGACTAGAGGGAATGGGCTTAAGCTGAGCCAGGGTAGGTTTAAATTAGATATTAGGAAGAATTTCTTCACTGAAAGAGTGGTTAGATATTGGAATAGGCTGCCCAGGGAGGTGGTGGAGTCAGCATCCCTGGAGATTTTTTAGAGGATAGATGTGTTTCTTCAGGGGATGATTTAGGGGTAAGAGAACTGTAGGGCTATCAGTTGGACTAGATGATCTTGAGGGTCCTTTCCAACCCTAATGATTCTGTGATTCTGTGATACACTTCCTAATCATTTCCCTGTACTCTCCCCAGGCCACTTGTCCCTGCTTCCAATGCCTGTGCATTTCCTTCTTATGCCACAGCTTGAGAAGCAGGTCCTTGCTCAGCCAGACCAGTGTCCTTCCCGCCCTGCTTGATTTCTTGCACAGAGGAATGGAGAGCTCTTGCACTCTAAGAAGAGTATGCTTAAAGAACAGCCAGCTCTCATGTGTTCCCATGTTCTTAAGGATGTTTTCCCAGGGGACCTCACCCAGCATGCCTCTCAGCGGCTGGAAATTTGCCTTTCTGAAGTTTAAAGTCCAGACTTTGCTCTGTGCCATGCCTACATTTCTAGAGATTATGAGCTTGACTAAGACATGGTCACTGCAGCCAGATGACCCTGATGGGGAGAAGAATTGAAAAAAAAATGGAAGTCATGGGCTGAGACAAGAATTGTTTAATAAATAAAATAAACTATAATAATAAAACAATAACTGTAATAAAAAGGAATAACAAAAAGAGAGAGAAATGTAACCCAAGACAAAAATGCACAGTGTAATTGCTCACTGTCTGCTGACTGATGTCCAGAGAGCTCCCAAGCAGAGAACTGCTCCACCCAACCAACTCCTCCCCATTTTATATATTGGACATTATGTTCTCTGTTAAGGAATACCCCTTTGGCTAGTTTGAACGTGCTGTCCTGGCCATGATTCCTCACAGCTTCCTGTGCACCTCCTTGGTGACAGAGCATGGGAAACTGAAAAATCCTTAACTTAAGATAATTGCTACTTTGCAACAACTGAAACATCAATGTATTATAAACATTACTCTCACACTAAATCCAAAATACAGCAATTCATGTTCAGTCCAGCTATGTTCTTTTTTTCCTTTAGGGAGTGATTAGATAATTTTCTTTTTTTAAATTAACAATGTGCAAGTTAAGAAGATTCACTTATGCAATGATGCATTGATAAAGACATGGGTGCATGGGAGTAGTTTAGTGACAGGATAAACAATGAAAACAGATAAATAGTCAAACTGATAAATAAAAGCCAAAAGCAGTTTCATTTAAAGCATTTTGTGTCCCATATAGCTAATCAGTTCAAAGTCCTTTAAAGACTGTTACAGACAGATTGGCATCTAACACTTTTTTTTAAAGTGTCCTGGTCTGAAGGATTTCCTACAAGTTCTCTTAAAACACATTCTCAGACTTTTGCTGTTTCAGTGAATATTGGGTATAATATGCAGATCTAAACCACAACAAATTTGTTACAAAAAAGAAAAAAGAAAGCATAGTTTCTGATTTTGAAATGAGCTCCAGACTGATTGTTGTGTTTATCAGGGCTAGCCCAGCTTTTCACAAGGGTGTGTAGCACATAGCTGTGTAGCCAAGCTTACCTTTTGGCTTACAGCAGGTATTTCAATTACTTGTTCAAGTATTGGGGCCACTCCTCCAGAAGGGCTCAACAAAAACTGCCTTAAAACATTGGGAGCTACTGGCAGAGGCTTGGTGGTTAATTTTGCATCTTTTGTGCAGACGTCAGTGAGAAGGCCTGCTGTGGTTTCCAAGGGTGGGAGGTGCTCTGATCCCCAGGGAGGGCTACCAGCCCTAGCCCCATGCCGTGTATCCTAGTGAGATATCTGTGTTCAGTCATAGCCCAGGTCTCCTCACTGCTCAGATATCAGTCTCTTCACCAGTTGTTCGCAAGGGTACCTTGAACTTGGCAAGTCCATAGAGGAATCTGCTTCTGTCTGTGGTAAGCAAGAGAACATGTGGCTGATGAAGTACAGCGAAAGCCTCCCTTACTTTGCAGAAGGTGTCTATATCTCCTACCATCCTTTCTATGTGATTTGTCCAGGAGCCTCCATCAACCCACTCATTTCCTCAGGAAGCACAAGCAGACTGCCTCCTCTCTACAGCACAGCATTTGCTTTGTTCTCTGTGCCATAAGGAGAAGCAGCCACATAGAATCATAGAATTGTCAGAGTTGGAAGGGACCTTAAAGATCATCTAGTTCTAGTATTTGTCAGCTCATTTTCCCATCTTGGCATAAAATTTTGAGGAAATAAAAATCAAATAGCAGAGTGGAATTGATCCTATAAATGTTAAGCAATGTTGCTTTAAGAAGAAATGGAGAATTACTCTTGCATTTCGACAGTATATTTCTTAAACTAAAATCACACATGTTAATTTAAGAGCGCCATTGAAACTAATTCAATCATTGCAGAACAAGCCACGTACAACTTTCTTAGATAAAATTCCGAAAAGCCAAATACATTTATTTAGATATGTACTGCTTCAAGTGCTGCAAATTAAAATGACTTGTGTTAAAAGAGATTTACACAGCACAGTTGTTCCCATCTTTTTCACAAGTCTGTAGTTAGACCTGGCCCATTTAAATAAGCCTAGTTGTAACTTAGAGTATTTCACCCAGATGATGAAGCAGGATAAATTTTTTCAGAACTCTGTTTTCTGAATGTTATAATGCATACAACTCACAAAATTAAAACCCAGATACATTAAGAGGTAATTCAGGATCTTTTACAGGCTAGACAGAAAAGAAATGAGACTGCATCAGCCAGCTGTACAATGGGCAGAGGGGTTACTTGTAATGGGAAAAGAAAAATGGACTAGAAACCAGATCAGCAAAAGTACCACCCACAAAACACCCATTTTATTCACATTGATCCAAATTTTTAAGCCTCAGAAGCCTGAGAAGTCACTGGAGCCCAGTCATCTGTCAGCATTACAGTTCTCTGATCACTTAAGTCCTGGTTTTAGTCGCTCCTAAAGGGTCAGGAAATTGCTGCTAGAAAGAGAATCATTGTCTTTCTCACATCCATGACTTTAAAGTTTCTCTGTTAAGCTTTCCTCCATTTATTGTACTCAAGGTACCTAGTCCATCTATGACTGGTTTATGTGTGCATCTGGTTCACACAAAGCTGAGGGGAAACCAATAGCTCCTCAAGATTAACCTTGTAGAAGTACCACTGTTGAAATTAAGCCAACAGGAAGCAAACCAGAAGTGCCTGTTGATTGATAAATTTATTTGAGGGAAGAAGAACTCTTGCCTTTTTGTTGCTGTGTCCAGCTCTACCTCTTTAGCTTAGCTTAGAGGACAAGTGGAAGATACAAAAATTAAGTTGCACAGCTTGTTTAGAAATCAGACCTTATCTGGTTACATAGGAAACCTGTGGAAGAACTGCTGAATCTGAATCTCCCAAGTGCTAGTCCAGTCCTTCATTTAAAGTATTGCCTATCCTGAAAATCAGGACTTGGACCTGCCCTCTCTTGGGTGTTAATCAGCATGGAAATTGCCTCAGTGTTATGTAGATGTAGCAGCTGTAGACTCTAGCATTAGCGTGAAATAATGAATACATTATTAACCATGTTATACAGCAAGCAGAACCTATTAATTTACACTACTTTTATTTTAAGATTCATCTGTAGTTTTTAATCTATACAATATGCATCATATAAATGAAAAAACTCAACCAAAAAGATATTTGAAAATGTCTGTCATCAGGTTCCTCTTTTCTATACCCTTTCTTCTGATGATTGTCCCTTTTATGCCTGTATCATCATCATACTGAAAGCAAATTAATTGTTTCCTATGTATCATTTCATATAATTGATTAGTAGCTGAAGCAAACCCCAAAGAATGCTGTTCTTTATTTTGGATGTCGGTAAGGAACTATTTGCAAAAAGAGAGTTGTTTATTAATATGGCCTTTGTTCAGAGGTATTTTAGTACCTTCTTAGGTCAAACATTAATTGTTAAAAATGTAATACTGTAAATATAATGCATATACAAATATCATGGGATATAAGTATAATATGAAGCCATTTTTTTTGTCTCTTCTATGATTTTGTCTATACTTCTGCCAACACATAAGAACAGATATATTTGAGTAGGCTTTGAACTATAGCACCTCAGACACTTTAGCAATCTCATTAGAACTGCAAAATTGGCTGTGGCTTGAATATTTCTCTGGAGTATCATTATGCAGTGATGCTGTTGCTATTCTGTATCCATAAATGCATGGGTAGCAGTGTGGGGAGGAAAGGGATTTCTCCCAGGAAATGAGGAAAAAACTGAAGACCTGGTTTTTTATCATCATTCTTCTCATGAAATTTTCATTAGATGAGGAACATCGTGGACCAGACTTGCTTGAGACTTCTCAGAACTGCTTGTAGAAACAGAGCTGCACTGATAAGGTCAGATTCGTGTTTCTTATGGTTTTATGGCATTTTGTGTTTTCCGCTGGTAAAATGACAAATGACATTGCTGGTCCCTTCTCCTGCCTCTGCAGCACTTCTCCCCGCCCCAACAGTCTGCTCCCACCTGAAAAGAGACTTCAGAAATATTATCATGGGGGGACACACACTTGTTCACTTTTTCCCTTTCTGTGATATTTAGGGAAGGAATTTCAGTTTTGCAACCTGACCACATAATGGTAACAGAAATCTCAGAGACTTGGGGTAGAGATCAATATCAAGAGAAAGGATTTTGGGACCGGATTTTCTAAGCATTTAACTTGACAGTGCATGAACCAGAACAGGATGCAGGTCTTCTATCTCTAGATTTCAGCTTGACACTTGAAAGAAATAAATAGAACAGTTATAGGGAGGATAGGGGATACCTGTACAATGTTTGGACAGGAGTTCATCCAGCTGTTGGGAAGCACTAAAGACACCAGGTGAGGTTCCCTCTCTGCTGTGCACTTAGCACTGTGCCAGCACAGCCTCTAACCTTGCCTTGGTGGTGCTTGGCCAAGGCAAGCTAAGTTCTACGCTCCTGTGAATAACAGAGGGTTGTAGCTCTTGTAATTTTCTGAGACTACATTTTTATGTTTAAAGACAAAAGCTGCTAGTAAGCATGGTGCCCTGTGTGAAATGATAGCCTGGGCTTTACAGTTTTAGTTGTCACCTTGTTTTGTTTGTCACTTCAAAGTGCTATGAATTCGACTTGCTGCTGGCAAGGAATTAAAAGCATCAATGTACATTTTGGCTGCCTCAGGCAGATGGAGGGACTAATAACTTCTTCTATTCTCAGATACTTTTTTCCATTTAATTAAGAGATTTACAGACATGCACACAAGCATGATTCAAATGCTTTGACCCACATTTCATCTCACATTACAAAAATTTCTAATGAGTTCAAGTGCAAAATGGCTTTTTCTTCTCAAGAGGAAAGAAGGATTAAATTATTTGTGAAAGAACATGCTAAAATATCCTTCATGGTATACTTCTTGAAACTTGAAGCAGCTAACATTTGCAAGGTCATGTCTTTTGTGTTTCCTATAATTTTGGAACCCGAGGCAGCTGTGGTAATGAAGTGACTTATTAAAAATTCAAAGGAAGGGGATTTATTAATTTTTCAAAGATGTTTGATCTTGGAGAGGAAAAAGTAAGACACATTTAGGAAAAAGATAAACCAAGACATTATTCCTGCTCTGATCTATTTATTTATTTTATTTATTATTCATACTTTCTAAGACTTTCCATCTGAAGATGCCTATATATTCCTGATGTTCTTCAAAAAATAAGTTCTCTCAGTTGTTTGTGTGACCAGAACTTAGTATGTTACTCCCTGGAAAGATGCCCCCCCTAAAGTGCAGACTCAAGTGTGAACTCTAGGACACTCATTACGTAGCTGAAGGTGTTCTTTCCAAAATCACACAAGTAATTCACAGGCTTACAGATCTGAAAAGTATTTGTCCCTCCCTTAAAAATCAGTAGGAGTTGAGCACAATGAGCCTTTTCAAGATACGCTTCTCTGCGAACTATTAGGAGCAAATCCAGATACAGTGCTTAACTCCTCCCTAAAAAAAAAAGAACAAATCAAAAAACCTATCATCTCAGTGATTTTTAAAATGGGACTTCAGTTTCCAAATCCCTGCCATGGTTTTTAACACTTTGCTTCAAAACTGAGCATGAAATATTTATAATATCTGCTATTTATTTTCTGTGTTGCTGTTCAGTCAGTACAAGCAGGTGTGTGTCAGATCTTATAGAAGTGTATAACCTAGTGTAATGCTCACTCTTTTTGGTGAGACTTAAGAGTGCTTGCGCAAGGAAATGCAAAAGAAGTAAATGTTGATTGAATTCAGACTGTCAACTATCAACTTCATTTACTACTAATATCTCAAGGTCATGAGATTAACATTGTTATCAATAATTGATCTGAAAATAATTCAAACAAATTACTGGCTTGTGAACTGAATAAAATGTTTCTTGTTAACCTAAAGATTATAGACTGTAAATTTTTATCTACCAAGATAGTAATCTCTTTTGAAGTGTAGATCATTGTTGAATATATTTGATGTCTTTAGAGCTGATCAAGCTGGAAAATAAGCATGTGTTTGTATGCATATATGTATATGTATATAGCCTTCAAAATATTAGCTCTGTACCAAGTAATGTTCCTTGGGAAAAACACATTTCAGTGTAGCTTATGTTTAAAAATCCTACACAGGGGTGCATGAAATAATGCAATTAAATGAGGGGTTAAACACAAGTCTGTGAAAAGTGGGTTTGAAGATCCACAGTGTAAGGGGTGCAACTTTTGGCCATAGGCTTTCAGTGCAGAGCTACAAACAATATGCTGTGTGGAAGCCCTGGTAGAAAAAACCAGTATGAATACGTGTGAGACAGAAGGTGCCCTCTGGTTTACTCTTATTTTCATTGCTATTTGCTCTCTGGCCACATCTGGGGAGTGGGTGGGGAAAAAAGGGTAAAAAATGCTCCAGGCAAATATTTAATTCCCTTTATAATCTCCTAAGGTCTCAGTACATTACTGTCTGGGCAATTTCACTGCTTTAAGTCTGCACCTTTTGTACAACAAAACCATACAGAAATTAAGTGTAAAAAAACCTAGTCTATGGAGCATCCATTCTTAAAATCTGCAGAGGGGGACACACTTCACTCTTGCAGTTTATATATTCCCAACAAGTGAGAAGGATACTCTTCTCTATCTGCGATTTGTGTTCCCATCTCTACCCTATTATTTGAAACATCAAAGAACAATGGCATCATCTAAATGGACATCACCCAAGAGAGAGGCTCCACTTCTGAGTTACTTGGCTGAGAAGAGAGAGTGCACAGTGACATTTCTTCAGAAAATTCCCCCCTCCCCCCAAGAATTTGCAGTGCAGGGACGATCTGAGCCAGAAATGAGTGTCAGATAAATAACTAAAACCCAGTAGTTTACTTATTTAAGTGTTAAGTAACCAATGACAAACACTGTCTTCCTAAAGGCTTTTAATGTGGGGGCATGAGAACAAAATCTGCTGATGAACAGGCTTCTGATCTACTCAGATTTCTTTTCCTCCAGCTCTTGTGTGTTTTTCCTCAAACCCTTGCCCTGCTCAGAGGAGGAGCAACACAGAATATGAATTTGGAGGCCTGTATGATGCCTTTATAGCTCTTCTTGTGCTGAGAGGCTTACCAATGTGAGAGTAAATATACGGCACCATCTGCTTTGCTATGGCCTATATTGATCACTGTAATGTTTTTAATTAGGGAAACCATCATGAGAAGTTTCCAAGAGTGCTCTGCACCCTATGCCCGGCTGCCTTATTGACTTGTCCTCTTACGGACTGAGTCCTCTGTATCACTTGAATGCAGTCTTCCATGGACTTCAACAAACTGTAAGAGGCAACTCTGTCCTACCTTAGAAAGCACTGAGATATTTTTATCTTACGGAGCAAGTAGAACAGAACAACTGTGAAGACCATGCCTGATGGGTTTGAAACTGTCCATTGCACACAGAGTAATGGTTATTCTTTTTATTTAAGTGTTGACTACTTACTGACATTTATCACAATACAGTGCCCCAAATACCACTAGTTATTACTTCAATTAAAAAATAGATGGATATTTCAAATACAGTGTGAAAGTTGGTAATTTTTGAGATATATAGGAAAAAGTTGTTTACTACATGCAAAGGTCTACAATATCAAAAGTGACAATTTTACAGGCATTTAATAGAAGCAAGACTGTTCAGCATGTACTTGGACTAAACAAACCCAATTTACACTCTCCAAGTCACTCACTGGTGAATTCAAGGCAGTGGAACTGGACAGAGATAAAACAAGAAGGTGCACCTGTCTGCAACCACAGCTGCTCTGGAATGTGAAAACACTGCAGTCTTGGGTTTCCCATTTCCCAAAAGGGGATGGCAGCCCTAACGCAGAAATTTCTTGAGATTCATGTAATTCTACCATAACTCACTCTAATTATTCTAGTTTTCAACAATGTTTTATCTAAAATTCACACATTTTAATCTTCAGTAATGGATGGCATGCAAGTATTTCCCTGTTGGAAATCCCCAACTTGTAGAGTCATGAGTCTTGTCCTCATTTGGCTATAGGCATAGCTCCCTACTCAAGCCAATTGATATGTCCAGCAAATGAAAAGGTTCAGGATTTTTTCATATTTACCTAGCAATGCAGAAGTGCTGCAGATAGAGTTGCTGGCAGGTTTAGGCTGGACATAAATGAGGAGAACAGGAAGGAAAGGAGAAGAGATGGGAAATATAATGACTTCTTGTGTGTGGGAACTGAGAAGAGACTTGAGCTTAATTATAACAAGATGAATTTTACTTATATTACTAAGTAAGTAGAAATTCCTGTACAAGTAGGACCCTTGATATTATGCATAGAGCTACATGCATGTGTGCCTGCATACATAGTGCCACATCCCCAGCCATTAAAGTTTTTATATGTGGTAAATGAGTAACCACCTGACCGTTTTATAACCTTTGTCTATTTAACTTTTCCTCTCTTCCTCTTCATTTTCTTACTTCACTATGTCTAGATATAGACCCTAAGCTGTTCAACAAGGCTACTATGTTTCCTGCTGGTTTTTCAAAGGCATCAAGCAAATAACTCAGGATTCAAATCAATTTCTCATTAGTTTTGCAGTAGCAGCATGCACCCATGCATGGAGTTGTCTGAAGGTAATTCTCAAGCAATGATGAAAGTGTTGGGTTTTTTTCCCCAATAGCATTTATAAGGCAACAGATAAGCAAACAGATTTCTGAAGGATGTTCTGAAGGAAAGAGGAAATTAAGGTGGAGGTGGAAGGAGGACACAGAACAGACTACTGAACCTGACATTGCTAGCAAGGCACAATCAACAGGAAGGCAAACAAATGTGAAATGTCAAGAGCAAGGAAGTGACACGAGGCTCTGAAGTAAACATGGGCTGCTAACAGTTGATCTTACTCCATTTAATTTTTGATTCATCTTACTGCTACCTGCATTTTATTCCAGAAATTTTACACTGAAATGATGTCATCTCTGGCTCTTTCTCTGTTGTTTGGGTGCACTCTTGGTCCTGTACAAGGCACAGCAGCTGTGCACTGAGGCTGCCGAAGCAACTTAGAGACCTCAGTTTACCTTTCCATTTAACGTATGTAATGTCAGCATTTAAAAAACACATTCTAATTTTGAAATGAGAAATGTTAATAACAGCATGAGACAGTGAAAACAAGTACACAGGAATGAGCTGAGTTTTAAAAGAAACATTTTATTTGGTAAAAAATAAAGGAATAAATTATTTCAAGACCATTTTTTGGTTTGTATCTGTACATACACAGTATGTCCATAACATAGCTGCTATGTAATCCAGGAATTCCATCTTTTTTAAAAAAAGGATTTATGTATCAAGTAACAATTGTAAATGAAACCTGCAGTCTTTTACATCTGTCAGTACTGAAATCAACTTGACTGAATTTCCACACACCCCCCTCCCTACCTCACCCCCCAAAATTACCCAAAATAACTATTCTGGGTCTTGTGTTTGTAGCACCCTTCATGCTTGTTTTACATCATCTAAATCAATGTTTCTCAACATTTTTTAAACAAAGAGCACCTGATTTTTTTTTCCTGCAGCACTTTCATTTTCAACTGTAAAAAGTACATTGTCAATGTTCACTTATGACTTCTGATTTTACTTGCTTCCTTTGCTGTATGTGGAAGTATGAGTAAATGCTTCTCTGTTTTGCATGGCTGTGCATTTTTAGTCATCTGAATTGACTTCCATGTCACCTTTTGAAATCTCATGATCACCAGGAACCCACAGATCCTGGACAAAGAAAAATTGATCTAAATTCTGAAACCAGAATAATGGCATTCTAGCACCAGCTTATGTGACATTGGGAAGAAATGACTATGGGTCAAAATTAAGAGAGAGCCCCAAGAAAATGTTGAAACCATACATTCAACAGTGTTCCAAAATACAACAGCTGGCACTGCACTGAGATTTTTTACACCAAAATCTAACTGCCTGATGTTATGCATTATCAAGATACAGCCTAGTTTAAAAAGTGTGTGCTTAATGCCTCGTTGGATTAGTTCTTCAAGGTATCATTAAACGGCCTGGGATGCTGTGGACAATCAGTCTGAATTTTGATCATGTTTATTATTAAATGACACAAGGACACAAGTCCTGTGTTTGAATGCTAATAAATAAGTTGCATTATTTTCTCAAAAACAATAAAATATTGCCACTGGTGCATAGTCTTTAAAAATATTTCAACTGTCACAAATTTTGTCTGCTTTGGAGATAAATGAAGCCATTTTTTTTCAGCTGTATTTACATATGGAAGCAACACTACCAAAATAAACATGCTTCATAGACATCAGAAGTGATTATTATTGCCCCCAATTATCTTTTCCACTTACCAGTGGAATTTTTAGTTAGTGTAACACATGAGGTCAGAGAAAGGTAAGTCTTTACACAGTATACCTTCTGAACAGATCTCCAGTCATTTTTAGTAAACCAGATTCTCTTCCAGAAATACACAAAAGATATTTTCCAGATATACAATGATTGGGTTTGGAATCTAGCCCCCTATATCCTCCTGGCTTTTCAGAAATAAGACTTGGCCACTTTTTAAACTGTTACATTTACAAAAATTTCATTTAAATACTGACCTGGCAGTGGGGGCTTGGTTGATCATGCTAAGTGAGAAGGAGTTTAAGGGAATTAAAACTTAAGTAGTTTCCATCACTAAAGTAGAAACCTGCACTACTATCTCTGCTATAACAGCAAAGCAGCTCTGTTCTGAGCTGCCTGAGAACAAATGGTTTCTTCTCCCGTTTCTCAATACAGAAAGCAGTTCTCAGAACATGCAACATGTCTTTGGCATTAGATCAAAACATGAAAAATGGAGACCTAACTGTAATTCTTTAGCTTTGAGTTTAAAATGATGAAAAATTACAGACCCTATGGAAAGGTATGAAGACATCTTTAAGCACCTGCATGAAATAAAGAATGAAATGGCAAGATGGCCTGTGAAGCATTGCAGTCTCCTCTCCTGTCACTGGAGGGCTAATGGAACACGTACTCATGCAAGTGAAGACAAAATTGGAGTAATACGTCTCAACTACCCATGAGCTACTGCAGCTTTGTGTTGCTCTCAGTCTCCTGACTTAAATGAAAACAAACATAAACCCCCCCAAATACTGCACTGTGCAATACAATATTGATATGGGGAATAAACTACTGTAAGTACCAGCATAATCTCTTTGGTCTGTCTGCATTACACAGTTGCAAAGCTACTTGTTGGTTGTACAGCTTACCCCATGCAATGTTACAAATGAAACAATACATAATTATCGTACAGCTTAGTGGAGACATTTTAGATTTTATTTTTACATTGTCTTGCAACACATTTTGCTATTATTTTTCTTAGTCTTTTATAAATGACATTTCCTAATACATTTCAGAAAGATTAAAAATTATTTTTTTCTCTGAATAGTAATTTTTCACCTATCAGTGCTGAAACATCTAATGTCTCGAAAGACATTTTTTTTCTCCCAAGGTTTGCAACAAATACTACTACCCGAATGTATTAGACAGCTGGAAATTTATTTTTTCTTAATTTTAACCTTTCTTTACATCTAGTTCATGTTTGTCAGCATGAATAAGACACTGCAGTGCAATCACATTAATGAGATTGCAGACTGAGGCAGTAAAAATTGTTTAGTTGAAGGCTGAAGATATGAAGCAACTGACTCACTGGGTATTATGACTGTATGTAAGGGTGGCGTATTTACGACGTGAATTGAATGGACACTGTATGAGGAGCCTGTACCTCCTGGCTCTGCTGCCTTGTGCTGCTGACGGTGTTCCGAGGGCCGTGATCAGCATTGCGTATCTCTGATCTTCTTTTGCATGCTCCTAGATCTATTCTGGTGCTAATGGAGCTATGGAACGTGGAAATGATGCATCATTTTAATGGGTTTCATAACTCCCAAGCCATTTGGTCAAAAGACCACCATTGCACAGCCACAGGCACTACTTCACAGCCTCACAAAACTGGGAGTGCACTGTGTGTGGGGGGGGTGTAACAAACTTGCAATGTGCAGAGCATATTCAGGGTACATTCAACAAAATGCATCTGCTTGGAAAAGCAGAAATATCAAGACAAGCTCTGGGAAAAGGAATTTCAAAAATATAAACTCTGTTTTTCCCTCCAAAAATGTATATATCCATTTTCTTTGCTGATGCAGATATCCTCCTTCACCCCTTCCCTCCCCCCACAATTTTCCTTTCTATTTTGTGAACTGTTGGGTTCCAACAGAGGCATGAAGCAAACCAGGCAGAACTGGATAAGCATTGTTTTCCCATCTTTAACAAATAGTTCTGGAGGTAACAAAATAACAGTTGGTCCACACACCACTGCTGGAGCTCCCAAGTGTGGTCCCCCAACCTTCAAAGCCACAGGTGCAGGCATGGCATTGGGCTGTTCTTCACATGGTATCAGAGCGTTGTGCTCACCAAGAAGCACTAGGTCTCGTAACACTTATAAAATACGGATGTCAGTACACTAAGTGCCTGGTCCTACATCCACTGAGGCTTCACAGAACCACAGAGTACTAGGAGTAGAGTACAGCAGGATTCCCCAGCTTATCATGGTCTTTCGCATTCATTTCAATTAACCTCAGATCAAGCCCTTAATGTAGCAACATTCCTACACAGGATCTTTGAAGACAGATCTGAAAATGAAAAAAACCCCTAGTTTTACTGGCATTAATTTGTTTTGCATTATGGAGTCTATGAGCAGGCTCTTCACTGAAGGCTCAATCTTCTGTGTAGGTACAAAATAGCTGTATACATACCTATAAACATATACGACTTTTCAGCTACTTGAAAGGCCATTCTAGGGAGCTGGGTGTTGGCCTCTTCTCCCTTGTGACTAGTGACAGGACTAGAGGGAATGGGCTTAAGCTGAGCCAGCGTAGGTTTAGATTAGATATTAGGAAGAATTTCTTTCCTGAAAGAGTGGTTAGATATTGGAATAGGCTGCCCAGGGAGGGGGTGGAGTCACCATCCCTGGAGGTTTTTAAGAAGAGGATAAATGTGTTTCTTCAGGGGATGATTTAGGGGTAAGAGTAGTGTAGGGCTATCGGTTGGACTAGATGATCTTGAGGGTCCTTTCCAACCGTAATGATTCTGTGATTCTGTGAAATTAAAATATCTGCTTTCTCAGGACTCTCTAATTAGCAATCTGCTTAGAAAAATAAAGTAAAATATTTCCAAACTGTATCAAAATAGATTTCTCAAAGTTTACTACAAAATAGAAAGCTGTGACACTTCAAAACTTGCCCCAAGATCCTTGTTCTCCCTCTCTCATTTCCTTCCCAAACACAGTACTGCCTACAAGTGTATGTCAGATCTTGTAAGAGTGTGAGGGGAAACTAAAGATCCTTCTAAAATCTACTCTCACTGTTTTTAGCACGACTTGCATCTTGATTCAGTTCCTTTGCTGCACTATTAATTCAGGCAGTCTTGGATAACTGCTCTGCTAAAAAATATTGAGAGTTATAAAAAGTACAATATTATGTTGCTGTTGGCTGCACGGCTGTGGAATTATGTTGTGTCTATACTGAAAATATGCCTGGAGTGTGAAGAAGACTTGCCTTGGGTCTGAAGATGCTAGCTCTGTTGGGACAGATTATTTCAGTATAAATGGTCATTCGGGAAAAACACCGACTATGGCATTTCAGCAAGGAGTGAACATGATCACCAGTGTTTATCAGGAAATTCATAAAATCACTTCCATGGTCACAGGTAAAGGAGAGACCTAAACTTTCAGCATAGGATTGAGATGCAAAACTGTCAGTCTCATAAATACCATCCCTACAGTGAAGCAGTCAGTGCTGGGATGCATCAGAGTAGTCAGGTTGCCTGAGAAAAAGTTTGAACACCAAGCTGATACTGCTTCTCTGAAATCACTGACAATAATTATGGTGAGTTCACAAGAGCCAGAGCAGACACAAGATGAGTAGGTTTCCATATAAAATCTCTTCCCTGGGCCGCGGTAGAAGAGACAAATTAACTTGCTCTAGCTGGTGCATGAAATGCCTTTTTGATGTTTCTGTCTAAAGACTAAAGCCAAGACCTTCATAGTGGGACTTTTCCTTAGAATACTGTAGGATCTTTCAGATCTAAGAGTGAAGTGGTTTCCTACAATATGCTCCTGAAACATGAAGACCCTGTATAAGAGTTACAAGCTTTCAGCAATGAAAATTTCTGATTTTCGAATAAAAGTGTAGTAGAGTATCTTGCAGATAAATTACATTCTTCTAAGAGATAAACTCCATATCCAGGACGGCATGAGCCAGCTGGATATTCTGGTTGCACACTGCAGATAAGAAGATGAGTGCCGCTGCCCAAGCACATCACCCTGCCTATGTTTTTGTAAGCAGTAGCCTGGCATAGTCAATGTCATGAAATTTTTTATCACTGAAAGGCTCAGATTAACACAAATGTGTCCTTTAGACTGCAATCAGAAGCCCAAATACCTTCATTACGGTTAAACACTTGCTACTATCACCCTTCATTGATACTTTAATTTGGCTTAGAAGAGATACCTTATTGTTTGATGTCATGACTTTTATGCATCTCATTTTTAGATGCCTAATTATTCCTGACCTTGTAAAATTCACCCTGACATAAGGCAGCATTGCAGGGTTGAGCCTGCTATCTCCCTCATATGCCTAGTCTAAGCATTTGCAATCTTACTTAAAAAAACAGGTTATAGCCATAGTTGCAAATATATCTGGCAACATTTAAAACAGACTGGTGCATGTGAGACTCAAAAACTTACCTGAGAAATGGAAGTCCATAGGCATTTCTTTTTTAAACACCAAATAGAAAAATGTAACAAAAAGCTATTTTTAGAACACATTACACAATACTGGCATGTTTTACAAACACAATTAACCCATTGAAAACTGTTGTAAATTATGTTCAAGGCACATTTTTACAAGTAGTTTTTTTCAATGTTCATTCTACATTCACACTAGTTTAACCTTGTAAATAAGTCTGTGAAAGTTCAGATTAGGGGCATTTAAGATGTGTGTGCCAAATACTTCAAAAATATATCATATTACATGGAAAATTCAATAAAGTAAGACAGATCCATCTGCTGCCCAAACAGTTCAATAAATGCTATGGGGTAAATTATTAACAAGAGGAAGCCTAGATGAGGTTTTCAAAAATTAAAGATAAGAAACATGTAATGCACTAACTTTTTGTGTTTATCTTTTGAAAAGGTACATAAATGCTGGAAATATGTAAGCCACTATTCCCAGTGCTATCCTATTTTAAAGGATAAATCTTTGGAAACAGTATTATTTGAAGTTTAGAAACATCCTCCATCTTTTTCTCCCCATGTTTAATCTTAAAATATGCTAGTACATACTTTTTTTCACAAGCAAGATGTATAAAATTAATCTTACAATGTAAACACTATAAACAACTCCCTTGAGACACCTTCTGGACACAATTTCTGTAAAGGCTTAAGTATAATAACTCTAGGATAATTATGTAAAAATATGTACATTCATTCCAATGTCCTACACCCAAGAAGAAATCCAAGTAAGTTCTACAGAAGTTGTCTGTCAGTCTTGTCCAGTTAATATTATGTCCAGGTTTGCTACTCTTGCTGTATTTCAACATAATCAACGAAAAATTTACTTGCTTTTGTGTAGAAAGTTTCCAAACTTTTGCATAAATCCTCTCAGCTTATTTTCATTAGACTGCAATGGATGGTAAGCAGTTGAGTTGTAGTTGACCATGTGATTACTCCTGCTGTAATTATTCCCTAAAGCCTTGCTTTTGATGTCTGAGAGATGTGAACTGCTGTTGTGTGCATTTCCTGCAGGCTGGCTAGCATTTTCCATCTTGCAGAATGGCTCAAAGCGGCTATAAACACGTCTTTCACTCAAACAAGGTCTTAGCTGTTCTTGGCGTTTTGAGCTTGCCAGCTGCGGCATTACTGAACTTGCTCTTTGAAGAGCAGAAACGGGGACACTTTCAGGAGTCGTATTTGTAGTGATTTCCTTTACATCTTGATACTGAATTTGTTCTGTATTAAATCTTGGGGTAGATGCATCTCCTGCAGTTTCTATGAACTTACTTTCATGGGGGCAGAAGAGAGGACACTTCTTATTGCTTTCATCAGATGGAGGTTTTTGAGATTTCGGTGACTTTGGAGACTTTGTTGGGCTCCCAGTAACATCTTCTTTACTTTTGTTCAAGCTACCTTGAGAATTTGATGATGTGTTTCTCTTTCTCCTCGGGGAAGAATCTGTCTTACTCTCAGAAATCTTTGGTTTCGGATTCTCTTCTTCAGAAACCAATGTGTCGGAACTACTGCACATTTTGTAAAAGGCAGTACCTTTGTTTTTTGACAAGTTTTCTTTCTTGTCTGGTGTGAGATTAAGAAGTGATCGTAATTTCTGGGATCCTTTCTTTAAAAAACTTGGAGAATTTTTATTTTCTTTCTTTGATGTGCAATCCTTGCAAGATTCCTCTTTGTTAGTTTCAGTGAGAGCAGCCATAGAGATTGCCTTACTAGCAGTAGGGATCTTTAGCTCTACTTTGAGGTTCTTTTCCTCTTGTGGCATGTGGTTGGTGACACTGTGCAAACTTTCAGAGCTCTTCAGAGTGCCCTCTGTAAGTTTTGGACTAACTGGCTCCTTAAATCTATGCCTTGTCAATGTGCTGTAAACATAACTGGATGCATGTTTGTTGGCACCAGGGTCTAATATAGACTTTGAATTAAACATGGGAAAACTTCTCCTTTTTAGTATATTTTCATTTTGAAGGTTCTTCAAGCATTCTGCATGTTTATTTGCACACAACGTTGTGTATAAGTAGAGAGATGAGTCACCCACTGCATTTGAATTTACACTAGGTTTTGTATTGTCTGCAGTATGATTTCTGTGGCTTTTTGATGCATCTGATTTAAGTGGGACATTTGTCCTAAGCCCTTCTGAAATATTATCTGTTCCATTTTCCACACTTGGAGCATGATTAGATGTCCCTTTAGGTGTTGCACTTCCTTCTGACCCAATTATAGTTGAATTTGAAGAACTAGCACAGCTGCTTACTTCCTGCTGCTCAGGTAAAGTTGGCTGAAACACCAATGATGATCGTAAGCGAGAATGAGAATATAGTGCATGAGATTTAATATTTTCAGCTGTGTCATAGCTATCATATCTGTCACCCAAGGCTGACCCATTAGACTCCACTGGATAATCTGACTGATCGTTCAAATATGACTTAATTCGCCAGTTGCGCAGGAATGACTTCGTTGTGTGTTCGAGGGTGGGCATCCTTTGCTGCAGATGGCGGATGTGATTATCCGTCCCGTTAAAAGACCTCCGAACAATTGAATTTCTTTCTGAAAGATTTATCTTTGGTCGTGAAAACTGATTGGCAAAACTTTGCTGGGGCACATTGTAGTTATTTGCATATCCTCCTCGTAATGACGAAACAATACTAAGGCTATCAGATGGCATTTTCCAAGTATTTGATGGATTGTTTGCTCTATTAATAGCTCTGTTGACTAATAGGAAAGGTGCCCTTTCTGGCTTCTCCCCAGCATAACTATGTCTCTTCCAGTGTTCATTTTTTTCACTAGGTTGATACTGCTGGATTGGATTTTGCATATTAAAACCTGGATGAAATGGTTGTTTGTTATAGGCTTGATTTCTCAAGCCATATTTGTCTATTTCATTTACTGCATATCTTCCATGAGTTTTCCAACAAACAGCATCTGTCTTGTGAACTTTGTCTTGCCTACTAAAAAGGTTTCTTTGGCTAGAAACTGAAGCCAAGGAAGACACCGAGTGTTGGTATGCATCATTATCCCAGAGTGTCCTGCGACTGTTTACCCGCACTAATTCTGGTGCAAATGAACTAGGAATAGAAGAACGGGCGTACAGAGTCCTGAACTCTTCATCAAAGGATTCAACCAGCTGTCCTGTGATAACCTGAACCATACTGAGGTTGGTTTTTTCAAATGACCACATGAAGCTGAAAGAAGAACAAATGACCATTAGAGAGAGTTCTTTTGAACTGAAGTATTATGCTGGTCCTTCCTGATAATAAAGTTTTCACACAAACCTTAGTTTGTATAGATACCTTCTAAATAAATACGTAAGTTGTGGGCATGATTCATGTAATTTGAATCTGGAAAATCTAAGCTAATACCAGTTAAACTCAGCTAGAGACTTTCCACTGCTTTCAGTGGGACCCAGAATGAGTCTGTAACTAGTTAACTGCCCTCATAAAAAGTGGACATGGCAAAAAAGTATTCAAATATAGAGCAGTGGAATACAAACACTTAATGGAGCAAAACTACATCTACAAAGACTAAGCCAGGACTGACTTGACCCACTGTATTTACTCCTGAATCAAAACATGTTAATGTGTGGTTATGTTGTGAAAAAATACATTTTAAATAATATGCAGAACTGCTTCAACAGCTCTGAATGTACTTCACTTCAAACACATTTTGAACAACTGTTAAAGAATTGTTAAAATATTTCCACACCAGAATGGATATGAACATATGAACATTTCTTTTAATTGCAATGGTGATATTCTATGAAGAATTTTCCTCTTTTCTATTGTCCTTAGAAAGGAGGAACATATGCTCAGAGCTAAGTAGCTACAGTTACTTTACAGATAAAAAACAAGATAAAATACATTAATATGTACATTAGGGATGTTTCAACAAGTCTAATATCATGGTATTGAAAGCATGTAATTTGTAGATTACAACAACGAAAAAAATCTGTTTTCCAATCTTATTTTCACCAAAAAAGGTGAAAAATAAATGAAATAAATGAACTTGTTTTATTTGCATGCCTTCTGGATGTTACAAAATACGTTTGTTGTACTCATGTAAATAGCTTGTGATTTCTTTTTGTTTTGTTAGTTTTGTATTTCTCAGGAAATAATAGTGTGCTGAGGAAATCAAATCATGCATAAGTATTTTCCCATTAATTTTCACAATTAAGAATAATATCTTTTGTAATATTTGATAAAAACTTAAAACTTTAAATTGAGTTCAGAGAGCAAGAATTCAAAAAGATTCATCCTTCTTGATATAAAGCACTAGACACTTTCACAAAGCAAGCTTAATTTCTACAGAAATTGATTATTCCAGCCCCTGCAGTTTTAGGTCTTAAAGCAACTGTTATTTTTCCAAATGAAATGAGAAAAACTATCACATTCTCACAGACTCTATGAGACTATGCATACATGTCAAAGTAGCCAGACTCTCCCTGGACTCTGTTACATGGATTAATTTATGAACTTGCCACTTAACTCACTACCTTTTATATACATCAGTCTAAATTTGGGGCTGACTGAGGCTCAGAAGAAATAGAAAGCCAGGTTTTCGAAAGTTTACAGTGATGGAAATCCGTGGCAGTCTGTGGGTCTGGATCTGGCACCCAGGCACTATGCTGGCAGAAACTAATTAAGTAGGTCAAAGGAGAGAAGTGTAGCATCAAAAGAAGGAAAATGTGTGAGATAAAACTGTCCTTGCTTTTACTTAGTCTTTTTCTAGCTTTGTAATTTCTTCCAGTCTATGTTTTGCACATACACACTGGAAATACAATGGAGAGTAGAATAAAGAAACTTAGCTAAACATGAAGAGAGACTGCGTCAATTTAATTTGGGTAATTCCGATTTTGACCATGATACACTACAGAGTACCACAGAATAAGTGTAAACTTAGCTTTAGAAGATCATTACAAGAAGGAACTATCCACAAGAGCTTCTGAAATAATTTTGGCAGCTTTCTCTGAAGTAAATGTTAGAATAATTCAGATAATATAAGACAAATCAGGATTTTTCTCTCTTTTTAGCAAGCCTCCAGCTGTAGCAAACCTATATGCTTTATTTCTTACTTGTGAAAAATTAACAGAGGATCTCAAGGTTTGTGTCCACGTTAGGCTAGTTAGAGATAAGGATCTATGATTAAATTACAGAAAAAAAGAATAGAATTTGCCCACAGAGTTCCCTGGAGGAATTTTCAGGAATAGAAAAAACCCTAAATTTGCTATAGGAGAGGTACTGAGCTGACAGGTTTCTACAGACATCTCAGTAACTCATCTTACCTGTAGGAACCATATATAACTTTCTTACAGTCAACAAGAATAAATTTTTGTTCCATTTTTCCATGGAATTTTGCTCCTGTTTTAGAATAGTAATCTTGTCCTTTTACTGTCCGCACCCTCATGTTCTGAAAAAGACAATTTAAATACTTCAGTTGGTATACTATATTCCATATTCAGCATCCAGGGGTCTGAAAGTCAGACTACAGCAGATGGAAAGTTATACTATGCATACTAATAAATTCTTCAAGGAAGTAACTGCGACCAAACTTGTCCCCTAGGGACCTAAAATGGCAAGTTATTGCTTTGTCTTCAAAACTGATGAGATCCCCGAGGCCACAGAAAATGAAGTTCCTCTTTTCTATAGCCACCACTGCCAGAAATTAGGTTCTGGGAAGTCTTCAACAAGAGAAAGAGCATTTTTTACTGTGAGAAAAAAATATTTTCATCATCTGATGTACAATATTTAGATTTCCAAGCATCTCAGCTAATCAGAGACAACACCTTAAAAGGCAGGATCATGTTTCTTATAACTGAATAAGACTGTGCTGTATCTTAAAACAAAGACAGCCCACTCTGAGATTATCCACTGAATAATACCACCTGGCAAGAGAAACCCTTGTGGTTTTACCACCACCAGTAAATCAGCTTTGCACCATGGGATCAATCACATTTCTAATGTCAGAGATGCTACCACAACACGTACAAGTAACACGGACATTATGCAGCAGTCAAGTTGGAATTGTACTAAGAAGCTTTATGTTTTATTTATGTGAAATCAGTACATTGTGCTTGGGAAATTTTCCACGCTGGATCTCAAAAATGTGGTCAGTTCTTCACACAGAATATGGGTGAAATTGATTCAGCTAAGAGAGTATTCTCTCTACCATCACTTGTTTTTTTAAGATCCTAGAAACAAATTAAAAAGAAGTGTTACAACATCTTCTGAACTGTACTACTAATAATTTTCAAAATGTTCTTACTTGGATGTAGGAAAAGAAAAATTTATCAGAAATTGTTATGGAAGGGTGCTTATTTACAGAAAAAATTCAGATACTCAATGCGAACTAATCTACACCATCTGTTTTATGTGGCTGTGAGATACAAAATGCTTCACAAGACACAAAAATGGTTTGGAATATAGCTGTGAATGACGACAATATTTACTGTTGTTTCTAGCTTGGTAATATTTTTCTAGCAAAACTAGTATGCGGTAATTTACAAGTATTCCAGTGTGACTGAAATCCACAGTTCAGCACTGGCAGGAAGAAAATAGAGTCTATATGATTATTACATAGACTGTATATACAGAAATATACGACTTGTGAGTAGAGAGGAGTATCTTGCTTCAATGGACTGCTACAAGGACATGTTGAAATTCAGTATGGATGGACTAGGGCTGTTCATGAATCAAAACAGGTAAGATTGTGTACAGAGTAAATTCAGCAAAATCCAGGTGATAAAATGAATAGAAAAGAATGGAATAGAAAAATAGAATAATTTCTTTTGGAAGGGACCTACAGCAATCATCTGGTCCAGCTGCCTGATCAATTCAAGGCTGACCCAAAGTTAAAGCATGTTATTAAGTGCACTGTTCAATGTCTTTTAAGCACCCACAAGCTTGGGGCCTTGACCACCTCTCTAGGAAGCCAGGTCCAGAGTCTGACCACCCTCTCTGTGAAGAGATGCTTCCTAGTGTTCAGTTTAAACCTCCCCTGACACAGCTTTGAAACATTCCCACGCATCCTATCACTGTATACCAGGGAGAAGAGATCAGCACTTCCCTCTCCACTTCCCCTCCTCAGGAAGCTGTAGAGGTTTTTAAACTTACAAAGGTATTTAGAATTCTAGTCTACAAAGTGTCACAGAGTTTGCAATACAGTTACATAGTCTTTTATTGTTTATGGGAGCACTCACATATATGAAGTTCTAATAGATAGAGACTGTAAGAGTTTTAATGATAGTGTCTACTACAATCCAATGAACTCTGTTTTTCAAAACAGAAAATTAAAAAAATTAGAAGAAAATCTCCATGAAATGAAAGCACACTTCCAAATAACACATGCTTTCTAAAACAGCATATATTCCAGTATTGCTGTCTCAAAACTTTTACCAAAAGTAAAACGAAATCAAAGAAACAAGAGTTACACTGGAAAGCTGCTGAATTGGCAACTCGTGGTTTAGCTCAAGCTATTAGAATTCTTTAAATTTTATTTATTTATTAGGTGAGTTTTTGCCTAGCATTTTTGTCAAGCTGTGTTTAAAGAAAAACACAACTCAGTTAAAATGTAGAAAGACAGCATTTGAAATTAACTTTATTATCTAAATGTCTTCCAAATGTTCCAGAAACATAAAAACATGAAGTTTCTCTTAATTAGATAAATTAAAAAAGTATTATCTAGAAAATTTAAAATGTAAATATTAAAAGATAAAAATTTTAAAAGTGAAAATACAGGTGGATAGTTAAGTTTACTTTCAGAACTAGTTTAAAAGGAATCAATAACAATAACAACCCAATCTGCACTATTGAATGGCAGGTTCACATAACTTTGCATCTCTACCTGCTAATCACTTTCGACAATCTAGCATTGTGTCTTTCAAGTTTTCTGCTGGTTTTCCAATAAGTCTTCTTATCAAAGTCAATTTTCCCATTTTTCCAGTGTGTTTTTTGTTGAGCTCTGAACAAACCAATCCTGCTGAAGAAAATAATTCTTTCTTCAGCAGCTATTCAAGCTTTAAGTAAAAGTATTTAAATACAAAGTTTTTATTTGAAAGTTTAATAGTGTGGGAAAAGTAGTTCCAGAAAAAGATAAAAAGAAAATACTGGAATCAATCCATTCTAAAGACTATCACAATAGTAAACCCTTATTTACTGTAAAATAAAGTTTTGTGAATTAGTCATGAAATCTGCATTTACCTCAATGTTTTACCCAATTCTATATACCATGTAATTACCTCTGTATGTCAGTTATATTTAACTACATTCAATTAGATTTATGTCATTATCATCTGAAAAAGGTAACTTGAGAGGCAGCTTATACATTTTCAAAGAACTGTAACAAGTAATGTTGGCCTAAAGATATGCCAGTTGGACACATCAAATCTTAATGAGATAAGGCCTAATCGGTACTGGACACAGCATCACTTGGGAGTCTGGAATGCTGGAGGCACAAGCAAGGCTTCCAAATTTCCATACTATATAAAAGTTTTGCCTTAGGTTGTTATAAGTTGAAATATAACTTCAAGTAGGTATATCTGACAAAGAAACAAAATTTACATTAAGCTGCTGTTTTTAAAAAAAACATTGTAGTCATGGCTTCCTCTGTTCTTTTTATTTTCCTTCTCTTCTGTATCATTGCTTGTGTAGCTTTCTATCCTATTTCCTCAATCCTGCACTCTTTGCCTGTCTCAGTAGGTCATCCATTAACAGATGGGAACACGCATTACAAAGGTATGTGCCAGAGATCAGGCTCACCTTTCTCACATAACACTTCATTTTCCACCACAGTTCATCTGGCACTCTTCATCAACTTCAAACTCTCTAATTAGGTGCCAGGGATTCATACTTTGAATAATCATCCAAAATACAGATGATATTCGAAGATATAGTAATAATGCATTCCACTTAGGATTAGAAACGGTAAAAATCTATGTGCTGAACTGCAAACCCCATTTGGGATGAAATGCTGGTCTTCATCATCTTAGCTGGTTTCACCCTCAGGCTATAGAATTCCCCTACTAACAACCACGTGTCACTGATCACTGCTTCATTGCGGGAAAAACAATAACTCATTTATGAACCCCGAGAGTAAAATCCTGGATAAACCAGAAACCAACAAACTCACACATCAAGAAGGAAGCAAGCTAGCCCAATGGGATACACAAATGTGTGTAAGATCAGCCATAGCGGGTGAAACGGAAAGTCTGTCTGGCTCTGTAACCTGTTTTTTGTCAGTGACTGCTAGCAGATGCATGTGGAAGACTACGTTAATCAAGGACTTGATGTTTGAGAAGGCTTTTAAAGGCAAACACAGGATCTTCTCCCTCCTCCAACGGCAGGTTGTAAGACACTCAGGTACATTTAACATCCAGTGGGTGCAGTTGAAGATGGTCATCAGGGCTATCCAGTTAAATGACACCCAAATGATGAGCAGAAATCAAGCACTAACATCTTTTTATGTATGACTGCACCACTACCTTTCCAGAGAGAGCCACATAACCATGACTTAAATTTTTGAAGTATAATTCAACATTACATACTTAGTTTTGCCAGTAAAGTGCTGTAGCAAGGACTCAAAAAGTGCTTATAAACTCTTGATTTTGTATTCTATATGGAATTCATAAAATAATCACAGAATATATACTCTACCCATTGTTTCAGTTACATCCTTCCTTAAAGAGGGAAACATGCCCTGATATGCAGTCAGACTATAGATGAGGAAAACTGTCTGCACAGACATTTAATGTAGATTTATGAATAAAATTGTCATTTTTCCATACAGAAGACTACTAGATTTACTACATTGTAAATCTGAATTAGAAAATACTGTTTTACTCATCACTGCATCTAATTTTTTACTGATTCAAAGGAAGAGAAAAGGAGTAAGAAAGGTGAGAAGCTTTACAGGAACTCCTCTACACGAGTGCGTAGCATAAGGTTTGTCTGCCATATTCCTGCAAGACTGAGCCAAATCACAACAGAGAATATCATGCCAATGCTGCTGGTGCTATCTCTTGAGGAAAATAAAAGATCCATACATCTCTGTCCTCTGTCCAAAAAAGACCAAAAGCACAAAAAGTTGAAGATCATTTTACTTTTTGATGAACATTGAGGTGACAGGAAAAAGGGAAAGGGAGAAAACTTCTTCAAAGTACTAACTGTTCTTTCATAGTCACCTGTAGTTTCTCTTCATCCTCAAGAAAGGCAAAGGAGAATTAATGCAGGAATGGTAAACTTCTATCCTGACAGCAAGTCACTGGGAGTAGAATTTGGACAAGAAGAGCTTAATTTGAAGAATTTTATTACAAACTATACTGGAAACCCAGCACACAACAGGATTAGTGCTTAGCTCTTTGGCATATATGGTTCATTTTCTGATAAATTTCAAAGTATTCTAGGTAAACCTTGCAGAGTAAAGATGTATTTTATTTCTCCCATTGTTACAGAACAGAAAAGTAAAACATAAACTGAAGAAGCCAAGTCCAAACCTCTCAAATTTCAGTCCAATGTATGTATATTAATTCTTTCAACCACAGTATAAATGCCTGTAGGTCCATAAAACCATATTAAAAAACCAACTTTGAATCCACCCAACTGACATTAAGCTTCTGAAGCAGCAGTAGACACATTGCACAGAATTAATTTGAAAACGCATATTATGGCAGTTTTTGAGATACCAGTTGAAATTCATGCTCCTAATTTCTTTTATTTCTAGACGATAAAACTCATGCCATAAAAATACATATACCAGTTTTGGAAACCTATATGGCATATTTAGCCCAAGTAATCAGGAAATGGTTGTATCTCAAGTTCCAGAGTATGGACACAGTGCAAAATACTGATGTTATGAAGGCAATCACAACCTATGTTTACAGAACACATTTTCAATATCTTCTTTCCAAAAGCTCCTATAGCTCTGTGTATTAGGCCACCAGAGGACAATCCCACACATTCATATGGAAGAAATAAGCATGGAAAGCGGTGTGGGAATACTTCTAAGGACTAAGTCAACACTTCAGAGCAAAAATTGGTATAGAATACAAGTTTGCTCCAAAATACTACAAACAAAGACCTATTCATCCTCACAAATACACCACATCTCCTGCTGATTTTTGGACTGGGTTCTTAAACACTGGGTTCATAAAATGATTTTCTGCCAAGAAGAGCTTTTATAATATCTTTTTGCCTGGTGTGAACATGGCCAACCTAGTTACACAAACAAGGAACTACAAATAGAACTGTATGGAAGTTCAGCCAAAGCAGTGCTCAGAGCTCTGCAAAAAAACTGGCAACGTCCTTGGAACTTCTTCAGTGCTACCTACACTACAGTAAATCTGGAAGTATTTATGAAGCACTTACTTCAGGTCAATGCACCTCAGGGTTTGTATCCTGACCTCTGTTAAATATTAGGGCAGAATAGAACATCTTGTGAAAAGTGTAAGCATTAATCTTCTTGTTATCTTTCTTAGAGGATAAATTACATAATTCATATATAAAAGTAATACTCACTAAGATATGATGCAGACAGTCATGATAGTATAGCTTTTCAGGAAAACACTAACAAAACAGAATCTTGGGCCCTTTAAGGTATTTAAATACATAATATATTTAAAGAAAATTTACTTAAAACTTTATATTGGCATGCTACTTTAAAAGAAAGCAAAAAGAAGTCTAGTTTTTTTCAAATTAGGTATTCCCAGTATCCCTAAATACATAATAATGGAAAATTATTTTATATATAATACATGAAAATTACAGCATTTAATCAAATACTCTTATTTTGACACATGAAGAAAAAAATCTTTCTACAGAGAAAAACATCTGTACTAAAGGTTCTGCTGACAGATCGTCTATTTACACCTCAATGTTAATATGAAAAAGCAGTATTTGATAATCAGTTTTTGAGTAATAGTCTCTTTTCAGTAGGTTGAGGAGGAAAAAGTAGTAAATGTTCATGCACAGGAATACAGGAAACCTTACCCTGAGCCTCTGAACTTGACAGCCTTGCTTCTCCGTCATTTTCAGAAAGTGACTGAAGTTTGACTCATCAAGCAGGAGATACACTGCAATCCCTCTAGCAGATGCCTCCACAATTTCTCTAAAAATATCCACATCTGTGAACATATCCATAACAATAGCAATGACCTGAATAAAACAGAAAAGACACAAATGATTGTATTGTATAAACTTCTACATAAAACTTTTCAGTGAAGCTTGCACTGGGCAGCTAACACTAATATTTTTTACACATCAAAAAGTTGTAGCATTTTCCATGTGATACCACATAACCTGGAAGGCTTCTCAAGACCACTGGATCTTCTTGAGACGTCAGGTGGTTGCTTGTGTGACATTTGTCACAGGTGTCAAAGTTTGGCAAAAAGTTATGTTGTGGGTGTGTGAAGTAAAGGAAATCCAGTGGAAGAGAAGGGAAGGGGAAATAGCTATATTAATACAGTGGAAAATATTAAATCATCAAATATAATTCAGTGTGCATAAAAAATTCCAATAAATTTTTTGTACAGGGGTCTTCATCTTTCACCATCTTCTCTAAAGCTCATGGCTCAAGAGCTTGAAGGATCCAGTAAGCAGATACTGAAGAGCTGGAGGAGTTGAAGACTTCAGGATCCATGCTTATTCAGCACTCATACTGGGATGAAACTTCCTCAGCTGCTGAGAACTTGGTGCAAAAAGATTACAGCACTAAATACCAGCTACTGCTACCCTTCAGCCTATGGGGAAAAAGTATTTCTGACTGCAAAAAGCAATGTCCTGCTAGTGGTATTTTGGAGATGATATACTACTGACATACCATTAGCAATTTGGGAAAGATAAGCATTGATCTCTGGTTTGGAGAGATAAAACTTGCACAGGCTCAGTCCTCTCTGAATCTTGCATCTCTCAGAGAGCAGGCATGTCATGACACCTGAATAACACAGACAGAAGATATGGTTCTGCATATTTTGCTGTTAGAAACAGGAGGCAGGCAGCAAACTGACTAGGTGGGCTTCAGGCATTGTAAAAGAAAGAGAGACCAATTTTGTGATCGATGTATGTCCCACAATATGTGACATTGTATGTCCCACAATTATTGTGGCGCTTTTTTGTTATGCTGTTGTTTATAGTTTAGGGTCTAGATGGCATCTGTTCTGTCTAAGACATGTAAGAAAGATGTGTGATAGTAACTTTCTAGCTATCAGCAACGCTTCATTCAGCAGCTTTTGTGCAGTTTACCATGTCAAACAGCAGAGCAAAGACCTGGATTAGCTCTTACACAAATGAAACTAAAACCAACACAAAAAAAATTCTCTGGAGTGTAGATAAAACTGTTTTCTCTGAAAAGTGAATGCACAGTAGCCTTCTGCATTACCTTTCAGAAAGCTACTGCAGGCTAAGCTAGCACATCATACATACACCATCCTAAAATCACACCTTTATTACCTCTTCAAATTCACGCAACTGGGAATTCTACAGGTATCTTGCAAAATGTATGGGAGGGAATTATGTTAAAAGTGTGATCTATATCTGTGGGTTTGACAATTGTTATTCTAGCTGAAGGATTTGTAAGAACTCAGCTAACGAAATTAAAGGAGACACTACCTCACTGTGGCCGGCAGTAGAGGTGTTAATTCCTCTGAAGCTTTACTTCTACACAGGCAAAATCGAGTTTCAGAAAGTCACAGAGATGAGAGGAGGGAAAGGGATGTTCTGGGGACTTTTTGAGGGGATTTTCCAAGAGGCATTTTTAAATGTAACCACTGGAAGGAAATGATATGCAAATAATTGCTGTGAAGTGACTGGTGCACCACAGACAAGAAAAGATTTACCAAAATCTGCAAAGAACCGCCATGCATCATTTATGCAACAAATATTCCCAATGTTTTAACACTTTCCTTTCTGCTTGCAATGCTCCAATGAATAACTAAACCACTTTTGGTATTTAACAAGCAAGCTGTGTTCTGTCACTTCAGAGGTGGGCAGAGGTCCTACAGAGATGCACAAAAAGCAGCACAGAAGATCCTTGACATGATGGAGGTCTTGTGTTTGGGAGCCTACTCTACCCTTTCCTCTCTTGCAATTGATGTCATTGCTCTGTTCTCAGTGCTATGTGGGCAGCAGCTGGTTGAGTACCAGGAATTTAACATTTGTATTTAGTTCTTCAGAAAGTTCTTTTCAGTTGTTGTTTTGAGAAGCTGCCAAGCTTTTCCTGAGGAAAATGAACAGAAAGCAAACGCCAGGATTTCTGACAGTCTACAACTTATTTATACCAGAATGGAAATTCATGACAAAAATAAAAGGTACTTCTCTAGCTTCTGGCTTTCTCTGTAATGAATTTCAAAGACTTGCTGCTTCAGAAATAGTTTTTTATTTAAAAGCATTTTACTATGTGGGTTCTCATTGGCTGCCTTAATATTTAAGGATTGTTCAGGCTCCTTGAATTAATATTACAATGTTATATAGTTTTCATTTTAAATTTGTTTTTAAGTAGAAGTACTCATTTAGTCATGCATGCATTACTCGGTGACTGCCCAAAACCAAACAATGCACAACCATGTGAGAAGACCTTTTTTTTTAGGTGCTGATAGTAATTAGAACTAAACTCTTAATAAATTTTACTTTGTGTTCTGCCATATGACAACCTCAGAGACCAGTCTCAGTTTTGAGACTTCTGCCAAAGAACTGGAGTACCAATAAGAACAGCAAATGCTCCTGGCTAGCTTCTATGGGAAGTATGAGTTGACTATAAGACAGTTAAGGACTCTTTCAATACTTGAAACTATGAATGTCAGCCATAGATTTCCATACATAATAAGAAGATGGTAAGATCTCAACTCAGACTTGGGGGAGCAGGGTGTGTCTGGGATGTGGAATGCAAACTGGAAAAAAAAATTTTTAAACCTGTAATAAAATGGAATGTAAGCATTCAAACTGCTCCTGATCACAAATATTCTTCACGCCAAGGTAAACTAGAGTGGGAACCAACACTTCTAAGGGCTCAGAGATTTCCTTCAAGAAATATTAAAAAAATTTGCCCCTGATAAAAGACTCCAAGTAAATGTCAAAGTAAATTGCAGCTAATCTGGACAGCAATTCTTAAAAATATTTTGGTTTTTTTCCACCTTTAAGAGTACATTTTGGTGGAGTTTCTCAGACCCTGAATGGAATAAGGTTTCAGGTCAGTCTGCCTTCTCACTACTCCACTTAAGTTTCCTCAAGAATCCTTTATAAACAGATTGTCAACACTGAACTCCACTTCCTAAAATTTTGCATATTTAATAACCTTAGACAACTTATAAAACCCCACAATATTAATGAATACTTACAGGCTGTCGACTTTAATGTAGACATTTCTTTAGACAACTTTGTTGGCATTTCTTAATTAGACACATAGAAAGAATGAAAGATTCTCTTAGTCTAAGGCAGATTTATAGGAAGAAGAGATGATTCTGATCCACTTTTCTAGACTAGGAAGTATAATTCTGCTTCTAAGTTTGCTTATGCAAGAGCTGTGCACTGTTTGTCATCTTTGAGACCTTAATAGTAAAGACATGTTTCTGAAACAAAATTATATGGGAAGAACTGAGTATCTAATATTTATATTTTATAAACAAACAACATATTTAAAACATACTGCACAGAGTTCAGTGCAGCAGCTAGTATATGTATATTTCAGACAAAAAAAAAATCCAATAAAACAATTATATTGTTCAATTGTACTATATTGCTTGAAATCCTTTGTTGTTCCTTACAGGAATGTATATGTACTACATTACTATATTAAGTATAAAAGAAAAGAATCAAAAAAGAAAGGCAAGGCCTTAAGACAGAGGTGGAAACAGTGCTTACACAGGAGACCCTGGAAAATAATGGACATAGATGAAAATAAATGCTTTAAAAGCAGGAAACATTTTACGTTTCTAAGCACAGGAAGATTTTGGTGGATCTAACTCAGCACACAAACATGATGTGTTTCAGACTTGCTTATGATTCAGAAAGATGGATACTAGAATGTCTGTCTATACTTAGTATATTAACCACAATCCACAAGGATGGCCTATTAAACATTTTTAGTCTGTAGAAAATTAAAAGCATACGGTAACAGAGGACCGGTAAGCCACACACTGTATGTCCGTAAGCTGTATACCAGGATGACCTTGCAGGTAACATAACTTTGTTAGAAGGTTATTTTCTAACATTAAAGACACCATATCCAAGAGAAAACAAAACTATTTTGAAGGCAGTGCCCAATTAAAAAAACATTCAGTTGCCAGATTTCAAATTAGTGTAAGCCTATAGACCAATGAGCATGACCTGATTATACTTAATACTGAAAAACAAGACCTAATCATATAATTAGTTGTTGGAGGTTAGTCCTCCATGGACACTCAAAACTTCTTCCTCCAAAAGGAAGATTTCATAATCCTAAGGAATAATGCTAGTGAAAGCATTTCAGAGATAAATTTAGAAGAAAAAGAGGAATAAAAAGATTGGAAGTCCTTGGAGAAGATATTATTAGATGTCCACAGAACCCCAACTGAGACTAGAATCAATTCTGGTTCAAAACATCCCCTAGTTCATCATCTAGCAAAGGTGATACCAAAGTGGAGAATGCAGTCCTCAGCAAAGGCTGAGTCTTTGGAAAGAAATGCCTTAGAAGGATAAGAAGGAACAGTTACAGTGCATTACAATAGAGCAATATTTTTACAACTGTCATGAGCATCTCTAGAAGGTCTATACCTAAGACAGTGAAGGAATTCCCTGCTCTGCTGTTGGTAATTTTTAATTAAACTTTTGAGTACCAGGGAAATATGCCTTATGGCCAATATTCAAAAACCAGCTTTCTCCCTTCCTGTCCCTTTCATCCTCTTTAAAGAACTTAAATTTCAGATTGGCAAAAAAATCTGAGTTTGGACACTAACTGTGGGCTTAAAATGGATTCCTGATGCATTTTATGCAAATGTTAAAGTACATCACTTTTTATTACACATTTTATGACAATATCATTATGATATTCACAATAAAGCTTTTCTTCCTACTACACCTACTATTTATTTCGCTGCCACTAATTTGAAACCCCACAGATGTGCCTAATTCTGTTTAAGGAGCTCTACTCAAGCATTAATATGGTTAGGACAAACCAAAAATACAGAATCCAGGCTGTTTAAAATTACTGGTCACAGGTCAGTTATGGGTCAGTATGAAGGAAAGCCAACAATCCTCCTGTATTAACAGAAGAGGATGAATAATGAGAAGATTCCTCAGGATTTAACTCTGACAAATTCTCTATTTGCTTTATATAGATCTTTAAAACTTTTCTAGTTCAGCTACATAACATAGTAAAATGCATCTGTAAGTAATGGATAAATCCTGTACCTGGACAAATACCTGCAGTAATGTTTATGCTGCTAAGAAAGGCAACAGCGATGATGTCAGATCACCATTCTGCAATATGCTGTATTACAGGCACAATGCATAGCTGCCTATGTCCATATGACACATAACTAAATCTGAAGGTGAAGCAAACAACTCCAGCAGATTATTTTAAATATTTATTTTTTTTAAACATGGTGCCACTTCAGCAGGAACCTTCCCTGACAGGAAGGAGAAGAGGATTACACCACCTGTGTTTAGACCAGCTACAGTTAATGGTGCAATATGTTGCTAATGATTGTGTGCTGGCAGGCTGCATTTCAGTTTCATCTGTTTTAAAGACAGGTGTAAACAAATTAATTAATTAATTAATTATTTGCAGAACATATTGAGATCCTCAGGTGAAATCCATTACCCTGGCATGCTAGATTATTACAGATTAGATGAAAAAGAAAAAAATAATTGCAGACTAGTCTGAAAGCATCAGCAGAATGTCCTAAGGATAAGAAAAGATTAATCTACATAATAAATAATTATGTGCAGTTTTTCAGAAAGAAAATGAATTTTTATGAATATTACCATTCAGAGTAGGACAGCTGAAATAATAGGAAAGCAATTTTAAAAACCCTGCACAAACCTCAAATAGAAATGAAGCAGGTAAGTAACTCTACAGTTGTCAGAGACCCCAATGGAGTGGAGAGTGAATTAGATCTAATGTATTAAAGAAAATTTAATTCCTGAATCAAATGCAGCACTTAAAAACAACCGAGGAATTAAGAATAAATTTATTACTCGTTGAAAGAGTTATAACTTCAATACCAATATTATGCTTTAAAATATGTATTTCTGAAAATTAGTTCAATTTTAAAACCCTCTAAAAGAGAATCACAGTATCACAGAGAATCACAGAATGTTAGGAACCCCGAAAGATCACCCACTCCAACCCCCCTGCTACAGAAGGATTCCCTTAAACCATGTCACACAGAAACTTCTCCAGATGCATTTTGAATACCTCCACACAAGGAGACTCCACAACCTCTCTGGGCAGTCTGTGCCAGCGCTCTGTCACCTAAACTGGGAAACAAATGTTTCTTATATTCACATGGAACCTCCTATGCTTCAGATTATAACCCCTGTCCTGTCACTGGGCTTCACTGAGAAGAGCCTGACCCCATCATCCTAATACCCACCCTTCACTTATTTAAAAGCAGAGATGAGGTCACCCCTTAGCCTCCTCTTCTCCACCCTAAAGAGACCCTGCTCCCTCAGCCTTTCCTCAGAAGGAAGATGTTCCAGCCCCTTCATCACCTTGGGGCTCTGTGCTGGACTCTTTCAAGCAGTTCCCTATCCTTCTTTAACTGAGGGGCCCAGAACTGGACACAATATTCCAGATGCGGCCTCACCAGGGTTGAGTAAAGGGGGAGAAGAACCTCTCTTGACCTACTAAACACACCCCTTCTAATACACCCCAGAATCCCATTGGCCCTCCTGGCCACAACAGCACACTGCTGGCTCATGCTTATCCTTCCATCTACCACGGCCCCCAGATCCCTTTCCCCTTCATTGCTCTCCAACAGGTCAGTCCCCAGCCTATACTGATCCATGGGGCTGGCCTTTCCCAGGAGCAAAACTCGACACTTGGCCTTACTGAATTTCATTCAATTTCTTCCTGCCCAACTCTCCAGCCTCTCTAAGTCCGCTGAATAGCAGCACAACCCTCCAGTGTGTCAGCCACTCCACCCAGTTTAGTGTCAGCAGCAAACCTGCTGACAGTGCACTCTGTTCCCTCATCCAGGTTGTCAATGAATAGACTGAACTGTACTCGTCCCAGTACTGACCCCTGAGGGACTCCACTAGACACTTGGCCTCCAGCTAGACTCCATCCCATTGACCACAACTCTCTGACTTCTGTCCTTCAACCAGTTCAAAATCCGTCTCTCTACCCAGTCATCCAGACCACACTTCCTCAGTTTAGTTGTAAGGATGCTGTGGGAGACAGTGTCAAACGCTTTACCCAAGATAAACCACATCTGCCCTACCCTCA
>VWZX01009104.1:114890-138107 GCA_013399015.1 Galbula dea | reverse complement strand
ATCAGGTCCCATGGATTTATGGATGTCCAGATGGCTTAGCTGCTCCCTAACCCAGTCCTCATCAACCAAAGAAAACTCTTCCATTGTCCTAACTACATCTAGTAGCTCAGGGGTCTGAGGCTCCTGAGGAGAGTCTCTAACAGCACACACAGAGACAAAGAAAGCATTCAGTAACTCCACCTTCTTAGCAGCATCTGCCACCAAGGCACCCACCTCATTCAGCAGGGGGCCTACACTGCCTCTAGTGTTAGTTTTTCCTGCAATGTATTTGAAGCCCTTCCAATTGTCCTTGACCTCCCTTGCAAGGTTTAATTCCAGAGAGGCCCAAGCTCTCCTAGGTGCCTCCCTACATTGTTTGACAACCATCTTATACTCTTCCCATGTGGCCAACCCCTCCTTCCATGATATGTAGACTAAACCTGACAGTTCTTGTTGAAGCTGAGTCTTCCAAAGATAGGCATTTGAGGGAGTAGCAAGTCAATGAATAAGAAAGGAAACAAACAGAAGCAAGTTTAAAAAATTAAAAGAAACATTTACTTTTTTTGTCTGCCAAGATTTTGCTAAACCAATCTTTGAATCTCTATGTGAGCTAAATGTTATAACCATTTTTGTTAGACAACAACAAGCCATACAGATGAAGAATTATCTTAGTGTCATTTTATTCCTTCTACAGGCAGTTAGCATCAGTTTTCACTGATCTGCATACAGCTGCTCCACAAGGCCACAGGAGAAGCATTACTTCATCATTTGCAATTTAATAATGCAATTATGCAAAATCATGGGAAAGATTATTTGGTCTTCGTGATGAAGTCAGATCAGATAATCATAATGTTTCAATATCTACTAATCTTCCCATTTAAATGTAAAAGTTTATTTTCAATGTTTAAAAGTTTATTTTCTTAAATCAGTCCTAGGCCACTTCCAGGATGTATCTGGGGAGAAGCAGCTACATGGCCCGGCTGTAGGACAGAGTTCTGTGATTCAGGCTCCATCACCTCAGCCACAAAAGAATGCTGTCATCCTACGCTCATGGTGTACTCCTCTCATTTTTGTCATCCTTACAAGGGTAATGTGAAGCACTCATTCATGAATGAATAAAATGAACAGTTATTCAAATAAATGTGTTATCAGCGTGCAAGTAACTGAACCGTTCATACTCAGTTGAGCTGATGACCAACATGGCAAGTGAATAGGGTTTTATTAATGAGAAGAAGAAAAATATGTTATCACAAGTCTTCCATTGTACAACGTCATGTATATGAGATCATTGCCGTTTCTACACAATATTCCTCCTGATGTGCGCTGCCTGCCAGTTGTTCACACACACCTTCCTCCAGATTTGGGTAACAATAATCAGAGACCTAATTGTGAAGCTTGCTGAACACTTGCAAGAAATGTAAAGCTCCCACTAGGGGCAAGGGTGTTTCTTCCCAAGCATCACAGCAGGCACCTGGATTCAAGAATGGAGAAAGAAGAAAATCAGTCTCAGGGGCATCTCCTGCAGCTGTTCAGTAGCTTTCTTTGAGAGAGTTGCTGCCTATTTGTGCCAGTGAGGCCCCTGCAGGCACAAAACACTCCCATGCGGAATAGATGTATATCTCAGGGGTATATATGCTAGTAAACATGAGGCATAGAGAGGAAAATTCACTTTTTTTTTCCGATAAAAGCAGAAGATGTCTAATCATAAAGAATAAAAGGCAGAAATACCACTGTCGAAACCACTCATGGACTTATACTAAGCCAACATTCTGTTGGAAAATTTGCTCTTCAAAAATGTGCCAAAATATCTTAATATACCTGATGACTTGAGTTGGTTGAAATAAGGATGGAGATGAAAACTTGCAGTACCTCGGTGGAGGAGAGGTAAATGCTGTATTCCAGGAACACTCTGGAAAATAACTGCTTTTTGATGCTAACTACCACCTTTCATATAAGGATTTGTTCTTATGAAGTACCTCTCTGATCTCAGGAAAGATCTTTCCTGGTGTAACCTGCCCATTCCAAATTTATGCCAATTAAGTCTCTCCATACCAGACTGCTATGCATCCTGTGCATGTGTGCATACCCAGAAACGTGCTTTCTGTGGCAGTGTGTTCACATGCATGCAGAGGACTGCATGCACATGCATGCATATTGAAAAACAAGCATTCTAATATTTCACAGAATCACAGAATATCCTGACTTGGAAGAGACCCACAAGGATCATCCAGTCCAACTCCTGTTTAGGCACAGGACAACCCCAAAGTCACACTATGTGTCTAAGAGCGTTGTCCAAGAGCTTCTCAAACTCCATGAGAGTTGGTGCCATGACAGCCTCCCTGGGGAGCCTGTTCCAATGCTCCACCACTCTCTGGCTAAAGAACCTCTTTCTAACATCCAAACTGAACTTCCCCCAGCACAGCTTCATGCCATTCCCCTGGGTCCTGTCGCTGGTCACCAGAGAGAAGAGGTTAGCACCCACCCCTCCCTCTCTGGTGAGGAAGTTATAAACTGCAATGAGGTCTCCCCTCAGCTTCTTTTTCTCTAGGCTGAACAGACCAAGTGATTTCAGCCTTTCCTCATATGACTTCCCCTCCAAGCCCTCCACCATCATTTGCCTCTGTCCCTTAGATAAAAAATTTCAAACCAGCATTGTATTGACAAAAGCGTGGGAAAAAACACAGCACCTATTTAAGATGTAATAAGAGGAGAGCTTTTATACTTTTTTTCTTGCTCATTTAAAAATTCATAGATCTTTTGCTCTTCTTCAGAGTCTTTCCTTGTAATTCTGAACCCGCTCTCAGATGTCTGTGCAGTCTATGCTCACTAGAGAGATGAGGTGCAGCTGTCAGGAAGGAATTTTTCAGGGAGTTTATAAGTTTTGGTCAACTGTGACCAGTAGTCAGTAATTAAAAAATACTCTAACCTCTTAACAATCACAAAAAAGACAATATACATCATCTTAATTAATACGTGAACAATATTTTCTATGGAACAAGAGTCAGGTACACAACAGGTAAGACTGTCGTGAAATTTATGTAGGTGACTTCGCTGAAATGCAACCTAAATAGGAACCACTGCTACAAGGGAACAACAAAAAAGATATTTTCTTGTTTCTCACAGCTGCATAGAGGAATACTATGAGGAGGAGTAATCGCATAACATAGGCAGATAATTGAGTAGAAACAACTCTGTGCTTCATATTTGGATATGACCAAAATATTTCTGCTTGTATACAATCATAGAATCGTAGAATTGTTACAGTTGGAAAGGACCCTCAAGATCATCTAGTCCAACCCACAGTCCTACACTACTCTCATCCCTAAATCATCCCCTGAAGAAACACATCAATCCTCTTCTTAAAAATCTCCAGGTATGGTGATTCCACCACCTCCCTGGGCAGCCTACTCCAATACCTCACCACTCTTTCAGTGAAGAAATTTTTCCTAATATCTAATCTAAACCTCCCTGGCACGGCTTGAGCCCATTCCCTCTAGTCCTGTCACTAGTCACAAGGGAGAAGAGACCAACACCTACTACAGCCTTTCAGGTAGCTGAAGAGAGCGGTAAGGTCTCCCCTCAGCCTCCTCTTCTCCAAGCTAAACAGCCCCAGCTCCCTGAGTCTCCCCTCATAAGGCCTGTTCTCCAGACCCCTGATCAGCCTAGTTGCCCTTCTCTGCACCCTTTCCAGCACCTCGATGTCCCTCCTATACTGTGGTGCCCAAAACTGCACACAGCACTCAAGGTGTGGCCTCACCAGTGCTGAGAACAGTGGCAAGATCACCCCCCTGCTCCTGATGGCCACACTATTCCTGATACATGCCAGGATGCTGTTGGCCTTCTTAGCCATCTGGGCACACTGCTGGCTCATGTTCAGCTGGCTGTCAATCAACACTTCCCCCCCCCGACCCCCGGCCCCAGTCCTCCTCTGCTGGGCAGCTCTCCAGCCACTCCTCCCCAAGCCTGTAGAGCTGTCGGGGGTTGTTACGACCAAAGTGCAGGACTCGACATTTAGCCTTACTGAAACTCATACAATTGGCCTTTGCCCATCGATCCAGCCTGTCTAGGTCCCTCTGCAGAGCCTCCCTACTGTCAAGCAGATTGACACTTCCACCCAGCTTAGTGTCGTCTGCAAACTTACCCTAACCCCTCATCCAAGTCATCAATAAAGATGCTGAACAGGAGAGGCCCCAACACTGACCCCTGAGGGGCACCACTCGTGACTGGCCGCCAACCGGACTTGACTCCATTGAGCACAACTCTCTGGACTCGGCCATCCAAACAATGTTTGATCCAGCAAAACATGTGCTCATCCAAGCCATGAGCAGCCAGCTTCTCTAGGAGAATGCTGTGGGAAACTGTGTCAAATGCCTCGATAAAGTCAAGGTAGACAACATCCACAGCCCTTCCTTCATCCTATAAGCGAGTCACCCCATCATAGAAGGAGATCAGATTAGTTAAACAGGACCTGCCTGTTGTAAAGCCATGCTTACTGGACCCGATCCCCTGGTTGTTCTGCATGTGCCGCAAAACTGTACTCAGGATGATCTGCTCCATTAGCTTCCCTGGTACAGGCCTGTAATTTCCCGGATCACCCTTCCATCCCATCTTACATACGGTGGTAACATTGGCTGATTTCCAGTCTGCTGGTACCTCCCCAGTCAGCCAGGACTCGTGAAAAATGATGGGAAGTGGCTTGGTGAACACCCCTGCCAGCTCTTTCAGCACTCTTGGGTGTTTCCCATTTGGCACCATGGATTTGTGCTCATCCAGGTGATGCAGCAGGTCACTGACCACCTCCTCCAGGAGGGGGGAGGGGGGAGGGTGTTAACACTGTTCCTTGACCATATTCCCCAGATTAGGGTAATGGATTTCCTCTGTAAAAATAGACCTATTACTAAACACAGAGGCAAAGAAGTCATTAAGCACCTCAGCCTTATCCTCATCTTTTGTCACTAAATTCCCTCATGCATCCATTAGGGGGTGGAGGGTTTCATTTGTCCTTCTTTTACTATTAATGTATTTAAAGAAACTTTTCTTGTTATTCTTGACCTTGGAGGCCAGAGTGATTTCTAACTGATCTTTGGATTTTCTAATACCCTCCCTGCAGAGCCTCACGACCGTTTTGTAGTCCTCGTGAGTGGCCTGCCCCTTCTTCCAAAGTCTGTAAAAAGTCTTTCCTTTTCTCCCTGAGTGACAGCCAGAGCTCCCTGTTCAACCGGGCCGGTCTCCTGTGCCACCGGCTTGCCTTACAGCACATGGGTACAGCCTGCTCTTGAGCCTTCAATATCTCATTCTTAAAAAGCATCCATGTATGTCCCAAATGTATGTTAAAGAGCGTTCATGTATGTTCTCATGTACATGTACGTTCTAAAGCAAACAATCAATCTCATGCACAAGAACACACAAATATTAAGTCTTAAACCGTCAGAAGGACCTGAGACAGTGAAACCCAGCTCATAAAACTGTGTTCACTACTCATATATGAGTACCCAAAACTACGTCTTCACAATCACTCTGAGCTAATATTCACATTAATAGATGAAAAGTCTGTGTCCTAAGAGGATTTTGTATACAAGTCTTTCAAGTTCTAGACCAGTACTCTTAATCACAAAACTTACATTCAGCAAAAATAAAATGATACGGAGAATAACATTTTTTTTTTTTAAAGGATGTAAAAGGTCTTTGTATTGATACAAATGTATGGAACTAGAAAAGCATACAAATCATTCCAAAAAAAGTATTTTAGCTAGTTCTAGAAAATATTAGCAAATACATTTTTAATAGACTAATGCTATTTATGGCCATCCCAATCATCCATGGTATAACTAAAAAAATTAAAACTTAGAAGCCTGCTACTTTCATAAAAGACTCAAAAAAATTACCAGAAAAAATAAGCACCTATTAAAAATTCCTCTTAAATTACTGACAATAGCATTTAAGGGCATATAGAAAGCTTTTCAAATGTAAAGTGCAAACAATTTCCTAAATGTGGGATAACATAACTGCCATCTATTTTAATCTGGTAGAGTGTGTGTGGTGAGTCACACTGCTGTCCTGTGCAGGGACATCTGAGTCAGCCCATTGCTAATTAATTTTGTGACTGGAAACAGTCTAGTCATGCTAATGTTGATACTCTGGGAAGAACAAAATGACCTGGTCCTTGGGAATCTCCTCCCCACGCTTTCTGTGACATGCAAACAGATCCTCAGAGGATCCTTATTTGCAGAGAAGATGAGCATGCCAAAGTCCCTCTGAAAGCAATCCCTGCAGCTACACAGGAACCTGAAAATAAATGGTGCCTGAAAATAAATGAGCAAGCAAAAAGCGAGGATGAATACATCTCTGAAACACTGAGGAATATTTGGCAACTTGGAAAAAAAAAACCAAACCCAAAACCTAAAACATTTAATTTGAGATTTTCTTGCCTTTTTTGGTTTTGAGCAAATTTGAGAAAGGAAGGAAAAAGAGGGTACAGTTTACCGAGATTAAAATCCATTAAATTAAAATGCCATTCTCAATTTCCATAATGCATTAATTTAGTTAAATATGTTAATAACTATTATGAAAGATTTTTCACATACATCATATTTATATGTGTTTTGCATTTCTACCCACATGGTGCAATACTCATTGTGGCAGCTGCTGACAGCAAGCTTTTCAACGAAGTTCCAGAGTGTGTGTGTGCACATTTCTTCATATAAATATTATTTAACCTGTTTATACATGTCATTTTAAAATTATTTAATGTCACTTTTTGTCCTTTTTTACAGGTAAAGAGATTTCCCCTACCGGGTTTATGTTGTTTACAGTGTGTCGGGAGGATGGGGTCGGGCTCTTCTCAGTGGAGCCCAGTGACAGGACAAGAGGCAATGGCTGTAAGCTGAAGCATAGGAGATTCCGTGTGAACACACATAGGAATTTTTTCCCAGTGACGGTGACAGAGCACTAGAACAGACTGCCCAGAGAGGTTGTGGAGTCTCCTTCTCCGGAGATATTCAAAACCCATCTGGACACTCTTCTGTGTGACCTGGTCTAGGGAATCCTGCTGCGGCAGGGGGGTTGGACTAGATGATCTTTCGAGGTCCCTTCCAACTCCTAATATTCTGTGATTCTGTGATTCTGTGAAAAGGCTAGCCAAGCAGGATGCTTTACATTTTACTTTTTCAGGCCAAAGTTCTAAAATTCAGAGCCACAGATAAGCAACTTCAAAACAAAACCAGAACAGATCAGTGCCTGTTACTTACATTGCAATTGCTATGTACTTTTTTCATAGCTGTTGAAAAATAGATATACTATGATGCAAAAATATAATTCCGTGTATCTTCACTGTAACTCAGGACTACAGGATTTAGAGTCAGTGGAAGACACTAATCGAGGGGAAAGAAAATGAAGTACTCTATTCATTTTGTCTGTTAAAATGTTTCCTACATTTCTGAAATTCTCCTCTCTACAGAATAATTTACAGCCTAGTCAAAGCCATTTCTTATAGAAGTTCCAAATTTCCAAACAGGAGAATATTTAGCACGGTTATTAGTAACATCTACACTCCTAGGACAGCAATGCCTCAAACCGGCATTAACAAGATGCTTTTTGTACTTCTGTGCCATATCAGGCATTTATTCATTCAGCCAAGAGTGATCAAAGAGTCTGTCCAAATCTGGATCTACTGAGCAAGGAAAAATTACACTTAAACCTATATCCATTTCTTTTTGCATGTTATAGCATGGATCCCTATACAAACGCTATGATAAAAAGAAGATTGGAGTAAGTTCCATTTGGGTTTTTAAAACTAGAAACCCCATGTGAAAATGAAGGTGAACTGAAATGCAGCCAACAATGTTATCATTACTTCTTTAAAACCAGACCAAGAAATTTCAGTATCTGGAATTAAAAATGCCACAACTTTCTGTTTCTCATTCAATACAGCATTTGCATAACAGATAATGCCACAGAACTCTACTGCTAAAACATTTCAGTCCATGTACTTCACTGGAAAGACCAAAGATCTTTATAAATGCCTAGCTCTTTGTGATCTTCTAAAACTAATTAAATTCTATGGGAAAAAGTCTGTCAAAGACCATCTTTTAATGCTGATTTCAGATACACTATTCAGCTTGGTAACTTCAATGCCAGCGCTTAAGTACTAATATTATACGTTTCAGAAATTAGTTCATCCACCTTTCTAAATATCTGTATTTTTGTTACATGTAATCTACTACCTTAAAAATAGAGAGCTGGGTTATGAACCAGACAGTAATATATTAAACTGAAATGCTTTCTTCTTTTACTTTATATCTCAAGAAGGACTACTTTGTAGTGACTCACCTCCTCGGACAGTGTAAGCAATGTCTCAGTAGAATTTAGCAGATGTATTTAGAGTATGATATTCTGATCCCAAAGAATTCTGAAACACCACTAACAAAATTCAAAATAATTACATCTGTGTGCACACAATTTTGTATCAGCATAGTGTCATAACTGTCCATGAAACTATTTCTCAAAGTTGGTGGTTTTCGTTTTGTTTTGGTTTGATTTAAGAATATGCAGCATCTAAAAAACAAATTCATAAACTATTTTGAACACTTCTACCGTAATAATTAAATTCCAGATGTTCACTTCTGTTTTTTCTTTCATTTTGCTTGCTTGCATGGTAGCATGCATGAAAAAGTGCATATCTGCTTTTAATGCATATTTTGAAATTAGTTCAAAAGCCTCAGAGTACAAATTGAAAAACTTCTCTATGGAATTTGCCTTGCACTGTATATGAGCTCAGTAAGCATGTGTAATGTGGCAAAAGGTAATGAAGTCTCTATCTCCAGTACAAACTTAAGAAGTTCTCTCTAGCAGAGAACTCAAACTTTGGTCTAGGCCATTTATACTAACATAGAGAAAAATAAAAGCTCTTTCTGCATCCACATGATAAATTTCTCTCGCTCTTGAATTTCTTTTTAAGGGACCAGCCTGCCATCTGTAACATTCGTATGTGCATCCACCCCTTCGAGTTTGACTTCTCTGGGACCTGGGCCTGTGTGTGCATGCTAGGATCAGTAAAGAAGAACAGAATGGTGGAATAGCATCTGGGGAAGGAAAAACCTTCCACCAGATTCAGTGCCTTGCTTGGATTTTAGGTATTTGGTTATTCAATACAGTTTTTAATTAGAACTAAAAAATTACAGCAGTCTGCTTGGACATATTTTTATTTTAGTTGCTCACAGTGGATGCAATCAACTGAACACATATGTTCACTTTGTACTACAAGTGTATTGTGGCATGATTTAAGAGAAAGAGGTTAATTAAATATTTAAAATCAGATTCTTCATGATACATGGTCATATCCCTAGGCACCAATCCCGCAAACACACATGCATGTTACATTAACGGAACCTCTCGTGTATAGAAATTAATGTATTTAAATTCTCTCAGGATTAGGGAACTAATTTTGTTTGAAGAAGAAAACAAAAGTCTTGTCTGAGCAGGTATTATATTATTTTCTCTCTTACTAAATATCTAAAAAAAAATCAATTTTTATTAGCTGTACTGTTTGACAAAATAAGACGAAAATCAATCCTGTATACAAGTCATTTATGTAATTATATAGCCTATTGTAATTTCTGAACCACAAATATTCTGTCTCTAAAATTCATCCTTGTTGCCAAAAACTTAAACTTATTGCAAAATAAAAGTGGACAAATAGGACAGTTCTGTTCTGAAAATATGCCTCCTCTAAGAATTAGATCTTAGATCTACAATTGATAATAAATATTAGAAACCTGCCAATAAAACTGAGTAATTTGACTAGCAATTCAAGTATTTCTAACATCATGATGGTATCTTACTGCTCCTTACTGGGAGAGAGAAAGAATGGGAAAAGAATCAACTCCCTTATGGCAAGCACTCGCTTCAGGTGTGATGACTGGCATCCTCCTAGGCACACACATTTCTTTACAGACCTAAAAGGCAGCTCACAATCCCAGATGTATCACCTAGAACTGCATTCAAGAAAGTACATAGAGCAGGCAGTACATCCTCAATGGTAAAGGAGAAAAGGCAGAGGAAAGAGGGCCTCTTCCAAGGGGAAGATCTGGAGTGGGAAACAAAGAAAGAGGGGAAGAAAAGAGGAACTAGAACAAAAAATGTATAGGTTTCCTATTGTACTGGAAGTATACTTGGTCACTTCAAAGGGTGAGAGCAGGAATGCTTGCATATTCTAGACATTATGCACAACTTTCAGTCATAATTCCCAGTTTTAATTCTACACTTAGTTTTCTCATTTAAAAACTATCTCCTGTGAGCAAAATAATACAGGTTTTGTTATATTTAGAAGCAGCTTTCTGCAGACTTGTAACAGTAAATACTACCATACCAGTGAGATCCATTGATGGTTGGTATTTTTAGGCCCATCCTCAGCAAAGACAGGTTACAGATCTCTATCAAACAGACATTGTGCAGCCACATGTATCTGCCTATTATTCGAAAGAAACATACACACCTGATAATGACTTTTTTAGACAATTATTGCATGCCTGTGCTAATCCACCACTAGGCAGTGCCAAGAAATTATCACAACAGCAGATAGTTTCAGATATTATTGTACTCTCTCATGCTGGATGGAGACCTGACTGCTTTGACAGGCAGTATCCCCCTGGCATTCAAGAGAAATCAATTTGCTGGCTGACACTGCCACTTCTGTTTTCTGCCTCTGATATCTCTGTTCAGGAGGTACAGATAGCTGAAAAAGGGCTGTGCCTTGGTGGGCTTTTCTTGAGAAAGGCCACACAGAGAATCAACAGATACTTGCTCTTTTTCTGTGTTGATTACTCATCTCATCCTCATTATTATTTCTGTCTTACTGAGCATCAAAAGCCTAGCAGAAAAACACTACCTTGTGTGGGCTGATGCCACTCAGATTCACCTGAATTAGGAGGTGATGTCTAGTGCTTTAGTAGCATTTAAGCCGTAAAGGGAGTTTATTGAGATGAAGAGCAGCCTGCCTGGCAAAGAGTGCCTGCAGCTGCAGGAAACAGTGAGAAAATAAGGTTGAAATGTTTTACCTGCCATTTGAAATGAAGGCACACCCATTTGGCTATGTGAATAAACAATGCTGTGCTACTGCTGGAGCCCACTTGCTAGTGGATGAAGTAGATACCAAAGTTTTCTTTTCATCTCTAAGTTATATGGTGAATAACTTCTCTTATTATCCTATCATCTCTAACAGCAGGATCGCTGGCAGAAGTAAAAAGGCCTGAGGAGATCTGGTGCTGCGTTTAGCAAAAACCCCTGGATAAAACACACAGCACCAAAGTTTTCTGAAACCAGCTTTGTGCCCACACACGTTGCTGGGGAAAGAAGGGGTCACCACAGATCCTGTTTTTGTGGAGTTTGTTCTGGTTCCCTCACGTCTTATATCTTCAGGGCACTCAGTGCAAGCACTCTAGACCAAGAGACAGAACTGGTTAAGATAATCAGCTCTTAGCTAAGGTATGAGAACACCCTGTGTATCTCTTGAAGATACATACACCCTCTTTATCTGAAGATAAGAAAGGACTTTAGGCTTTTACAATATTTTTGAAAAGTAAGCACAACAAAGCTACAGCTATAAACTAAGGGAAACTCTTTTGGGGAAGTACTGATGTTCCTCAGGAACTAGTTTTCATAACTATAACACTAAATGCACAACTATGATACTTTAATCAACTAAAACCACAGAGACAAGAAAATAAAAACTTGTTACCTGGCCCCTATTTGCTTTGAGTACTGTTTGCTAATGTATAACACTCTCAGGCTTTTGGTTTATAAATGTATCTTTTTGAATTATGATATATTTTAATTTTAATGCTTTTGTGGCGCACTATTCTCATCCATAAAACTGCACACACTTCGGTCCTGTTATTTGATGGTTAAGGATAAAGGAGAGTATATAAATAGTGAATTTACTGTTTATACTGCGCTGCTGATACGCCTGTACTGCCTGGCACCAGCCAGGAAGACTAAGATGCCAGTAAACTATCTGATATACAAACACGCAGTGAAACGTAATGTTGTTTGCATCTTCAGAAAACAAACACCCAGGACACAGGAAAAGATGTCAAACAAAGGAAAGGAAAGCAGAGATAGCCAGTTTGGCTGCTTACACTTCTATTTATTTATAATGCAAATAACATTACTGTAAATACAACTGGCTTACTGATCAGTGGATTGTTTACTAAAAACTTACTTTGTTGATCAAGCAAGACATATCCAAGTCTTGCAATCATTTATTCTGAACAGCACTATTGAGGTGAGTCATTTTATGGATGTCTGCAGGTCCTACCATAAAAGAGCAAACTCAGCGCCAGTTACACCCTGTTACTGTTGTGACAGCCAGCTTTCCTCCCAAAGGTAAATTACAGTAAGATTTTAAAGAGTAAAAGGCCTCTGAGGTCTCAGACATGCTGACAGTGTTTTTGAAAATGGGGACTTTTATTGTACAGAACAGCACTTCTTTATCAGAAAATGGTTGTAGTTGTGCTTAAGCAACAAAAAAGTAAAGGTATGATTGCACTGCTACCAATGACAAGGACTGCACTTCTTTTAGAGAGGTAAATACCAAAGCATGCTTTGACTCCTCTGTATCTGTACTAGAATATGTGCAGTACTTGCCATGGAAAATAACACAGTGTTAAGCAAACTGTTAAGAAATAATTAAAAGTGAAGTAGAAACTTGTACTTAGATCTTTCATACTCATAATATGGTAGCATTCAGTCCTGCTCCTCCCAAACACAAGAATGGAAAATTCTGAACTGGCAGTTCTCCTTCTTTTTTTGTGCTTTTTGTTTTGCTCCATGTCAGTTCTCCAATTTCTATGTAGTTTCTATCATAGTGTACGATACAAATACTGCTGCAGTATTGCAGGTATCTGTACACCAAGCTTTGCTAATTTAAAATTCTATCACAGATAGTATAATATTTTAATTTCCAAATTCTGATACATAACAAACAAATTTGAAGTTTAAAATCATGCAGAATGTGTTTCCCATCCCTCAGAGCTACGTTGGAAAAATATTAGAGATCAAAAACTATGCTAAAACTGCAAGAGATCAGAAAAGGCTTATGGCAATATGAATGTGAAGTAATTAAGGCTACAGTTCTTCAAGCAAGATTGCTCCTTAGCCCAAAAAAATATAGAAAAACTCAGATCTGTTGAGGATAGGAATTCAGAAGAACAAAACTTAGCACTTTAACATTTAGGATTTTTTGACAAGCAATAAAAGGAGGGGAACAAAACCCAAATACACTGGACTGAGCACTGAAAGAAACATGCCTGGGCAAAATTTTTTTCAACCAATGATTTTGTATTTATAGCATATTTTGACCTATAATTGCTTCAGCATATTGTAGTACAAAGTTACTATTGAATGTGATAAAGGACATTTTAATTTACTGAAAGTGCAAAAAGTATAAATGACTTTTTAATAGCACTTTTGACTGATGACTTATGTCAATCAGAGAAAACATTTTAATGCAAAAATATTGCTATAAGGCATATGTATATGCTTTCTTCTACTGTATATGTGAATGACACAGACATTAAAAAAGAAATACAGCTGCCTGCAAGATCTGGCTTTTAATCTTCCCTGTTCCATTTTTAAATCCATCATGGAGGTGTGATATTTTGATAACACACTAATACAGCTGTGATATACAAATGGCAATACATATAAATTAGTCAATAACATATTTTAATATCATATGTGAGTGTCAAAGAAGTCAAAATAGTCTTGCAAACCTTTGACCTGGTAGAAACCTTTGAGTAAAGAACAACTGCTACTAATTAAAATTTATTTTATCAGATTACCACTCCAGGGGTTAGCCTTAGCCAATGGTTTGCTTTTCAGTTTGGGATCCTTCTCACCTAACGGGAGGGCTATCAGGACAAATCATAGATTTCATGTTTAGAGCAATTGCATATAAGATGCATTTCACAGAAACCATCAAAGGCAATACTCTCTGTCTGCATTTTAAGTGCACTGCTGTGACTGCTCTGGGACTGCCCTTAACACAGAGGGAGTGGGAGAGCAGGAGGAGAAGAGAACAGGCAGGTAAAATAGTGTGAACACTCCAAAAGCAAATCTAAGTAGATAAAATACCTGAAATAATTACTTTTTATGAGCAGATAACAACAATTTGATACCAGATCACGCAATAATAGCACCAAGAGCAAGATGTGTCCTCTTCCATGGCATGTGTCCTGTGTCTAACAAAAGCTAAAAATCACATTTCACCTGGAAACTATATACATGACTGCCATGCTGGTTTTCAACTAAGAGGAAGCCATTAAACAGAAGGTAAGTGGAAGTGAATAATGAATGCACCCTTCAGCTGAACCAAAAAGCACCTGCTGAAATCAACGTGGGGCAGAATATTTTGGCAAGGAAAACGAGGAAGTCTTAACCTGGGAACCGAGGCTTTGTAAGTGTCACTCTCAGCTTAAAAAAAAAAAAGATATCCACTGTTTATCAGACACTCTACAGATGACACGGAAAACTTTCAGTGCAATGACTACTGCACTCTCTCCTACTATTCTTCTTCCCTGAATTCAGCAGATTGCTCTACCTGTTATGAACAAAAATCACATGTGCTTGGACTACTGCAATTAATGAGCTAAGACAAGCATTGCCACAAGCAGGATTCAATCACTGTTTCAGCTTGTGTTCAAATTGCATCTAAAATAATTGGCAAAGAGTATTGTTCAGAGAGAAAAAAAAAAAGATTGCTCAACACACCCATACTCTACAAGTTTCCTCCTGCACAGAAACATCACTCTTCAGATAGGCAAGTAAAGAAATTTGATTTTCTTTCATACTGGACTGCAACCAGTACTAGGTTATTATTATTGTATTATACACATGACCAAATGAGATCAATAATGAATAATCATTTCTTCTGTAATACACAACCTCTCACTCTCACCTGAAACAAAACCAAACCAACCCCAAATGGTATGAAAATATGATTCTAAACAAAAATATAAGCTTCTAAACAATTTTAAAAAGTCTTAAAACTATCAGTGATTTTATGAACCCAGACAAGACTGCTACTCAATTTAAACAAAATTAAATCAGTGAAAAGTACTGCATATTTATCAAATAGTGTGCAACTTCATACTTTCCATCAGAAATCCCAAAAGTATGTCAGGAAAGTCTTTCAGTATTTGCTGGCTTATGCTGCAAACCAGCAATCCTTGGTTTTCCTAAACAACATGGTTCTTTAGAAAAAAGTTTGAATTCTTTCTAGGAAGAACTTATCCTTATGTGGACACCAATCTAAAAGACTCAAAGCTATGCATTCTCTCTAAAACTGTGTACCAATTGAGAGGCAGAGAGAGGAATTTCATTAATGGATGGGAAAAACACACTGCCAGAAGGACCCTTTGTTGCTCTGTCCTGTCCTTTCCTTGTTGCCTCAATCTGTCAATCACACCTGAGAAGACAGTGCAAGCTGTTTCTTGCACACATAGACAAGCCTCCTAACTGAATGTTTTGAGGCAACTCTTATGAAAAGTCATACAGGGAGAGGACATTTCATTACTGAATCTCTGTATTACTTTATAGTAACTGAAGGAAGTTCATGTTAACCTCACACAGATGAGTAATCATCTTGATATCATTTCCCTGATGAATAATCTCAGGAAAAACCGCTACAGATTATCAATTGTGGTTCAGACAGCCCAGCTGGGATGAGTCAGGCTACAGGAGCACCTCAAGCTTCTGAGAAGCCGGAAATCTGCCAATGATTAAAGGTAGAGGCCTCCAAAACACACGAGAAATAAGGCTACCGGCCTGTTTGCCGAAGTCCATCCATCATTAAGGTCAGACAGATCTTGAGTGCTTTCCCCCACATTGTTATATTAACATCTGAAAAAGACTAATGTCTCCTGAGTTGACACAGTCATGCCAAAAAGCCTCCTTTTATGAACACAGGTTATGTTGACAGAGGAGAGTGGTTGGCAAGCTGTATCATTTGGAGATGAGGTCTAGTTACACTAACAGTAAACACATTGTTGATATCTTAGGTTTGATCTAAGGTACTCTGCTAACATCACACCTATCCCCAAGAAGTGCTGTAGTATAGACTGCAGTGTAATGCCATTTTATGTACAATACAGTTACCCTACTTGAATATAAGTTCAGAAATATGTATCACAAGCATAGACATATCTCCTTCAAATAGTTAGCACATTTTTCTATGATTCGATAACATTGATCCTTTTCTGTCAGAAAAACTCCATTATTATATTGCCTCTACATGCCATGAAGGTGATGTGCATAATTTCTATGCAGAATATGTATTTAAAAAACATGTAAGTGACAAAATTTTCTTATGACATTTTTTTACAGTCACTGTTTTTACTCTAGTGTAACATTATAAATAGCCTTACAGATGATTTTCCTCTTTAGTCAGGAAAAATCACTGTCACCAAGGAAGTTGCTTAATGTTGTTTACAACATGTCTTCTTAAGGTCAAAATTAACATACATAATGATCATCTTAAGGAGTGACACTGTGATGCATAAAGCATGAAAGAGGTCAGGAGAAGTCCCCTAATTATGTCATCCTTATATATCTCCAAATACTGAGAAAAATCTATGTTTCAACTGCCTTAGTCTACTTCATGAATTTTCAGGCTAGTATGTACATACAACTATATATCAAATGGGTGCCTTCATGGAGTGAATCAGTGTAGAAGCATTCTCTGCCTTGCTCTTTTAGGAGCTGATTTCCAGCTGCACTGAGTGTTCAAGTAGCCCAGGGAAATCAGTGCCTGAACTTAGGCATCTGGGTTCAGTGCTTAAAGTTAGGGGGCATGAACATACCCACCTCCAACAGTCTGTTTATTTTCCTACTACTAAAGTTTGCCAAAATTCCCATAGATTTTGCTTAGAGCTGTATTGTTTTAGTACGATTTGCTGAAGAACTTGTTTATTCTTTATGGGTGTCTGGTTTTCAAGTGTAACATTTTCCTGTTTCCTTTGAACATTCTCATAAGACTACACTTCTCCATTACTACATAACAAAGAACCCTATTTAACATGAAAATTTTTATAAGTGGCTTAGGAGAAGTAGGTTAGCTTGTTTACAAAGGCTTTGCCTGCTGTAAGCATGTTTTAAACACCTTACTCTACCTTACTTAAAAAACCTTTAAACTTTTCTATGAGTCTGCAGACAGAAGAGGCTGAACAACACTATGTCTTTTAGACTTAACTGCTGCTTCCTGTATTGACCAACCTGTATCACTGTATCAAAAGTGTTATGGTTGTTGCTGTAGAGGTTGCGCTGATCAACTAAACAAACCTTTCAGCTAGCAGATTTGAGAGTGACACAAATGTAACATCCTCTTTATAAAGTGGAACTGCCACAAACACATCAGAGAGCAATATACTATACACTCACCCTTTTTCCAAAGAGGGGTAAAGATCACATTTTCTTTTTCTCCACTGCTCCATTCAGAAGAGGCATACTCCTTAAAACGGTGTTTTACAAGGCAGCATCACCAGAAATGAGAGCTGTTGGAAGGGGATGGATGGCATGCAGCCAGCCAGCTAGGCACAAAGAGCATCACAACTAATAGGACACAGCCTTTCTTCATGGCATTTCAAGACCTCGTAGCAAAACTGAACTAGCCTTGGCAATAGTTAAGTGTCTTTTTGTGGTCTCCCTTACAGTGGCTAAATTAGTGGCTCAGGAGCTAACACTGGAAATGATGACCAAATACCTCAGGCAACTCATGGTTAAGCCTCATTACATACAAAAGCAGAAAACACCAAATCTCGCTCCGAAAGGGACAAAAAGGGAGAGAAGTAAATAATTATCCTCTTCCTTGAGCAGTCATTCTAGACTGTAAACTGAAGGATAAAAGACCTAGTGATAACTCTTTATATGCTTTATCTTGTAAACAACATCGTAAAAAGCTGTTGTTCTTCCCTTTTCCACCCTTTTCATTATGCTTCTCTGGTGCATACTTACATGCACATTTCATCCACTGACATGTTTATGGAGACACTCAAGCTACAGCCCATCCTATAGATTTAAAGCCCATAGAGTAATGCAGAACCTGATTTATTTGTCAGAGCAGAACGGGAAGCATGATGTACTTGCTAGGAACACTTTTAAAACCTTGTCACATTTGTTTAAAGAGGTAACATGGCCCAGGGTCAAACAGATCTGCATGTTAATACATTTTTTGGTATTTTTTTTATAATTGATGCTGGAAGCAGTACACTGGCTTGCACATTCTTGTCACTGAGAAGCCAGGTGTGGAAACTCAAGATGCAAGTGCCCTAAGCAGAGAAAAGTATGTTTGGGGAAGTGTCCACATTTCTTACAAAGTAGTCATTAGTCAGAAATTAAGGCAAGATACCAAACTGAAATCAATTCCCTTGTTGACTACACTACTTTCTTTTCTTTTTTCTTTTCTCTCTTCTCTTCTCTGTTCTTTTCTCTTAACTTCTGAGCTCTCTTTAATACTTTCTGACTAATTTCTGCAAGGACAGTTGGCATGCAAAATCACAGAACCATGCCAAAACAATGCATGCTGCCACTCACACGGGAGAGAAAACTTAGGATATATTCTTAAGTTTGATAGAATTGTATCACTCGAGGTATATTCAAGTGAGGTCAAAGAAAAGGTGTGCTAATTACCTACAAATTTCTCATGGGCTGGTCAGAATTATAGTAAAATGATAATTATGTTTCATTAATCACACTTTGTAAATAAGGTTAATAACATTTGTTCACATGATACCACGAGACTGATTCAGGCAAACCTTTCTGTTAGCTGTCAGACTGTTCTTTCCTGCCAGAAGGAAAAGATCCCTAGTAAAACACCAACTAGATTATTATTGCCATATCATTTCAATAATATTTTTCATGCTTACCTTTCTTGCATCTCGTATCATCTTCCGAACAGTTTCCTTTATGGTGTAAGGCTGCACTCGTGGTGGATGAAAAAGCAGATCAATATTCGTGCCACCTGAAATTCCAGGCATCAGGTAGGGCCAGCCTAAGTCAAGATTTGGAGCTTCCACATCTGATTCAATAGGCCAGTAGGTTCCCGAGGAAGAGGTATCATCGATGGTATGATTAGAGGCATAAATCGTGTTTTGGGGAAGCTTGTGAACATTCTTCAAAATATAATCAATTTCCTCATCCGCTAGGAATTCTGAGCATCTCTCTTTGGAAAGAAACTCTTTGTAGGCTTCTAAACCTCCTTCAATTAGAGCATCAATAGCTACTCGGTACCACTCCTTGTAATGAGGTTCAATATAATTGTCTGATCTGCATTCATCATGTAAGGATGATAGCAAAGATGAAGTTTCCATTTTCACAAATAGTTTGTACAAAGTCTCCTAAACTTCCATGCATGAGCTGATGAAATGTATCTGCAAAGAAAGGAAAGCAAAAAACAATCAGAATGTTTCTAGAGATAAATGACATACACACAGATTGTACTCAAAATATTTTCCTAGCACATTCCAAGAATTTTAAAATGTTTTGAAAAGGCCCAGGGATTAATATTGCCAAATGAATATTAAAGAGCCAGATAAAGAGCTTCTTCTACCTAAGCAAAACTAAACACATAATTAAGTTATTTGGCTAAGTTCTTATATTAAAAGCTGCAGCAGATCTGCACTATACTATTAACACCCATACATACCTGATGCATGTTCAAATACGCTACCGTACACTGTTTCAAAACTCTTTTTATAACAACTGACAGAGTAGTGTTCAGAGAAACACTTCAGAAACCAATTACATTTCTTACTTTTTAATACATTACTTTTTCCCTGCAACACATTCCTTTTCTCTAGCTTCTTTGAAACCAGTCAATTAGGTCCTTCTCCTTATCTATCTGTTCTCCTATGCTGATCTAATCCATTTGTTGCTCCCAAGCAGGACCAGCCTATCTCATTTCAGGGAGTTATGAGGAACTCCAGAAAGATTTCTCCTCCCACATCTGGGATCAAACTCTGAATCAGCAATCTGATGTCTAGTTTCCACCCTGCTCATTCCTTCTGCCAAAAGGAGCGGCTGCTTTAATCTTTTTCTTTTTTTTTTTTCTTTTTTTTTTTTTTTTTTTTTTTTTTTTTTTTTTTTTTTTTAATAATAAGTTGGTTACTGCTGATGACTTAAGAATTCACTCTTACCATCTTTTTATTTCCTTTAACAAGAGCTGAGAGGGTTGGTTCCTGCTGTGACAATTTGGAATTTAAGGTAGACAGTGGGCTTTCAGGGCTAGGGCATGAAGCTTAAGACAAAGCAGCAGTAGAAGGACTGCCAGGAACAGTTTGAATCTTCTTGAAAGGAAACGTAAATTAGTTACATTAAAATAAAGGAAGGAAAATCAAAACACACACTACCAATACGCTAAAGTCCAATTAGATGTTCAATTAAACCAAGATTTGTGAAGGACCTGGGAAGTCTGAGATTAAAAAAAAAAGACCAAGAAAAAAAAATCCAGATCTCAAGCTGGCATCAGCATGTCATATGAAATAATTCCATTTGAATCCTGCTCTCAGCCAAGTAGCAGGGTAGATCTTCTCAGATAGGATTGCTTTCGAGCCTGAGGGAAAGGAGTGTTCCTGGCTGCTTCCAGAGTAGCTCTTTGTGGTGAACTGGAAAACAGTAAGCTAAAGGGATCTGACTGCTCTCCTCTGATGAAGAATTACACGCATTCCTCTGAAAGATATTCATTCTACACTGCTCTCGGAGGTAGAAATAAAACTTTACAAAATATGAGTGATACCATTTCACTTTGCCCAGACACAGATATGGCCTGTGGTTTAAGGTGAGACACTACAGACTGATTCAAAGGCCAAACTCTTACAATATTGTAAAATTAAAACATTTGCATCAGTGTCCCATGGGATCCAATCATCTGCAACAGGTTTTCAAGACATTTTAGATGAAGAATGAAAAACTACCTAGAGTACCAAATGCAGAGTTACTCAGATGAGTTGTTCTGAAGGATCTGACCACTAAAACAGGTGACCCTACTGAGAATCTAACACACCTCTATTGCAGGGGCCTCCAGGACAAGTAAATTCTCTAAACAGTGTAGTAAACCGGTCAGTCTTACTATGACATTTAAGACTAAACTCGATTTACAAAGGCAAATGTCTAACTTTTTTTTAAAAGGCAAATATTTCTATAATTCTTATTACTTTGAAATTAACAGACTTCTAAAATAGGAATTTTGCACCTGACTTCATATATGCAGTTGAGAAAGACATAAGTATTTATTTCAAAAGCTTGTCTAAATCCCTTTTTTCTTCTTCTCTCATTCTTTCCTTTGAAAATACTGTAAGGGAACAGGACTATACTTAATATGGAAAGTTGTGCAAAATAAACTATTGAATGTTGTCAACAAATAAAACGCAAAAAATTATGGCATGTGTGGGTTCTGTTTTGTTTGGTCCTTTTGATTTTTTTTTGTAATAGTATAATATATTCTATGATTTTTTTATTTAAAACATTGAATTAATTAATTGTGGCATAGGTAAAATGCAGTAACTTTTGACCTGACTTATGCTGAAAGCACGGGGTAAATATACCGTAATCTTGGAAAGCTGAGACTTCTAACTTCTTCCAAACAACATTACTTTACTGTGAACATCTTTGATGTTGATCTTTGATTTATAAGTGCTGTTTATAAAAGAAGCTTAAAGCAATGCACATTTATTTATGAAAGTAAATGTAAAATTTGTTTCACACAGAAATAAATCACAGAATAGATGAGAAAAAAAAAAATCTAATTCTGTTTTTTGGAATTAAGGGCATCAGCATGTGATACATTCATGAGAAGAAACAAAAGAAAACTCCCAAGCTAAAACAATGGCTTCAGGTATATTTGTCAAAAGCTCTAGACATCTTGACACAGGTATTTTCCTCCTTAGAAGGTAAGAGATATTATGTAGGAATGACTATAAAACCAATATAATTTTGGATAGAGAGGCAGCTGTTTAGACAAAATTCTAAAATAAACTTTTTGGTGTCGTCTTCAACTGTCTATAGTGACTTCTGCATAATCAGCTCAATTCTTCGAAGATGAACAATTCCATTAGCAAGGCTGTGCAGGATGGGCCCATCTCTGAAGGCTTCCAGAGCTTTATCAGACTTCATGTATATGATTACAAGTTTTACCACACCAGGCTATTGTTCATCCTCTGAGAAATCACCTTGGCTCTTCCTCCCAGGTCAGCACCTTCTCTGCTTGGACACAGAGATCTATTACTTAAAACTTTTTCATTAAATGCCATTAATGGGCTTAAATCAAATTTAAACTCCAATGCAACTCTTAAAACTGAATCTTTTGCTGAAGAACACAAATTCTGAATCCTGCACTGATGTGGTCTTGTCCTTCTATTAACATGCTTGGGTGCCATTATAAGGAACCCAGAAAGAAGAAAGCTTTTCCTCTGAAAGACACATAAATGTGCCTTCTTGCAGAAAAATAGAGTATCCCAGCTTCCACAAAAGCAGCAGGTGACAAATTCCCACTGAAGAAATTTCTGCAGTGGCTCTAGGAGCACAGTCCTTCAGGCTAGAGCTGAAGACAAGTAACTTCTCTGCCTTACTAATATTCTCTGGATTTCACAGATTTCCTATTTAGCAGCTTTGGGGAGCAGCTTTAACTTCAGGCTCCTATAGCTAGTCCTGGGCAAGGCCCTCGCCATTGTGCTCTCCTCGAGATGTCTGTATCGCTCTTCCACGTGAAATGTGATTGACAGTTTCTGCATAAAATTTCAACCCTGACACCTCAGTTGAAGAAAATTTAAACCATGGGAATATTTTGTTGCAAACCCCTCTCTCAAATATGACTTTTGGGGCAAACACCTGAGCACCCATGGCTCTGCTCATGCCTCCCCATCGCTTAGGGGCCTGGCGTGACCAGCCTTTAACATAACAAAAAGGGAGTTTTACGACAGCTGCCTTCCATCAACATTTGTATTAAAGAATTGTACCAAGAATAAATAATAATTACCTATATTAAGTAGTGACAGGCAATTATTCCATTATTAATGAAATTACAGTATTTTCCGAGGATGCAAAGGGTATCAACTTCATGTGAAAAAAACAACACTGCAAACGTTCCTGATTCTTTCTCTTTTTTGTTTGTCTGGTTGTTGGGGTTTTTTTTAGTCAGAAAGTTCACTTTTTGGGAAAAACGCAGCCCGCTCGGGCACGCCTCAGCCTCGA
>VWZX01009104.1:61756-114700 GCA_013399015.1 Galbula dea | reverse complement strand
ACATTTGTATTAAAGAATTGTACCAAGAATAAATAATAATTACCTATATTAAGTAGTGACAGGCAATTATTCCATTATTAATGAAATTACAGTATTTTCCGAGGATGCAAAGGGTATCAACTTCATGTGAAAAAAACAACACTGCAAACGTTCCTGAACTGAAACGTTCTCTTTTTTGTTTGTCTGGTTGTTGGGGGTTTTTTTAGTCAGAAAGTTCACTTTTTGGGAAAAACGCAGCCCGCTCGGGCACGCCTCAGCCTCGAGGACACCGCACGTGTGCCACTACCGGGGCCACAACGCCCCACACCACCGGAAACCCCTGCGGCCCCTCGAGGGAGTGCGGCATATGGGACCCCGGCCCCGAGGGCCGCAGATACTCCTGGCCCTTCTCTCTCCACCGCCCCGCGCCACTCGGCGCCAGCTCCCCCTCAAGCGCCCGCAGCCGGGGACGANACTTCATGTGAAAAAAACAACACTGCAAACGTTCCTGAACTGAAACGTTCTCTTTTTTGTTTGTCTGGTTGTTGGGGGTTTTTTTAGTCAGAAAGTTCACTTTTTGGGAAAAACGCAGCCCGCTCGGGCACGCCTCAGCCTCGAGGACACCGCACGTGTGCCACTACCGGGGCCACAACGCCCCACACCACCGGAAACCCCTGCGACCCCTCGAGGGAGTGCGGCATATGGGACCCCGGCCCCGAGGGCCGCAGATACTCCTGGCCCTTCTCTCTCCACCGCCCCGCGCCACTCGGCGCCAGCTCCCCCTCAAGCGCCCGCAGCCGGGGACGAGCCACAGCCGCCTCCATTGCGAGATGCCCGCGCCCCCCGTTTCAAACGCCCCGCTCGTCCGCAGCGCGGGATCGACAGAGCCAAAGCCTGTCCCTACCCGTCTCAGTGAAGGCAGAAGGGAGATCCACTTACTGCGCCGATGCCCCGCGGTGGGGTCTCGCCTCTGTAACGGCGGGGCGGTTCGATCCAGCTTCTGCGACCGCGGCGGCGGCTAGTCACGGCGACGCAGGACTCATCTCAGGTACTTCCCGTCGCTCTCAGGCGCGGTGGGTGTGGAAACGAGTTAGAACATGTCAGGACGGTGTCGCAGCAAACCCGCCGCCGCCGCGGGAGCGGGCAAAGGACTTGTCTGAACTGGGGAAGCCCGGCCCTCGCGCGGAGCGAAAGCCAGAGCCTTCCCAGGGACGCGGCGGGGACCCCCCGGTTTGCCCTGCCTGGCGGGTGGGCCGGCAGCCGCGGGCGCCCGCGGGGCAGTGACGGGCGCGGGACGCCCGTAGTGGTGGCCCCGCGGGGGGGCCCTAGGAGCGGGGTGTGCCTGGGAGATAAACCCCAAAGCAAGCGTTGGCTTGGAGAAAAAAAACTCTGTCAGCCTCGAGTCACGGTTTCCAGGTTAACTCCAGGGGAGCATGTCACAGCAAGGAAGCAATAACCTCTTGAGAACTTTGAAGTAGGTTATGCGGATGAACGCCCTTTTCATAGCTCAATTACTTCAAAATGCTTATTCTTCTCGTGATTTCTCAGGTGAGAGAAATGGACCTGAAGGCAGAACCCCCAATCCTGGCTGCAGTGCTGTCTGGGCCTTCCTTCAGCCAAGTGTATCCACCTTGCCTGTTGCAGGCTGTGCACTCGACAAGTTCTGCGTGTTGAAATGTATGAGAAATGTTGAAATGTTCAGAAAGGATATTCCAAAACAAGATCATCTTTTTAGCAGCATCATGCAACTGCCCACGTGTGCATGACTTAAGCACACTGAGGCTTTAAGCACACCGAGTTCTGTCATTTTAAAATAATGGCAAGAGACAGAAAAATTTTTATAGACCTTGTCTATATCATACACTGTGGCAGCTTTTTCATGAGCCATTTCAGACAAACCCCTGACAATTATTCTTTATCAGCATATCCAGTCTGGCTTTAAGCGCAAATTTTTTTTCTAACCTTTACTGCCCCATAGTAAGTCCAGGGTATACCTGTTTTTGAAGCTAAGCATGGTTCTACTGTGGCTTTTTGATGACGGTTCTGTGAGAAAAATATATACAAATGGAATATATATAATATATGTATATAGATGTGTAAGCCTGGTGGTCAGCAGGCAGTGAGTTTTTCTCTACAGTTAATTCAGGTAATGGAATGTACAGGAGGAAATAGTAGGCATCAGTATACTTATGCACTGGCCTTTACAGACATAGGATCACCTGGATTAAATGATTAGACTCTCCTCGCACTCAAAAAATAGTTTCCCCAGTTTTGATGAAAAATAAAAGGGGAAAACTGCTGTAAAAACAAACATACCTATAAAATGTACGTAGTTCTTTATAGATAGTACGCAGCTCTTTTTATCCTATGAAAATGTATGATCAGCAAGAATGTCTTTCTGTGGAAACTTGTCCATAAAGAGGTGGGACCATGTAAATTTTTGAAAGAGCAGATGTATTTTCTAAAACTATTTTCAAAAGGGTAGGAAGATAGATGGATGATCACAAAAGCACTTTTGACCTTGACAGAATTGGTTGGACTTTCATGTAATAAAATTTACAAGTATTACTGGATCTGTCTTTTAGAGAAGTTAGTGGTTGAGCATGAGCTTAGCATAAACAAAAAGCTATAATGAGACCAATAATGAGTCCATCTGCATGAAAAAAAGGACCTAGGGTATTTTGCTACAGTAGTATCTGTACAATTAAAGATTGTTTTCTGTGCCTTTACAGTGCCCAGCAGGAAACTGATCTAATATGGAGATCTTAAGCAATACACACACATACGTGTGATACAAATAGAAAATACCACAACAATAATATCAGTAATAATAATAAGGCACCATCATTGCTGTTGTTACTAAGGAGAATGATTGGCTTTTTGAACAGCCAGTGCAGTATGCCAACTTTAAAATTAATGGGTAAACAGAGCAATGAGAAGAAATGAAGAAAACTTAAACAGATCCTTTGAACACTGAGAAAGCCCTCGCATAGAAGAGAGAAAAAAAGGATGGTAAATACTGTTGGAGATTCTTCATGGGGGCTGCCTGAATTTATCAACTGAAGCCCTCCAGTAGCTATACCAGACCAGACATTTCATAAAGTCTAGCTTGGATAAAATGAAACCAGGTATCCATTGTCAACTGTCAAAGAATGTTTTTACTGTGCAAGTAGTAAACTTACAGTTCTTTCAGCCACAGGAAACAGTGGAAGCAGACGGTATAAGCAAGCTCAGTAAGACAAATTCTTAAACAACAGCTATAAAACTGGATTCTAAAAGGATGAGGCAAAGATATACTCTTAAGCATCCTTACTTCTAGAGCTGTGGAGCTGCAGCAATTTGAGGGGAATGGACTGAAGAAATTGGCCAGGCTTTCATTTGCCTACACAACCTTTCAATTTGCCTTTGGAAAGGTAACATTGAGTAAGACGAGTAGAAGCATGCTATTGATTGGAATTACTTTTCTGAAATCTCACTGATTCATGAAACCTCAAAAATACAAAAAAAAGTTATTCTTGTAGACACAGCTTGTTCATAGAAAAAAAAAGAATCAACTCCCTAAGTTTGATACCACATTATTGACAACGTAATCAGAAAGAATACTGATTGTCTCAAGTGACGTGGCTATTCTGAAGATGGTGCTGATGAAAGATCATCTCTGTGACTTCCATCAGTTTCCACTTGTCAGTCCTGAGACTTTTTTTTGTATTGACAGATTGTCTTGCCATGTACAGGTCTAGATGAGTGCAAGCAGAAGAGAAAAAATTGTTATCGCATATGCAGTGACATTAGTCTATATGTTTGTGAGATGAATAATTGTTAAGGATAAATATCTATATGAATGATACTTATATTCCTACTGCATGCTTTACTAAGATTTAAGTTAGATTTACTAAAGGGGAGATTGAAGCAGTGGGTGTTTATACAATTCATGACAACTATGAGTTGAGCTTTATTTGATTTTAAACAGGTAAAGAAAGAGTACACACCTGAACATTCATACTATTTACAAATCAAAGACCATCTCATCTAAAGCATAAGCACAAAAACTTCACATAGTAATACTAGAATTAGAGGAAATGTACTCTTACAGATATGGATATAAAAGGAGCTGCGCTGCATTTATACAAAGCTTGATGAGTACTGGTACGAGACCCCTCACCTTCCATAATGTAGCAGAGAAAAATGACACATAAAAGTATAAATTAGTATGGAAAAGCAGGTGTCCTCCTCTCAATACATGCTTTTTCAAATTATTAAATAGTTGTAACATACTTATTTAGTATCGTATTCTTAAATCAGGGTTACATACATTCAGTTATAGTGACATAATGGCAATGCCCAAACACCAATTAGTTTACCAATTACCCCCACAGCTTCTATCAAGAAGTTACCAGTAGTTGAAATACAAAGAATTAAAGTCAAGATCTTTTGCGAGAAAGGGTTTCTAACCCATATATGGTGGCCTGGATATGTATGCTATATCACAGAATCACAGAATCATTAGAGTTGGAAAGGAGCCTCAAGATCATCTAGTCCAACCGATAGCCCTACACTACTCTTACCCCTAAATCATCCCCTGAAGAAACACATCTATCCTGTGTGGTAGATTTGTAACCTAGGTCAGGTCCAGTGAAAAAGCATGCAAACCTCCTGAAGTGACTTTAAGAAGTTCAATATTCCAAAGTGTCAACAGTCTAAGTCCGAATGCAGCTTCTGAGAAAAGGCAGGCTGATAGTTTTCACAGAATCACAGAATGTTAGGAGTTGGAAGGGACCTCAGAAGGTCATCTAGTTCAACACCCCTGCCACAGCAGGATTCCCTAGAGTAGGTCACACAGGAACATGTCCAGACGGGTTTTGAATATCTCCAGAGAAGGACACTTCACAGCCTCTTTGGGCTGTCTGTTCCAGTGCTCTGGCACTGTCACTGGGAAAAAAAATTTTCTTGTATTTACATAGAACTTTGTATGCTTCTGGGTAAATTATGACCTGTAAATGAAGTTACAACCAAGGAATTACTAGCTGTGAATAAATTCCAAAAATATTCCATCCTGAGAGACAAGGTTTTCTTAACTCTCCACATACCTGTCCAGAAACCACAAATGGCCTGTGATTAGGGAACATTTATTGGCTGAATGGTACAAAGCAGAGTCTGGAGTTCATACATGAGTTTAGCAAAATGCTTTCCCATTAATTTGGTGCTTTGTAATCAGTGTGAAGTTGTTAACTTCTATGTATAATTAATGAAACATTTATCAAGCTGTCTACAAAATTATTGTAGAAGTAATGTTAATGTATTGATTATTGCAGTGTTTTAAGTAAAGTTAATGTCTTTCATCAAATCGGCTAAAACTGTTGTGAAAAGTAGGCAATCTTATGGACGCTCAAGCTTCTCCAGCAAACTACAAATCCAAGTATAAATTTTGAACAGTTGATTTGAGCTGAATTAGAAATGTTTCAATTACAGAAGAGAAAGAGCATATGAACACAGGAGTGACAATACTGTGCCCATCTAATTCAACATGATGTCTCTGACATTAAGTGGTTAGAATAAAAGATTTGAGCAAGTTTGCAGTCTCCCATCTTCAGTTATCACCTCTTTTAAAGGCATACACAAGTTGTGGATGATGAATTAGGTGTGCTGAAAACTCAAACATAACTTAAAACCCAAGGAGAATTGTTTCAACTTAAGTTTTTAAAAACCCTTGCATGAGGTTGTGGGAGGAAGGAGATACATTGTGACAGCACTTAGGTAGCTCCCTCCATGACAGTGGGACAAGACGCAACAGTCACAAGTTGCAGCAAGGGAACTTCTAATTGTTCACTGGAAAAATTCCTGTCTGAGGGTGGTTAAGCATTGGTATGTGCTTCCTGGATAGCCTGTGGGATCCGCCTCCGTGGTGATTTTCAAAACATGACTGGACAAGGCCTTGGCCGTCCTCTTCTAATTTTTCTGTTACATCAGCTTGAAGCAGGAGATTGACTAATTGACTTCCAAAAACCCTTTCCACTCTCTTTCCTGTAACTGTCAGTTTACTCCATCTCTAGAACAATAAAGTCCTCACCAGAGTTTCACCAAAAGGCAGTTTTCTTTTATGCTTCTCTCTCTGTTGTGTGTTAGAGTCCCCAGTCTTTAACTGGAATTACCTGTTGATAATAAAAATTTTGGCTTTGCAAGCTTAAGAGTTTTATATTATTAGCACATAAGATCACTGAAGACATTACCTGTAGAAAACTGAGAGGTCTACCAGTTCATAAGAGAAACAACTGAGAAATAGCAAGAAACAATAGCTTGAAATTATGAAATAATTACTACCTGATTGTGTCTACAAATATTTTCAGCAATGAAATGACTAATTTCTCTGATACTTAAATTGGATTTGGAGTTAAAACAGCAAGAGTAATAGAGACCGTTCACTCCCAGCACTAGAGTCTTATGTTAACTCTGTTAATGTCCCTAATATCTGTCATGAAATTCTGAAGCCCAAAAATACATATTATGTTTAAATACACACACACATTATACCATGGTGCTATGTAGATTCCTGCTATACTCACTGCAAAATTCCTACTATGAAACTGCAAGTCAAGCAAAACAAATGCTGGGAGATTTTAGCGGTTATTTTTGGACCATCTTATGTTAGAGATAAATTTTACGTCAAATGTTTACAAACAAGCTGAAAAGTTTCAGTACTTTATCAACCACATTTATATGGCTGCAAGAGATAGTGCTGTGCATCAAACCTTGAAATAATTCAATACTTTGACTCCTCTGTGAGTTAAGGTCCAGAACAGTATCTTGTGCAAAACATACTCATAAATTCAAATTTCTGTGGATTCTCTCCATTCCCTTCAGCTATCTGAAATGGAAAAATGTTAATCTGTGTGATAAAGGCCCAGAGGTGGATTTGAGCTATCACCTTACATTTACCAATTAGGAGACATCATATGCTTGTAATTCATTTTCATCAAACAAATACATTAACATATAATAACCTGTCAGCCTCACCTCTGTGCCTGGGAAGATCATGGAGCAAATTCTCCTTGAAGGTCTGATAAGGCACATGGAGGACATGGAGGTGATCAAGGACAGTCAGCATGGCTTCACTAAGGGCAGATCCTGCCTGACAAACCAGTGGCTTTCTATGATCCCGTGACTACCTTAGTGGACAAGGGACGACCTGTGGATGTGATCTATCTGGACTTGTGTAAGGTCTTTGACACAATCCCCCACAATATTCTACTGGCCAAGTTAGAGAACTATGGATTTGATGGGTGGACTGTTCAGCGGGTAAGGAATTGGCTGGATGGTCACATCCAGAGGGTAGTAGTCAATGGCTCGAAGTCCAGATGGAGATCAGTGACAAGTGGTGTCCCTCAGGGGTCCGTACTGGGACCTGTACTATTTAATATTTTTATAAATGATGTTGACAGCGGGAATGAGTGCACCATCAGCAAGTTTGCTGATGACACTAAGTTGGGTGGTACTGTTGATAAGCTGGAGGGGCAGGATGCCATCCAGAAGGACCTGGACAGGCTGGAAAGGTGGGCCCAGACGAACCTCATGAGGTTTAACAAGACCAAGTGCAGGGTCCTGCATCTGGGGCGAAATAATCCCCACTATCAATACAGGCTGGGGGACGAGGAGCTGGAGAGCAGCCCTGCAGAAAAGGACTTGGGGGTGTTGGTTGATGAGAAGCTGGACATGAGCAAGCAGTGCGCGCTGGCAGCCCAGAAGGCAAATCGCATCCTGGGCTGCATCAAGAGAAGCGTGACCAGCAGAGCGAGAGAAGTGATTCTGCCACTGTACTCTGCTCTGATGAGACCTCATCTAGAGCACTGTGTCCAGCTCTGGAACCCTCAACACAGGAAGGACGCAGACCTGCTGTAGCGGGTCCAGAGGAGGGCTACTAAAATGATCAAGGGGTTGGAACACCTCCCCTATAAGGATAGGCTGAGAGAGCTGGGATTGTTCAGTCTTGAGAAAAGAAGGCTTTGGGGGGACCTAATAGTCACCTTCCAGTACCTGAAGGGGTCATATAGAAAGGCCGGGAAGGGCCTGTTTACAAAGGCCTGTAGTGATAGGACAAGGGGTAATGGGTTTAAATTAGGGAAAAGCAGGTTTAGATTGGATATTAGGAAAAAGTTCCTTACTACAAGGGTGGTGGAACATTGGAACAGGCTGCCCAAGCAGGTGGTTGAGGCCCGGTCCCTGGAGGTGTTGAAGGCGAGGCTGGACACGGTGCTTGGCAACCTGGTTTAGTTGGAGATTGCCTACTCACTGTAGGGGGTTGGACTAGATGACCTCTAAGGTCCCTTCCAATCCTAATGATTCTATGATTCTATGATTCTATAAGTTGCAATCCTAATATGACTTGTACGTAATGAGTAAATGAATAAGGGTAGTTCAGCTCAGGTCAAAAAATGCAGAGACTAAGGAGTAATTCAGTAAAAATGGCCAGGTTATGAATACAGAAATTGGCAGTTGCACTTGGCAATAATTAAACTTCTTTTAAAATAGAACCATTTATACAGAAAAAAAAATGTTTTGAAGCTAGAAAATATACTAAATTGAGTCATGCCAAACTATAAATGTATGGCAAGCTAGAATGGGGCAGACTATCATAAAAGTGTAAAGCAGAAAAAAACCCTTCAAACAAAATAAATATCATCCTTTCTTTTTTTTTTTTCAAAGCCTAAGCAACTTCTGAATGAAATAGCAAAAATTATTACAACTTGTTATGGTTTGGGTAAAAATGTCCTGGTTTGGGTTAGAACAGAATTAATTCTGTTCAGTAACTTTATTTTCTGAAAGGTATTCCTTCCCATATACATGATATCTTAGTGTCAGCTTTCTCCCCCCCCCACCTTGCCAAAGCTGCCTGGTAAACTGAACTGCCCCTTTAAGAAACCTGAGATTCCTGAATCTTAAGTAGGGACCCTGGGTGGGGGGCTGGGATTCTGTGTGTGCGGGGATTTCTGACTGTCCTGGAGCAGGAAATGTGGTGGGTTTGCGGAGGCTAGCTGGTGAACACGTGCGGGAGCTGCACAAGTGAGCTGATACTGGGACTGGGAGCTGGCACCGGGATTGTTTGGTATTTGGGTCCTGTATATCTTTATATATGTTTCATTTATTATTGTTACTATTATTAAAGCAGTTTTAGTTTTTACCTTCCAATCCAGAAGCCTCTCTTTCTGCCGTGGGTCAGGGAACAAGCCTCCAACCACGACACAACTCTAACAAGGGACTTTGATAAATAACACAGCAGCTCAAGTACTTGTATTGAAAATTGCTCATCATATAAAGCCTTCTCAATTGTTATTTAAACTGGCTCCACATGGGGCCTACTTTTCCATTTTAAAGCTCCAGTATGCCTATTGCTCTGTTCCTGTGTATATACAGATCTTGACCCCTCTGTGCACCCTCACACCTACCTCATAAGCCTGATCAACATCCAGAAAATTTTAATTCCTCCACTTGCATCCCACAAGATGCTCAGATGAAAAGGCTTTTAGATACTTAGGTCCTTAGCTCTAGTCCTTCCAGCTGTGTTTCAGTTTACATTTACTGCAATTCAGAGTAAAATGAAAGAAAATGCTCCCATTTTAATTTCCTTCAGTCAGCTTTAGTACAGGCTCTTAGTAGAGAGCACAGATCTCAGCAATGATATGAGCAGAACACATCAGAAAAGACTGGCGCATAGACTACAATGAGTAAGGAAGGCTTCCGGTGAACTCAGAAACATGTAGTGCTGGTGACCTTCTACATCAGGAACAAGCAACACGCCCACACCCACCGGAAGAACAGCTACTAGGTTATGTCCAGTTGTTATTATGCATGTCCTAGTAGTAGGAAGCAATAAGGAAATAATGGAGTTGTAAAAGTAAACAGCACCACGTAGATTTTGATCAACAACCTTCAGATTGTCAGTTAACATTAGACATTTAATTGTGCCTAATCACAGAATCATAGAATTGTCAGAATTGGAAGGGACCTTAAAGATCATCTAGTTCCAATCCCCCTATCTGGAAGGGACACCATCCACTAGATCAGGTTGCCCAGGGCCCCATCAAGTCTTGCCTTAAAAGCTTCCAGGGATGGGGCTTAAACAGCCTCTCTGGGCAACCTGTTCCACTGTCTAACCACCCTCATGGTGAAGAACTTCTTCCTAATGTCTAATCTAAATATTCCCTCCTCTAGCTTATACCCATTTCCCCCGGTTCTATCACTGTCTGACCTCCTAAAAAGTCCTTCACCACCTTTCTTGTAGGCCCCCTTCAGATACTGGAAGGCCACAAGAAGATCTCTTCAGAGCCTTCTCCTCTGCAGACTGATCAATCCCAACTCTTTCATTCTGCCCTTGTAGGAGAGGTGCTCCAGTCCTCTGATCATTCTCGTGACCCTTCTCTAGACTTTCTCCAGCACTTCCATATCCTTCTTGTAATAGGGTCTCCAGAACTGGATGCAGTATTCCAGGTGGGGTCTCAGGAGAGCAGAGTAGAATGCAGAAATACTTTTTTTTGTGAAGCAGGGTCATAATGAATCATGGTCTGAATTTGGGAAACTACTGCCTATGTTAGAAGTAACACAGACTGAGAGACAAAAGGATGAGTGAGAAATATCAATACAAGTAATTGCAGATGTGATAAGAGCAAAAATGTTCCTTGAGGGCTCTTCTATAGGCAAATGACTTAATAGCCTCCTGTGTAATTCCCTTATCCCCTTACATGAATGTGCACATGCATACTGTTGTAACATATCTTACTGTTGTAACATATCTTATTAGTAGTGTAGTTTTCACCGTCAAAATTTTGTTCTTTTCCTGGGCATCATTCAATACACATATAAAGCCTGCTACTCCTGAAAAAAACTAAGTTTTCATCCTCCTTTCCGCTGTGTGTTATTGTTGCAACAAATTTCTCCATAGCCTAATAGAAAGCAAAAATGTACATAGCACTGAGGCCCCATACCTTGTTTGTATGTTTTGATTTGATTTAATTTCAGATTGGACGTTGCAGAAAGCAAGGTACAACTAATGTCAATAATATTTGTGCTAAGAAGTGCTTGAGAAATTATGTGTTTAAATGAATTCTTTTTACTCCATTGCCAGATAGAAAATAGCATTGTGGAGATCATCATGTTCTCCACTAACACATAGAAGTCACCCCAACCCTGGAAGAAGCCTTGGCCGATTTCTGAAAATGCCTAGTTGTAAGAGTGATCTTGGCTTTTGAGACTGAAAATATGAAGATAGGGAGAAAGGAGAATTATACAAGTTTTATTTCTGTCTAGTGTAAAGTTGAAGTTCTAATTCAGTGTTACAATTCATAATGGCTACTGGAATCTGTTTTGTTAGCAAGTACATTCTGGACATGCATTAACCTGAATGCTGAGAAATGCGTCGGAGTAAATGGCAACTTTGAGGAGAGCTGACACAATGAACTAAGTAGGTTCCTATGATGAATTAATGGTGTCATAGTAAATGGAAATACAGCTGGAAATACAAATAAGTCGTACGGAGCTTAAAATATTCAGGGTGGAGCTTAAAATATTCAGATCAGCAAATTGAACACACAAGTGAGGCACATGGCATGTATATTGGAAATAAAGGTAAAAAAAGGAAATCTATGACAGTGATGGATTATTTCAGAAGAAAAACAAATTCATTCACAGAACTAAATGAACATGTTTGTCCACAGTATGCTGGTGGTCATATTTGGAATATAATTCTTCAAATTAATATCAGCTTTTAAGAGGAGAAAAAAGATTCTAATGCAGGGAAGAATGCAGTGAATCAAGGTTAGTATGTTTTTATACTTGTTCACACTGGGCAGATTTGTATTTCAGATATCGTACTGTGATTGTAATGGAATTTCTGTGATATTAAATGACATTTAATGCTAGTAATCATATTTAAGACTGAATGCAATGTAGTGTGGTATGCATTAAATACACTTAAATACAGTGAAAACCATACTCCAATCAATACGTATCTTATTTCTTATCCTTCACCATTTTATCTGTTGCTCCACAAAGTTTTGGCTAGATAGCCCTTATCAATAGCATATTAAAGAGCAGATACAGTTCACTCTATTCCTTTTCTTTCAGAGGGAAAGTTGTTTACATTTTATACTGCTTGGTTTTGTAGGATTTTCCTCAGGAAGAGCTGGGAGTTTAGAAAAAAGACAAACAAATAAACAGAAAATTATGACTGAAGAGGAAAGTGCTGCTTCAGTTCTGTTCTAGGCTTTGGAAGGAAGTGTGCTGTGATAGCACTGGGCATGCATTTGCTTGTATGGAGTGCGTTATAGAGATGCCAACTATCCACATGGTACTACATGTATTAGGAAATACGAGCACACATCCTGTGCTGTCAGATAAATGGTATCCTTTTATCAGCATGGTAACACACCTCTAGTAACAAGCTCCAGTTTTCAGATGGATGAATTAGCTCTCACACAGTAACTTAATGGCAATAGTTACCTTGTTTTGGAGCCAGCCCACTTCTCTCACTCCACTAACAGGGTAGGCTGCCCAGAGAATATCTGTGCCTGCTTTCCCTAATTATGACTGATGCCACTCTGTTGCTCCAATTTTGTCCCAGCAGGGTGTCTGTAGTGCTTACTCCCGCTTTTTCACCAGCCCTAGAACTCATGCCCCTCTCTTTACAGTTAAAGTTGATCAGAATCTTGTCAAGTTTACCTTCTCCCAATGTGCATTGTTCTGTTTCTGGCCTGTTTTCCACTAATGCTCAGAGGCTTTTTGCTCTGATCTGATGCAATAACCTCAGCTCCTTACTCAAGGCTCCATGCTTCAAGTTTTTCTACCTTTCCGTGTACAATGTCAGGGCAAGATCAGCATGTGCTTCTGACTGACTGGCCAGGCTGCTCAGGCAGGGAAATGGAGCATATAGGAGGCTTTTCATAGACTGGCCCAGGTTGGAAAGGACCTCAAAGATTATCTAGTTTCAACCCCCCTGCCATGTGCAGGGACACCACACACTAGACCAGGTTGCCCAGGACCACATCCAGCCTGGCCTTGAACAATGCCAGGGATGGGGCATTTTGCTCAGGAAGAACATTAATCTGGGTTCCATTCTCTCTCCTGAGAAATGAATTATAATGAAACCCACCTCAATTAATAAAGTGTCACCTGAAGGTTTGTGTGAAATTAACCAATGGAATAATAGTACTGTAGACATCAGGTGGACTAACAGACAGAAAAATCACAGACAGACCAGTCCTTAAGTAAAAAAGGCTCAAAAGATACTTCAGATTAAAACTGGATCACTAAAGGGAATAAATAAACTTTTAATGGAGTTAGTTTTTCCATTGTTATGACTGAGTTACCAGACTTTGAGGAAATAATGCCCAAAGTCTAGGGTTTGTGGAAGATACTTGCTGGCACCTGTGTTTACAGTAATAAAGTGTAGTCACACTAAGGAATGGGAAATTTGCTAATGAAAGGGGAAAAAAGCCAAAAAGATGTCTCAATCCTTTTTTTAACTTAAAGCAGTGTATCAGGAAATTCCTGCTAACAAAATAGGTAGGTAGATGGAGAATTCTTTCTGAATAAATTAGTATGAAGCTTAATAACAATGCTGGTGTTCTGATGCTTTTATGGCCTTTAACGGAAACCAGAGATATCTGTTGATAACTGCTGTCCCAACCTGCATCTTGTCTAAACTTAAATTGAGACAGCACCAGAACAGTTTCAATCATTTTTAGGTGTGATCACCTTACTGCCATGAAAGATATTCTTACCTTGGCAGCTTTTATGATTTGCCTGGAAGCAATCTTCAGTTTGGCATATTTATTCACAGAAAAGATGTCACTACAAGGAGAAGTGATAGCAACATATTCTTGTGACTAATAAGACTACCAAGGAAAACCTTTTTCTCTCTTGAATGAAGGAATGAATGCAGGCATGAGTTAAAGTATTTTCACTCAGTTATAAGCTTCTTTATTTCCTCTCAAAAGGAAGAGTTTAACATCTTCAGGTATTATCAGGTTTGCTTTCCATTATTTTCCTTACATTTCTTTTTCTTAGAGTTCTGTATTTTCCTGCACTAATAGCCATATTTTGGCACCTGCCATTCTTGTGTTTTACCTGTATAAAGTATAAGTATACCTATATAAATGTATAATACACATTCTTGTGTCTTACGCTCCATAAATTTAATGTGCATCTTTAAAGCCCTTTTAAATTGATGAACATGCATTCTGTATCTTTCTTTCTCATTTTTGTTTTACTTACATTTTCCATCACATTTTATAGACACTTATCATGCCTATCTTTGACATAAGCTTTTCTTGTAATTTCTCATTCTTTCTATCTTTGAAACACAACATTATGTTGCTACATAAATAATCCTCCTTTTATTTATTCCTCCTCCAGAATACTATTGACTAAATGGTGCTGTTGGCAGCTTCCCAGAACTGTGGTGATAGTGAAGCATACCACCTTAGGAAAGTAGTGGAAAGGACTTTGTTGTCTGCTTTCAAGGATTGCTCCTCTCTGAATCCAGCACTATATCGTCTTTTGGAGTATAACTTGGCTGTCATTATTGCATGATGTTTGGGAAAGATCAAACCAACCTCTTCTTTACCTCTTTCCACATCTCAGTTTAAGATCCATACTCCTAAATTGGATTAATAATAGAGTAGCTCCAGTGTGCCCTAAAGTTAACTACTGTGTTTGTTTTCCCTAATGTAGGCCATGCAAGGCTGGTTCCTGCCCTCAGCTCCCTGTGCTCCTGCATGCAGATGTGCATGAGGGAAGGGAGCATCATCCATAAGAAAGCTGAGTGGTACTTATTCATTCCACAAATACCCCATGGTATCCTTTCTTTAACATGTTTCTAAATAATGTGTCCCCAAGCCTATATATATAACATATACAATCAGCCTTTAGCATACTCCTCTGGAGAGTCTTATGAGATCTCTTTTGTTATTGCTCTGATTCATTGTGAAGGTAAACCCACTCTTAGGACCGATAAGAAACATTGATTTTATTAGCATGCTAATGCTCCTATCTGAATTGTTGCACAATAAGGAGTTGTTTGGATTTTTTTCCCACTGCTAAGGATTTGACCAAGTTTGGTCCCAGGTCTAGTTCAGTTTCCAGTTCAGGAAGTGTTAATAAAAGAAAATGACACACTACATAACACAGAATTACTTCTTGTTTAAAATATCTAAAGAATTTTGTGTGTTTAGTGACTGCTTCCAATTACGTCTTTTACAACCATCAGAGCTACCTCTCAGACCCAGGGTCGGAAATGCTACTTTCATCCAGGTTGTTGACACATAAGACATGGTGAAACTTGGAGTTCATTTCTACAGTACCAGGCTGTTGGAATTTTGCACTGGTCTATTCTTAATGATTTTTCCCCAAAGTGATAATTTGTAAACAAACCAGAATTTGAAAAAATACTTAGAGCCACTAGAGCCACCTCTGTGCTCTGGATTGTTTTCAGCTCTGAAAATCTGGGCTGACTACTGCCGTCTAAGCCTTTTGACAGGGCTTTAGTAAAATGATGAGGATTTTATTTGTATGTGAATGATTTCCTCTGCCAGCTACTTTAAATTTCTGCACTTAATTCTAGTCTCTGAGTTATACTGTGTCACAGATTTAGGTAATTAAAATAAGCCTGTACAGATCTATAGATGTACGGTCCCTTTGCATTCTTAACGTGGTGGCAGAAAGCTTATTTCAACTCCAGCTGCTGAGGATGAGCTTGTAAAAGCATTTTGTGTTGGCAACAAGTTGTGTTCTTCAGTGCTTGTATTCCAGCTTTCTACCTGGCTTCTTCAAATGACAATTCATTAGTAGCAACCAGTGATCTCTATCAATGAGTAAACAACTCTGAGCCTGTATTTAAGTCAGCAGATAACAAGTAGTACTATATGCAGTTACTAAGGCCCTGCCCATTATCTGTGTAGCCTTTTTCCTAATGTCAAATGAACCCTTCAGGAATTCGGGAGTTTTGGAAAATGTTTTAAATTTTCAGTGCACATTAAAAGGAAAGTGACCTTTTATCCCATCTTCAGGCAGATACTTTGATTTACACCAGAACCGGTAAAAGATAAAATAGAACTGTTATTAAAAGGAACTTCAAATATCACAGAAATGTTTTACATTTATTCAAAGATCTGTTTGTGAAGTTCTTGTAGTGTTGAAATGCTGATTAGTTGCTATTTTGAACACATAAAATTTTGAGATTGATTGCTATAACCTTTTTGTTTTCTCTGTTCTTACAAGGTCACAAGGAAATAAAGACAATATTACCTGCCCAAGCAATATTCACATTCTTATTAACTTCAAATGAAGTCAACATGAATGAGGTCTGTCCTTAGAAGTTCTGATTTGTAAAACTTTATTCTGGTTGACTATGGTGGCATAATTAGTAATGAGAAGACAATAGTATTTGATAAATAGGTCAAATGTTGAATTTAATGTAGATATTCACCATGTGTCTGCCTTCCTGTAGCTAATATTAAGTTGAAATTAAAAATATTAATCTGACCAAAGCAGTGCATCATGGCTGCTTGCCCATTTATCCTCTGCGGTGTGACTGTGTACCCCTGTGTGACGCAGGACAAGTTTGTCTTGTTCAGGGATGTGGTAATGCATCTTGAATTAAGAATGGTGAAATCATAGCCTCACTTGTTTGCTGGGTTATACTCTTTTGTGTAAATACTGAGTAGTTTTAAATTCTCCTTTTGCCCAATATTGCAAACTAAGGAACAAAATTTAAAGTGGAAGAAACATTTTCAAAGTCTAAACTCAAGGTTATTAGTCAGAGCTTAAGGTATTTGAAGGGCAAATTGTACAAAAGCTGTTGGATGGTTTTAGGATTTTAGAACCATTTTTATGAGTGGTGATAAAAGTGATAAAAAGTGCAGTTTGGTGACACTGATATGATGTTAGAAGTCATACTGATTTAGATATAATACATGAGTGAAATGTCATGTACCTACAAACACCAATAGTTGACCTAATCTGACACTAAAAGATATTGTGTTTCAGTTTCAGATTGGCAGCAACTTCCATGGCTTTCATGACTTGTGTTAGAATGAAGTAGTGTTTGGGTGCTAATCCATTAAGAAATAAGTTTATTCTGCAAGTGAAATTTATATGAAGTAAAGAACTGAGAAAGGATACTTCTGACAGACAGTGTTTCCCAATTTATGCTGCTGTTTGATAGAATCATGTAAAGTTGGCATAGCTTTTCCTCTGAAATCAGAAAATGAGTAGCTACTATTTTTCTTGGTCTCCTAAATGACCATTAACTTTTTCTAAGCTTTATGCTTTCAGTAGTATGAAATAATCTAGGAGAAAAATCTGTTTTAAATATTGTTTAGGCAAAGAATGTAATTCACCACAAACCCATAATTTCTAATATTAAAGGTCAAGAGAAGTGTCTGTGTTCATCAAAATCACAGAGATATATGATTGCATATAATGTTCCTACAAACCACGATGGCAAAAGACTGATAACGTAAATGGAATATGTTTATTCAGAATTGTGTCATTTAATCCACTGATCAAACTAAGGTAATAACTGACTTAGAATACAACCTGAGGTTTATTGAGAACCAGTCTGTGCATCATGTCAGATCAATCCCTTCTCAGCTAGGGAATCATGTAATATAAATCATTGTTTTGTTTTGATTCCCAGTAAACACAGATTTGCAATTTCAGTCTAGCACCTGTGAAGTGGCCTAATGACTCCTCTGCTTCTTATTTCTCTGTGAAGCTTAACTGCTGTTTATGAAGCTGCAGTCTCAGGAATGCCTTCGCCATTGCACTGAGAACATCACTAGTTACTTCACCAAGCTCATGAGCATGGTAGTTCCTGAATCATTTTTACATCCTCTGAAGGTAGACCTGAACTGCAGTCTCTGAAGGCTGGCTACAGGCTTAAGGACATCTAAGGTAGCTTTAAACAGATTAGATGGGTATTGGCACTTACTGGTAGCAGTATGAAGTATGTGTGTTGGTTGACTTCTAAATTATTTATTTGGCTTTCCTGATGGATTTTGCAGCCTCAGTCAGGTATGTTGGCACCATCTGCAGTCACAGCAAAACCAGCAGAGTAAATATACCCCCAACCTGAAATTGTCTCTTGCAGCTACTAACATCAGGTAGACAGTAGAGTAACATGTCAAATATAAAGAACAAGAGCTCTAACTCAGGCAACATTGGGGGATAATAACAGCAACAATAATAATAATAACAGTAATAACAACAACAACAACAATAATCCTGGTCTAGGGAATCCTGCTGTGGCAGGGGGGGTGGACTAGATGATCTTTCGAGGTCCCTTCCAACTCCTAACATTCTGTGATTCTGTGAATAATAATAATAAATATTGCTAGAGAAAAAAATAGTGTTTTCATCTATTTAGCATGTGGATTACACTGATAAAAGACCCTCTCAGGAGCTGATACAAAATGGAGATGGGTAGTGGGTCAGAGAAGAGTTAGTCACTAATTGCAATAGAAAATTATTACAAAGAGAGAAAATGTTTTGTGTGATGGGCTTTTAACACTGAAAAATGAGGAAATTCAGGCAAGCTTTACATCTTACTCTTTGGTGAGCAGATAATTTCAGTTAAAAATGTCCCTCAATCAATTAAACACTAACAATTTTATAGTTGTTAGCAAGGGCTTCCAGGATATGTCACACTTTTTATGAGACATTGTATAAGTTATTGTGCTCAGGAAAAGAAACTTTACTTAAAAAAAATAAACACGTTTGAGTATTTTAGAATAGCTCTATAGTCAAATATGGACAGTAATAACAATTTAAACTGGTGCTTAGAAGACCTCATTGCCTCCTGAAACAGGGAATTCTGCTTTGTTTGAAAATGTACGAAAATGTTGGAGAAAAGTTAAACCCACTGATAATGGATTTAAGCTAAATATTACTATGTTTAAATTATCATCTTTTGACTTAGATGTAATGTAATCTATTATAACACTTTTTCAAAGAGTAAATCTTCAAATATCTACATTTATAACAATTGCCCTGAGTTTGAAAGAGAAGACATAGGATCATCATAGGATCATAGGATTGTCAGAGTTGGAAGGGACCTCAAAGATCATCCAGTTCCAACCCCCCTGCCTGAATTTCTCACATCTTAATATAGAACCTGGATTAAATAGAATTGCATATAACAAGGGAATGTATGTTATCTGTCAAGTTCTCTTTTATTTTAGATCCTCTATATATACAAATCCTCCCTTGTTAATTGTATTATGCAGGCCAGCTTAATATATTTCCTTAAAAAGTAAGAGCCATAAAATGATACTTTCTTCAGCAAAGTTCAACTGGAAATAAACTTGAGAACTGCAGAACTCTGTGATAGTTCAAAAAAAACCCCCCAAAACCTAGACCTAGACACTGACATACTAATAAGTCTTATTAAACTTTTGGTTCATAAACAAGGATACACAGAAAGTAAAAATTACAGTTTTCCAGCAGTGGATGACCTCCACTTAAATCATGTTGGCACATAAAAAAGAACGTTGTAACAGCATTTAGAAGTTAACATTGTTTAACTACGGACAATGCAATTTTATTCATGAGACTTCTGCAGTTTTTAATCCACATGCTCACCCAGATACTAACCCAATGACATGATGCTACTTGAGGAAGGTGATGCAATATTAGCCAAATCTTCTGACAGAGCACAGAGAAGCAATTGGTAATAGACAGACAAAACACTACTTAAAAAAAAACCTATAAGTTTCCCTCCTCAAGCATTTATATGAAACGTGTTGGACATGCAAGGATGACAGTGCAGGCTGCAGTGCTTATGGTTTTCAGATGTATTTGTCATTTAGTAGTGTAACCACTGCCACTAAGCCTTTAAGAAATTGTGTCCTCAACAAGAAGCAGCTGCCTGAATCTTAAATTGTCCAGAATCCCTCTCGAACTTACAATATAGAAATTTTTAGGGACGCTCTAGAAGCACTCCCTTCCTACCTTTTAGTACCAAGCTTTTCACAGTGGTCACTCATTAAACAAATTTTGCTGTTTCTGGAACAGACATCTCATGGTTCTGCATCTCTTACTTACTTGAAAACAAGGTTATCTGTCACATATTTCTTCTTGATCTCCTAATAGATATTCTGGACATATCCAAAACTTCCAAACAAGTAGTGAAGCTGTCCATGGGAGCCAATTTCTAATAAAGATTAAAATAAGAGCCCTTTTGCTCCTGCAGTTGTCTCTCCTAAAGTCTGCTACTGCAATTCTTAATCTGGCCTGTTAACAGAGGTTACCCACCGTCACTTCTAAGCATGCCAGGCTGCTTGTAAAAATCTGGGATGCGGTGACAGAAGAAAGAGCAAGTATGTGATGTTATTTTCTTTGCCGCTGGTGTTGGGGTAACAGACCTGACACACATAATAAAGGGAAGAGGCAAACTTGACAGTGCCTGTAATCAGTGCAATAGCTACCTCCCTATAACTGCTAGAAAAGCCCTTAAAGCTGGGGAAGACATAGGAACAGTACATAACACTGACACCGTTAACATGCCTCCTTTCAATAAATGAAAGACATGTACCAGATTGACAATTGTTTAAGCCATTTCTGTGGCAAAAAATCTGGAAAGGAAAGAAGGATCAGTAAGGCTGGAAAGGACTGACCGTCTATGCCCACCTGCTCTGTGCAGAGGAGGACCTCAGCCCTCAGGAGCACTTTCCTGAAAGGCATTCCTGATGTAATTGTTTTCCTAGCACTGTTTTTCTGCTTTCCTCCTTCTACACAGCACAGGCAAGCAGTGCAGCCAGCCATTCTAACCAGACTGTGGCAAAGGCTCCAGGAAAAGTTCAGCAAAAATTCAGGGCTTTGGACAGCAGGAAGGAGTTGTTGTACTGAAAGTGGGAGAGACCACGCCTGTGTTCTCCCTGCTGCAATTCGCAGTAAGCATTCTCCTCTTCATCCTTTACAAAGCTGCCCCAATAGTGGTTCAAGGGTCAGACACATCCAGCAGGACAATTTCATTTTCTAATGAGTCAGAAGGTCAGTGACATTGAGGGTACTGCTGTATTTGTATGGCTAGGAGAGAAGTCCAAACCCAGGTCAATTGTGACAGAATTTATTAGATTACTTAAGCACTGTAAGTATTGATCAGACCCATGAAATATGAGCAGCCCTGAGAAGACCATTTGTGGTGGGTTGACCCTAGCCGAATGCCAGGTACACACCAAAGCCACTCTATCATAGAGTCATAGAATTGTCAGAATTGGAAGAGACCTTAAATNTCCAGGTGAGGTCTCACAAGAACAGAGTAGAGGGGGAGAATCACCTCCCTCAACCTGCTGGCCACACTCCACCTGATGCAGCCCAGGATACGGTTGGCCTTCTGGGCTGCAAGCACACACTGGCGGCTCACGTTGAGCTTCTCATCCACCAACACCCCCAAGTCTCTTTCCGCAGGGCTGCTCTCAAGCCAGTCTTCACCCAGCCTGTATCGGTGCTTGGGATTGCCCTGACCCAGATGTAGAACCTTACACTTGGTCTTGCTGAACTTCATGAGGCTGGCATGGGCCCTCTTCTCCAGCCTGTCCAGGTCCCTCTGGATGGCATCCCTCCCCTCCAGCGTTATCAACCATTCCACACAGCTTGGTGTCATTGGCAGACTTGCTGAGGGAGCACTCGCTGCCACTGTCCATGTCGCCAACGAAGATGTTGAACAAGACTGGTCCCAGTACTGATCCTTGAGGGACTCCACTTGTCACTGACCTCCACTTGGACATGGATCCATTGACAGCCACTTTTTGGGTGTGGTCATTGAACCAATTGCTTATCCACCGAGTGGTCCATCCATCAAACCCACATTCCACTAGCTTGGAGACCAGATTGTCATACGGGACAGTGTCAAAGGCTTTGCTCAGGTCCAGGCAAATTACGTCAGTTGGTCTTCTTCGTATTATTGATGTTGTGACTTTTTCAGAGAAGGCCACCAGATTCGTCAGGCACAATTTACCCTTGGTGAAGCCATGTTGATTATACCCAATCACCTCGTCATTACTGCCTCAGCAGTTACCCCAGGAGGATCTGCTCCATGATCTTACCAGGCACAGCGGTGAGACTGACTGGCCTATAGTTTGCCGTATCATCCTTCTTCCCCTTTTTAAAAATGGGGGTTATGTTTCCCCTTTTCCAGTCAGTGGGGACTTCACTAGACTCCAATGACTTTCAGAATACAGTAGAGAGTGGCTTAGCAACCTCATCCACCAATTCTCTCAGTACCCTTGAGTGTAACCCATCGGGCCCCATGGACTTGTGAACTTTCAGGTTTTTTAGATAGTCACAAACCTGATGTTCACTTACCACGGGCAGTTCTATCTTCCAGCCCCTGCCATTATCTTCTTTGACTTTGGGGGTGTGGTGGGATCCCTTGCCAGTGAAGACTGAAATAAAGAAGCTGTTGAGAACTTCGGCCTTCTCTGTATCACCCATCACCAGTTCTCCCGTTTCTTTTCTGAGGGGGCCCACACCTTCCCTAGTCTTCCTTTTTCCATTAATAAATCTACAGAAAATTTTACTATTCCCTTTGTTCTTCCTTGCTAGATTGATCTCCTGGGCTAGATTTAACTCCCATTAATTAATTAATTCCATCATTCCCCTCCTCAGCAGTGCAGGGTAGGAAGGAAATACAACAAAAGACTTAGGGGTCAAGATAAGAGCAGCTTAATAAAGCAAAAGCAAAAGTCTCATGAAAAAATACAGAAAACCAAGATATTTTATTCTCTACTTCCCATCAGCAAGTGGTGTCCAGCAACTTCATGGCAAGCAGAGCTTCAGTATTTACAGCAATTACTTTGGAAGCCAAATGTAAACAATGAATGCCCCCTTCTCCTCCTCTTTTGTCTCAGTTTTCATTGTTGTGCAGCTGTCATATGGTATGGAATATTCCTTTGGTCAGGTTGGGTCATCTGTCCTGGCTGTGTCCCCTCCCAAGATCTTGCCCATTCTCAGCCTGCTGGTGATGGGGGAATGTTGGAGATGCAGCCTTCATGCTGTGCACCCACTGCTCAGCAGTAGCCAAAACACTGTGTGTTATCAAAACCTTTCTGGCTACCACTACAAAGCACAGCTCTATGAAGGCTGCTATGGGGAAAATTAACGCCATCTCAGCCAGACCCCTGTTTACGCTTTTTTTTCCCCTTATTCTGGGAGCCAGAAAATAGGTATGCTAAATGAGACAGGAATCTTTTGGAAGGGATATTACCTCTTCATACAATCACATTCTGTATTAGACTTCATGGATACAGTAGATCAGGACAAACTTTTCCAGTGCAAGATCACCCTGATGCAAACACTACATACACTAACAGTAAAAATGGGAGTCTCAGAGATATAAGCATCCAATGAAATGTTGCTAGGATTAAAATGCATAGGTGCGTGGTTATGGCTATCACTCATTTTTTAACTATTATGTCTACATGTATGTTTGTCTCTCTACTTAAAAGACTCTGTACATCCATATGAATGTGTGTCTATGTTAACCATATTCATTTACATAAGATTTGAAATCCCTTCTCAAATTTTAGTGTGCATCCATGCAGACAGAATGCTTGCTCGAGAGATCTTCTAGTAGCTGGCTTTCCCCACACTCAAGCTCTGAAACCATTTTTTATGTTAAGTCCCAAATATGATGTCAAACCCTGCTGCTGTAATTTCTTTCCCATTGTTGTCCTGCCGCTGGGTGACTCTTAGAGCAAGATGGATTTGACTACCAAACCAAATGAGACAAAAAGAAAACCCTTACTCAAACATTACTATCTGCCCTTCTGAGTATACATCACAGTATCTAATGAGCTGGAAGGGACCCACTAAGATCGAGTCCCTCTCCTTAACCTATGAAGGACACCCCAAGAATCATACCATGTGTCTGAGAGTGTTGTCTAGACACTTCTTGAACTACGTCAGGCTAGGTGCTGAGACTGCTTCTCTGGAGAGGTTGTTCCAGAGCCTAACTACCCTCTGGGTGAAAAAGCTTTTTCTAATCTCTAGCCTGAACCTCCCCTGGCTCAACTTCATCCCATTTCCCCTAGTCCTATCACTGTCCATTAGATTGAGAAGATCAGTCCCTGCCCCTCTGCTACCCCTTGTGAGGATATTGAAGACAGCAATGGGGTTTCCCCTCAATCTCCTGTTCTCAAGCCTAAACAAACCAAGTGATCTCAGCCACTCCTCATAAGGTTTCCCTTCCGGACCCTTCACCATCTTCATAGCCCTCCTCTGGACACTCTCCAACAGCTTAATGTCTTTTTTTTATATTGTGGAGCCCGAAACTGCACACAATATGCAAGTTACGACTACATCAGTGCAGAGTAGAGTGGCGCAATCACCTCCCTTGACTGTCTGGCGATTCTGTTCTTGATGCACCCCAGGACACAGTTGGCCCTCCTGGCTGCCAGAGCACTGCTGACTCATATTCAGCCTACTGTCAACAAGGACACCCAAGTCCCTCTCCACTCTGCTGCCCTCCAGCCTCTTATTTCCCAGATTATACATATGTCTGGGGTTCCCCCACCCCAAATGCATAAGCCGGTGCTTGCACTTGTTAAACCTCATGTGATTGGTGATTGCCCAGTGCTCTAATTTATCAAAGTTCCTCTGTAGGACCTCACTGCCTTTGAGGGAGTCAACAGCTCCTCTCAGTTTTGTGCTGTCAGTGAATTTGCTATCCCCCCAAGTCCTATGTCCAGGTCGTTGATGATGTTAAAAAGAATGAAAACAGTGCCTCCAAAATGGCTACCTGACTTTTTCACTGCACTTCTTTCACCATCCAAAGATCTCACATAATGAAACTTTTTCACATGCTGTGTCACACTGGGTACCATCAGAGCGCTTTTGTGTTTTTTAATGGTAGCAAAGTTCTTCATAAGAGGCATAGCACTAGATTGGAAATAAAATAGGAAGCATGCACATAGGTGTCTCAAGCTGTAGCTATTTACATATCAAGCTTCAAGATGGTATATAGCTCTACTAATAATCAAAGTGGTGTTTCATGGTAGTAAGTTCAATGTGTATATATAAATTGCTGCTCAGCTGAGGGTTGTATCTGATTTAGACCAGAAGTTAATTGGATGTACCTGTACATTTATAAAATGGAGTTTATATTTAAGGTATATATTAGGTAGCTTAGGAGTGATCCGTACATGAAAAGAAGGTGTGGATAAGTTTTGTACACACCAGGGTATATTTTTAATTTTATAAGTGTCTGTAGAATTTTGCATATCTCATCACCTCACCCCTGCTTTTATCTTCCCTCTCTTGTTGGTTTTGTTCTTCCCAATCCTGTCATTTTCCTGCCGCTTTTATCTGCTTTGCTTCCTTCCTTCTGTCCTGCTAGAACACATTTTCTACTTTCATCTGTCAGACCCTCTTCTCTTTCTGTCTGCAGTCTTCCTGCAGACACCTATCTCCAAGCTAACTCTCTTCTTTATATTCTACAGTAATAATGTCTCACCCTTACTTATTTCATCCTTTAATCCTGTGTTTAGACATGCTATGCTAAGGCTGTAGGTTCTCTGGGACAAGGAAAACATGTTACCTGTTAATGCAATACTGCACACAGTTCACTACAAATGCTGTTTCGGAAAAAATACAATAAAGTGTAAATTGATCTTGCACAGTTGTTGTTTTTTTAATTGTGTAATTCTTTGTCTGTTTCATAGTGTCATATACCCTGAACTCAGGTAATTACATTTAAAACCAACCATTACACAAGAAACTACTCAGATGTTAGCTGATGAGCAAGACATCTCTTTAATATCAGACAAAAATACTGTGTTTATCTTGAAAATAATTATGCACTTCCTTTTTCCTGAAAAAACATCTCCTAATGTCATTGTACATAGAGAAAAAATGTGTTTGCCTATCATGAACAGAGTGTATCAGTCTGACCTGTGGGATGTAATCAGAGACAGTTTATCCAGACTGAATAAATCCAGGTTAGATTGTGCCTTATACAGCAGAAGTGATACAAAATAAAAGTTCAGAAAACCATAATCTTTTCTTCCTGTCGATTTGGCTATAATTGTCTCCAAAATGTAATAAATTAACATTCACGGTTACATTTGACTTTTTAAATCCTTTTCAATGTACTCAGGTGTTTGATAAGTAAACCCGTTGGCATATTTTAGCAACACTTCAGATAGGTTATGCCTATCAAGTTGAGTATTTGCCGGAAATTACTTCAACTATTTTTCTGACAAGTTCTCAAAGCTAGGATCATTTTTCTGAACATGTATGCCTTAGTGTCTTAACTTAGATGCTTTATATTCATCTCACCTTAAAAACAGAAGAGAAACATGAAGTTACAGAACTCTTCCAGTAGTCTAAGTCTTTAGTTATATGGCAGAACATACAAAATGATTTACACATGAAGATGCTGCAAGTTGAGATGCATAACTCACCTCCAAGAAAAGAAAAGAAAATCCTGGCATTTACTGTAGACCTACTTGAAAGACTTCAGTTGAATTTTGATGATTTTTTTTTTAAAAAACCCAGAATTATCTGCCTGTATGTCACTATTTCAGTGCTTTACTCAGAACATGAAAATATTTTCATATCCGTGCAGTTGAATTCTGACCTTCCTCCCCTCCCCTTCCCTTCCAGCTTGGGGCTTTTATCTTTCAGCACAAGCAAATTCTTGAAACAAATTTCCAGCAAAAATGTTTTTCCAATTTTTGCCTAGGGTTTGGAGGTTTTGTTGTTGGTTGGTTTGGGGGCTTTTTTGTGTTGTTGTTTGTTTGGTTTGTTTTGGTTTGTTTTTGTTTGCTTAGATTTCTGCTTAGCTGTGATGACAGAAACAAAAACTAGGAAGAATGTCAGGAAAATCATGTTACTATACAGACAGGTGACATTACTGTGGATATAATTACTGTCAGCTCAATATCATCTTGATGTTTCTTTCCTGAACAGACACCACTGGTATCTCTGAGATCAGACTCAGCTGGTCTGGTGATGCTTCCTTATCTCCTGTGCCAATGTGAAAATAAAACCTAATTATCTTTCTTTCTAAGATACAATCTCTTTGAAAGATGATGTGTCCTTTTCTGGGAAAGACTGCATTTGCACTAAACATATGTATGCATTTAGGCTACAAAGGGGTCCTTTTAAAGCAGTAGCCACATGCTACTTTTGCATATTTTACTCAACCTCTCTTACTCACACACGAAGAAATTGCATCATAAGTTAACCACCTCTCAAACCCCAAGTTTGAATGTGGAATTCATATCTTCTTTCTCACTTTGGGCCTCAAGTAGGAAGTCTCCAGAGACCACAGAAATCCTTAAAATGGCTTAAGAGTCCTCATTATCTGAGGAAAGCCTTAGGCAATTGGTGTAGTTGAGGTAAAAATGCAAATACAGATCAAACCAGGTATGAGATAAAAATGTTTCAACTTGCCATGTGTTATAATGTAGGATGCCACAAAACTTTGGGCAAGCTCTAATACTTAAATGAGAACTTACCTTTCATCTGTGCTGTATATACAATATTATGATATTCATTTAAGACAATTTAGTGTAAATACTTCTGTTTTCTTAGCATATATAGGAATAACATGAATTTATCTCTATTTCAGAGAAAGCAAAACAATCGGGAGGAATGTATTTAACACGAACAGATTTATTTGACACCAGCCATCAGCTGCTGCTGAAAAAAGAGACTCCTGCTAAAAATGAGAACTGAAAAATGGTCTGCTGGTTCTGACTCCCATTGGCCATTCATCTGAGGTTCTCTGATTCATACGTTCCTACAGTGGCTCTTCAAACAGGGAACAAGCAATTGGAAAATCATGTATATGACTCTGTATTAATGAATGGGTTATCAGAGGGTGAGGTGAACAACTGCTCTCTTGTTCTGCTCTCACTTGCAGTCTCAGAATGAGCAATCTATTTTGTCAGTATCTAAAATTGGTGTAAAGTAAAACAGATTAGTGCCAAAGAATGTGCAAGTGAAAATAAACTTACTAGGTCATCTTGACATCGTACATCTGTATGGGACTGCTTCTTACAAGTGGTTTTATTGATTAAAACAGCATGGCTGATTTTAAATGTGCCAAGGAAAGTGATTTTTCTGCTCCTCCATAATTTTTTTTCCATTTTCTATTTTACTTTTGGATGGATGTTTCTTGCAGAATTTAAATTTAAATTTTTCAGTCTAAATTTAATTTTCTACATTTTCCCCCTATTTTTTTGGTAAAAGTTGAATATGTTTCTCAATTTTATTTTTGGATGTGAATACTTTTAACGTATGGACAATGAGGTTGATGACATCTTCCTTACATGCACCTGGTCTACATCTCCCAGGTGGCTAGTGCAGATTGAAACTGGAGTGCAACACTGTGTGAAGGAGAGCAGAGAAACATTTTCACATAGTAATTGTGGAAGGGGTCCTCGGCTACAGTGCAGCTTCCCTTTGCCCTCAGTGCTGCCAGCATGTCAGCAGGGAAATAAGAAGCAAGAGCTTAGGAGACTTGGTCTCTTGGGTGACCTAAGACCATGCTGGCAAATATGTTCTCACTTCATAACTTCTGAGTATTTTGAGGTTCTCAAGTCCTTTACTCTTTCTCTATAACTTGTTCTTTCCAGTAAAAATAACCAATTACTAAATGCCACAGAACCAGGTATCATTCTATGACTCTTCCAGTCCCCAGGAAGCTCTGCTGGTACTAACAGGTCTATTCACACAATCAATGCATGTATATTTGTGCAGGCTTCAACTGATTTACATGTATGAATTTTGCATGTCATCTGCAGTAGAGCTAACTGTTTACACAGAACAAAATGTTAGTGATGCTTCAAAGACCTGTAGAAAAAGTTTCCATGTAAGTATGGTTCACTGTGGGGAGTTTATGTTTCTCTTGGAATAAAATACCACTTTTAAGAAACCACGGGTAGACTGCTACTTTGAACAAAGTCACAAGTGTCTGAATAGCAAAGGAGAAGTTATTTTCCTCTTCCTTTTTGTCCCTGTTTCATCATTCACCTTTGTTTTATCTTTCCAGACACATTTCCCAAGGGTATTTTCTATCTTAACAATGTCTCTGGAGAAGGTGGTGTGAAATATATGGCAACAGGACAGAGTTTCTTTTGATACACACCTGATGACTTTGATGAAGCCCTCTAATTAAATATGTATATAGCTATTATTAATATGTTATAAAAAACACCTTGGCATTCAACTCTCCAAAAATTTGTATGAACAGACACAAATATTTTATATTCCAATGCATCCAAGACCAAAATCTAGTTTGAGCTGTTAAAAAATGTAGGACCTTAAGACTGTGTATACTGATCAAAATAATGGCTTACGATGGCTTTCAACGGCTTCTGAGAATGCCTCTCTGCAGTCTTATGTCCATGGATACCTTGCTAATCTTTTCAAGGTTACTTCAATGAACACAAATAAAGAGATGTTAGTTATCAATGCTCCTTCTAATCTTTACCCAGAAGAGTTTTGATTATCACAAATGTCTTTATACCAGCACGCCATCACTCCCTGGAAAAACACAGTGGTCTAAGTTTGAAGGAGCCACAGATAAGAGAGATGACAAGGAATAAAAACAATGCTAAGGACAGCAATTTAAACCAAGAACATACACTTTGACAATCAGAGTCAATTAAGGTAGAAGATGTGAGACAGGTCTTTCTCGGAGTAAAACACAAAAATGTGATTATATGTCATATTTTTATTCAAAGATCTGTTGTTTTCTTCTTCTCTTTTACTGCTCAGGAGAAATCTCCACATTAGAACATCCTGTGCTTGTCAGTGGTCAGAGTGGAAAGCAGACAAAAATCCATGGCGTTTTAGCTTTCTGATGCAGCATTTGACCCTCTGGATCCAGGAACATGAGCTCTGTCTGCAGAGATGGATGCTATTGTACTCTGCCAGTCTTCACTGTCGGGGGCACTGTGGAGGCTTGTTATTGTGGGATTCCTCTGTGAGCTGTGGCTGCTGGCTATTTGCTTCTTCTGGGATATAGATGCTGTGGACTGCATTTTTTCCCATGCTTCCATGCTTCCTTAACAGCTTCAGAGAGTCCCAGTATAGGGTAACAGGGCTAGTATATTTCCTTTTAGGTACTGCAGAGATTGTGCCTTGTTTTCTTGATTTGAGATTAAGAGAACATCCTTGATCGTAAAGATTTCTTTACATTTAGATAAATTTGTCATTATGCTAGTTTATATGTAAGGAAAGAAGGTAAAATTATGCGGATTTCAAGCTGATGTCTTCTTGCAAGTGGAAAAGGAGCAAACCTACTAATTTATGAATTTATTTCCAGGGTTTGAAGTGACATTGGAATTTTTAGGAACAGGACAGAAAAAGAAGAATGAATTTGCTATGCAAGTACCAGATTGATTCTGAGGTGAATCACTTGAAATAACAACAATTTTAAGACTCAGCCTTTTGATTTTTTAGGTTTCTCAAGTTTGCAAGTTCAACACAGAGCCACGAAGATGATGAAGGGGGTGGAACATCTTCCTTATGAGGAAAGGCTGAGGGAGCTGGGTCTCTTTAGCTTGGAGAAGAGGAGACTAAGGGGTGACCTCATCTCTGCTTTTAAATATGTGAAGGGTGACTGTCAGGAGGATGGGCTCAGTGACAAGACAAGGGGCAATGGTTGTAAGCTGAAGCATAGGAGGTTCCATGTAGAAATTTTTCCCCAGTTCAGGTGCCAGAGCACTGGCACAGACTGCCCAGAGAGGTTGTGGAGTCTCCTTCTGTGGAGATATTCAAACCCCATCTGGATGCACTTTTGTGTGACCTGGTCTAGGCAATCCTGCTGTGGCAGGGGGGTTGGACTAGATGATCTTCTGAGGTCCCTTCCAACTCCTAACATTCTGTAATTTTGTGATTCTGTGATCCCCCACAACTAATTAAAGGGGTTTGGAACCAGGTTAGTTTTAAAGCCATCCTTAGGCAAAATTATATATTTGCCATGGATTTTCTTGATTTAGTGAATAGAATAGCAGCAAAAGCAAGTAGATGTTAGCATCAGAGTCAACTCAGGAGAAGAGAGAAAGGTTTAAACACTAAGAGTATGCAATGGTCTAATCCAAGAAATACAGGGGAGCAGCAAATGAAAAGACAGAAGCCCTAGCTTAAAAGCAGCATTGTATTTCAGTCACTGCTATTGTCAATTAATCTCTCTTAGTACTAGTATTAGTAGCTTTCTGGAACACCCACAAAAAGCAGAAAGAAATACAATGAGTTAATCACAAGAAAATGGTTCATTTTTCATTTAAGCTGTTGTGTCTTAGTTTGCATATTAGTGTATTTGGAACCAACAGTTTTTTGTCAGTCCTTACCAGAATCACATAAGTTTACACTGTAATGTGACTAGGTTGAGAGTCTCACATTTACTCTGAACAGACATGAGGAGTCTAGGTTTAGTCATGAGCCACTTTTTTCATCATGGCTTGCAGCAAAGGGTTTAATTGTGTCGAAAAAACCCTGGAAATACATGATTTGTGGATTGCCTGTATCTGAATCACCATCTAGCAGCTTTGAACCAGTAGAGTTTACATTTCCTTATACATCATGGGCTGTATGTTTGAAGAGGACTGCAACCGTGTTCTTTTGGAACTAGAAGCCTGAGCAATATAAAATTAGTACTAACAGAAATACACAAAAACAAGCCCTTTTCTGCCAGCTAGACTTCTGAAAGAATTCTCTCTGATAATGGACCACAGTGTTAGTTAGAAGAATCTTTGGACTGCATGAGAATGAAGCTTATTTCTGTTGGAAAAATTCCATGTTGTACTTGAAGTTCAGATTATCCATGAGAATTTTTCCATCCCTTTTTATGTGTTGTACGTGTTGCTTCAATTAAAACAAAATGATGACAACAACAAAATTATTACAAATGGTGTGTCCTCACAAACAATAACAACATAGTTGAGCTTTAATGGAAATGTGTATTACCCACAATTGTGTGGAGCAATCCCTAAAGTGTTTTGTAACTGGATGTTACCAAGCACTGCCGATACAGGCAGTTCAAGTGTTTTTTAGTGTGGTTTCAACAAAGAGTGTTGCTTCTTTGACACAGAGACCAAAGAGCTGTATCAAGTGACATGAGAAGGGTACCCGCAAAATGTCACTAATGGAATGATTTAAATTACTGTTTTTAGGAGCATTAGGTTAGTGTTAATTATGTAGTTTTTGAATACTAGCTAGTGGAAAGCATTAATTTTCTTGAACAATATTTACAGATACTAAGTTATATTTTTAAGCTTATATTTTCACTTCAATTAGTCTGACAGTGTGAAAACCCATTCATGAATACTGTACAAAATATGGATGTTGCATACTATGAGTGAGTTGACTTCTAGTGTTGTTGCCACTACAAAATGTTCACATAAGTTTTAAATAGTCAGTGTTGTCAGATCATAGGATAATTTGAGTGTGAAGGGAACTTGGGAGGACTTTAGTCAGGCCTCCTGTTCAAATTAAGGTCAGCTGCGGGGTCAGAACAGATTGCTCAGGGCTTTACCCAGATGGGTATGAAAACCTGCTAAGAAGGAGATTGCACAACCTTTTACTGGGCAACCTGCTCTACTGCCAGGCTATCCTTATGGCAACAAAGTTTCTCCTTATATCCCCTCCAAACCTCCTGTTTCAGCTTCCAATTTGCTCTCCTGCTCCTGGGATACACTTTTGTGAAGATCCTGACCCCATTTCCACAATAACCTCCCTATAGGTCTCCCCTGGTGTTGTCTTCTCAAGGCTGAATAAGACTAACTCGCCATCTAGGTGGCCTCTCCAGAAATCACTCCAGTTCATCATTCTCTTTTTTTTTATAGGCGGGCATGGTACTGGATGCCATGTTGTAGATATGGTCTAATGAGTGCTAAACAAAGGGGAATAAACTATTCAACACTTTTGTTGGTAATCTGGGCAGTGGGTCAGGACAATCCCAAACTAAAGTGTAGGCTGGGTGATGAGTGTATTGAGAGCAGCCCTGTGGAGAAGAATTCGGGGGTACTGGTGGCTGAAAAGCTCAACACGAGTTGGAAAGATGTGCTTGCAGCCCAGAAAGCCAATTGCTGGAAATTACTTACTCCCCCTTTACTCAGCTGTCGTGGGACCCCACCTGGAGAACTGTGTTCTGCTCTGGCACCCTCAGCATAAGAAACACATAAACCTGCTTGAGAGGGCCCAAAGGAGGGCTAGGAAGATGATCAGAGCTTGGGAGCTGGGTTGCTCAGTATGGAGAAGAGAAAGCTCTGGGAAGACATTATAGCAGCCTTCTAGTAATTAAAGGTGGCCTACAGGAAAGATGGGGAGAGACTTTTTATCATGGAGTGTAGTGACTGGATGGGGGGTAATGATTTCAAACTAAAAGATATAGACTAGACATAATGAAAAAAATTTTTACTGTGAGGTACTGGAACAGGTTGTCTAAAGAAATTGTGGATGGCCTCTTCCTGGAAGTGTTCAAGGCCAGGTTAGATGAGGTTTTGAGCAATCTGTGGAAAAAAACTGTGTAGTGGAAGGTGTCCCTGCCTATGGCAGTGGGGCTGGAAGTAGGTGATCTTTATGATCCCTTCCAACCCAAGTCATTCTATGATTCTGTGAAACCTTTCTCTGATCCACTGGCCATTCTTCTGCTAACACAGCCTTAGGTGCTATTGTTTGTCTTTGCTGCTAGGGCTCACTGCTGGCTCAGGCTCATTTTGCTGCCCACCAGGACCTCCCACGCCTCTTCAACAGAGCCGCACCTCAGGCAGCCAGGCTCTAGCCTGGATTGCTGACAGAAGCTATTTGCTTTTGTCTGTCTTTGTTGAATTTTGCAATTTTTCCTCAAGGTGTAAATTTGAAGGAGTTGTCTTCTGTGGTACCATTCCAAGCTGTACATGCAACTGTGAATCACATAAACTCTCTTGAACCAGGAGATCAGGAACTATTCCCCTCTCTGGTTTTGACCTTTTATCTCCCTTGGGCAAATCACTTCATGTCTCTCTTGTTTGATTTTGTCTTTTGCAAAGGCATTTATTAGTATACAGGGCACTCCTGGCTAGGTTTATCAGCAATATTTCATTTCTTTCTCTTAAAACCAAAAAGACTGTGAATCAAACTAAAACATAATTTTGCTTTAAACCTATTTCTGAAAATATCTAAATTTGAACAATAACACAAGCTAAATTTTCATCTGAAGCATCGCAGCAGTTGTCTAAGTGTACTGCTTAAAGGCTAACTCTAGAGTAGCTAGAATAGGATTCTGTGATTAATAGTGGATTCTGTCCTGGCCATTTTTTATGTTTAATGTTTCATCTTTTATCTCATTTTTTCTGTCCTCTGTTGTACATGGTCAGTCATCTGTTGATATTGTTCCCTTGACAGAGTGTTTAACAGGTACTTCATGACATTGCAAATTTTGTCTTGGGATTTACTAATTGGAAGAGTAATATCCCAAAGTCAATGTTTCCTGATAAGCTGAACAGAAACAAGGAAATGTCATCCTCGGGTTGTTCCCAAGTAAAGCTTGCAAATAATTTTTTCAGCTACTGTGGGATATCTACACTCGTCCAAAAAAAACAGGCCAAACTTTTAAACTTTTTCCATCTCTGATTCATGCTGTAAATCCCATGCAGCAGGGTGTGACTGTGCTAGTTGTGAACATGTTCATACAGATCCTCATTGAATACTTTTAAAACATTACACTTATTTCTGGCAGACGGACAAACAGTAAGTAAAAATGTTCCTCAGCTATCACAGTTTTTCTGCTAAGTTTTTTGTTTTGAAAGGTCCAGAACTTGCAGGCATTTAAAGACAATACTCTGAAGGTGTTCACTGAAGACCAGGTGTTCCTTTTATAGTAAATACACCAGAAAGCATTTATTCCTTTCACCATTTAATCTGTTAGGCTGTTAGCAGTAAGAAGCTACTACCCTCTAGAAATTATTTAAAAGGTTATCTGAATTAACATCATCCTTCCACCTGATGTCTTGGCAGTCCGTTACTCCTCCCACAGAACAGACCATGGAACAAGCATCTCTACTAAAATATTTTATCTATAGACTTAGAAGATACAATGTGTCTTCTTTATGTGATGTACTCTTTCGACATTAGTGGGATCTCAAACCAAGACCACATTCCCTCCTGAAAGCTGTATCAGCACTAATGTCTAAGAAAGAGAACTCAAATAAAGTAGTGACACCTAGATACTCATCCACATTTTCCCCACAGACAATAAAAAACATCTAGGTGTATGCAATTCCAGCTCTATCTTATCAAAGAACACCATAGGTTCTTTCATACATGTAAGTATGTAAAGAAATAAGGACTTGGAATCCTTCCACAAAATACCTCTCGAGGAAGTGTACACAGCAGCTGGTTTGTAAAGTGTCATTAGCGTGATCATTCTAATGTGAGAAAACAAGAGCACTCAAACTCAGTGAAAATGTACAGCAGAAATAAACACTGGAAAAGAAAAGCTCTTAAGGGAAACATTGCTTGCCTGTGTTTTTCTCTCCCACACCAAGATGTGCTGCACTGACATTTTATAAATGCTGTAGGTGTGGTCAGCAGTCAATGATGACTCTTCTGGGAGTTCACCGCTCTATTCAACTGTAACATGCCTTGAGGGCAGCTGTCTCACTGCATACTCACGCATAATTCAATACTTAGGTAAAGAATTTTCAAATTCATGTTACAACATGGAAAAAATATTTCTGGATCATCAGTACTTTTCCAAATGAATTTTCTTATAAATAATGACCATTCTTTTTGTGTAAGGGATCTTGAAAAGAAATGTCTTGGCTGTGTACACAGCTAGAGCCAAGAATTAAAAAACTGCTTCCTGTATATTAGAGGTAAAGAAGGCAAGTTCAAAGGGAAAGAAATAATCAAAGCCAACCAGGCAACCTCTCCTTATCCATTATCATAGTTTGCAAGCTTGGAAGAAGAAGATATAAGATGGCAAATTGCCAAAATAAAAGCTGACAAGTTATGCATTTTGGTGTTTCAGTAGACAGAAGTATTTGGGTACCTGATCTCAGTGGTATCTATATGATACTGTAGCTGTTAGGTCTGATTCAGCAAAACATCTAGTCATTATTGAAGTTTAATTGCATGACTTAGCTGAAGTTGGTTTAATTCTTTCCAATGTGCCTTGCTTTGCTTCAGATTACTGTGCTCACCTCATTGCCTTTTGTTCTTTTAACAGACTAATGTATTCTGCAGTGAACTTAGTGTTAGGAATATAGTTTTGAAAGTTTCATTGTATTCATACACATGGAAAGTCTCAGGACTTTGTCCAGCAATGAAAATGTAATGGGACACAATGCCTATTTACCCAGGAACTATGAGAAATATAACTACATTAAATACTTTTATTGAAGATGCAGGTCTACTTTTGGTGCTTTTGACTATTAATCAACATTTTTCAAAGAGCTGTTTAACCCTTTTCCATCTGCTAAAGACATTTTCTACATTTAAAATCAAAACCACAAACCAAATGGAGTAGTACTGTTACATAAGCTTTTTTGTTGTTGCTGTCATTTTGTGCATATTGTAGTGTTTTAATCATTGCTTATGGTTCTTTTTCAACAGCAAAGTGTGAATGAGGTAATGGTGCAAACAAAACGACAGGTAGAAGATTCATGATAAGCCTCTTTAAATTGTTCAAATCAAATCACATCTGTTCTTTCACCCATTGAGTAAAAATTGAAAGATTTGGTGTCATAAAGTCAATAAAATTGAGCTAGTTTGGGAATTAATTTTTAATATTTAGGATTTTTTAAAGTTATACAGTACAATTAATTTTGAAATTATTAGAAAAATGTGATGTAATATGATTGTGATATTATTTTAATATACAATTACCAGTAATGGAATGGGATATTTATGATTTCTGTAATGTTTAAGTTCAGTCTTTATTATATCAGCCTTAAGTACATGACTGTTTTTATTATCCTCCTTCTGAGAGTGAGAACTACTTGCTCTACAGAGTCTCATGTTTGTTCCAGATCTGACAGTTTCAAAGTTGTGCAGGCCTCTGCAAGGCTCTGCTGCATTAGCTGAAGGTTTTTGTTTGTTGTTAATTTTCTTTTTGGCTTATATACCATGAAAGCCCCAAGAGCTTGAGCAGTAGACTAGTAAATCCTACAACCAAGCTCAAGTGTAATGTTGCAGTTCACAGAATCACAGAATCACAGAATCATTACGGTTGGAAAGGACCCTCAAGATCATCTAGTCCAACCGATAGCCCTACACTACTCTTATCCCTAAATCATCCCCTGAAGAACCACATCAATCCTCTTCTTAAAAACCCCCAGGGATTGTGACTCCACCACCTCCCTGGGCAGCCTATTCCAATATCTCACCACTCTTTCAGGAAAGAAATTCTTCCTAATATCTAATCTAAACCTACCCTGGCTCAGCTTGAGCCCATTCCCTCTAGTCCTGTCACTAGTCACAACGGAGAAGAGGCCAACACTCGCCTCCCTAGAATGACCTTTCAAGTAGCTGAAGAGAGCGATAAGGTCTCCCCTCAGCCTCCTTTTCTCCAGGCTAAACAACCCCAACTCCCTGAGCCTCTCCTCATAAGGCCTGTTCTCCAGACCCCTGATTAGCTTAGTTGCCCTTCTCTGCACCCTCTCCAGTACCTCAATGTCCTTCCTATACTGTGGTGCCCAAAACTGCACCCAGTACTCAAGGTGTGGCCTCACTAGTGCTGAGTACATTGGCAAGATCACCTCCCTGCTTCTACTAGTCACACTATTCCTGATACAAGCCAGGATGCCATTGGCCTTCTTAGCTACCTGGGCACACTGCTGACTCATGTTCAGCCAGCTGTCAATCAGCACCCCCAGGTCCTTCTCTGCTGGGGAGCTCTCCAGCCACTCTTTCCCGAGCCTGTAGCGCTGCTGGGGGTTGTTAATGCCCAAAATGCAGGACTTAGCCTTATTAAAACTCACCCCATTGGCCTCTGCCCATCAATCCAGCCTATCTAGGTCCCTCTGCAGAGCCTGCCTACCCTCAAGCAGATGGACACTCCCACCCAGCTTAGTGTTATCTGCAAACTTATTAAGGGTGCACTTCTGTGAGGGGCAAAACAAAAAAAAATAGGAAGAGAGAAAACTTGAAAAACTAAACTTTAAACACTCAGAGTCATGTTTTCTCCCCTACACTTTCTGTTTTCAGTGAGATAGGGGGAAAACAAGTGAGAGACGTGCCACCTTGCAGGATTTGTCTTGATGTGATGAGAACGAAAAATTGATTCGAAGTCAACTATTGAATATAAAATTTGAAAGTGCTCAGGATTTTCAGAAATGTTAGTTAAAAGTACCAGGATAGTGACTTTGCAATATTTATTATATGCAACCTTTCACATTTGTCTAATTGAATTTGGAAAAAAAAAAGTTCTTGTGATAAGGCTATGAGGAAAAGTCAGTTGTCATTACTCTCCCCTAGAGTCATGCTTTTGCAGATGAGGGAATCTGTTTTCTCAAATTTATGCAGTACCTAGCTCAGTAATGTAATCATCATGGAGATTTCTAGTACTGTTACAACAGAAATAGTAAATAGTCAAATCCAAAAAAAATGGGATTTCCCTTTGTAGGTTTGGGGTTTTTTAATTTATTTAAACTTCTGTGCCAGCAGAATGGGAATCAATATCTTGCATTTAATGTTGAAAATAATATTGACATCTTAGCTTGCACAAGAATGAGATTTCACTTTAGATCAGAACATTTTTATTCAGCCAAAGTTGTAGCACCCTGACTGACAGAGGTTAATGCTTTGTCATTATTTTCAAGTTACATATGGGTTAGTCTTAATGTGGTGGACAGAACACCTAGTGTAAAACGCATTGACTTTTGTTTGAACTTCAGATTTGATGCACTATGGACCTCTTTTAGACTTCTAAAAGTTGTCTAAGATGATCACCATAAATTCTCTTTTACACAGTTAATGTAAGAAAAATTACTCTTCCCAGGGGCTATACAGCTTATCCTAATGTAAGTGTTCAGGACAGGTGAAATGGATTGTTCTGTAGGAGCTCCACTGACCGAAAGGAGAACCAAGGATGGTCATCTTTCACTTTGATGAGTGTATTGTATTGTATTGTATCACATTGTATTAAAATAAATGATAAACTATTACTTCCCAGTGATTCTGTGTAGGTTGTGCATGCCAGTTTTCTCAGAAGACACCTGTGCAGTAAACAACCTTATTTTTATCATTAGGAAATTCAGTTGGATCAGATGGAGAGACACTTTTGTGTTACGTGTTTTTGACAAGAACATATGGCAATCTTTTTTTTCTCTCTCTCTACCATTTTGTGGTAACATCTAATAATCCCAGCCAAGCTATATGAAGTTAATGTCTTCTGGAAATGCATGACAAGAAAAAAATTTTTCCCAGTGAGGGTGCCAGAGTACTGGCACAAACTGCCCAGAGAGGATGTGGAGTCTCCTTCTCCAGAGATATTCCAAACCCGTCTGGATGCACTTCTGGGTGAGCTGGCCTAGGGAATCCTGCTGTGGCAGGGGGGTTGGACTAGATGATCTTCTGAAGTCCCTTCTAAACCCTAGCATTCTGTGATTCTGTGTGATTCTGTAACAAGGCATTTGTGGAATTGTTCCAGTAGCTCAGCTGCCTGGCTGATGCAGACCCAACACAGTTTGAATACAGGGCAGAGGGAGAAAAAAGAGAGCACTGGTCTTCCCACCCACTAGCACTACCTGATGTGGGGAACTTCCCATTACATAGGTGTGGAAGGTTATGTTATCATGCAGCCCTTCTCTTACTTTCATCATCAACCTCACTTCAGCTTCAGCTTCAATCCACATTAGAAGTGAATATTCTGAATCATTGCTTCCCACTGAAGTCTCCAGGAGCATTTCTCTTGACTCCAGGTGTTTTTACTGGGCTGTAATTTAATTTAATAAATTGCTAACAGAAGTATTTGAGCAATGGTGGGACTGCTTTATTTTGCTTTGTTTGTTTTCTGAAGAAATCTAAGAAAACAACAAATTATGACATATTTCTTGCAGTTTTGTTTAAACATTTACCACTTGGAGGAAAAGGCTAAAGCACAGCAAAATAAACTGGTCTTACATTGTAATGCTTCCTATATTAAAAAGAATGTGCCACTGCTCCTTCAACTTTAGCTAAGGGAAAAAACTTACTTGTTTTTGTATGCTTTCCACTAGAAACATCAGTCTCTCTTTGATAAAGTGTTTCAGGTGGGTAATACAGTTCACCTGAGATATCTTGTTGCAGCTATTAATGGGTGTAAGGGAGGATGAAGGTGAAATAATATTGATTCTTATGATGCAATTCTGGAATCCCAAATGTAAAAAAGAAACAGTAAAAAAAGGACAATACCTTTTATTGAAATGTTTGGATTCTTTTATCATTCACTATGTAGTAGTAAATAGCAGGACAAAAAAAATTTTTCTTGCTTAGCAGATAATCCTTTCAAATAGCCTTGGCTATTAGACGTATGGAGTGGTAGTCACTAGCTATAGAAATAGAGTTACCTGCTAATTTTCATAGAAACTGAAGTGCAGAAAACAAATTATAAATGGATACATGTTTACATGTCTAAAATACATTCCTCAAAACCCAAGTTCTAGACATCCTGAAACAGTTTTACTGGAGACAGAAAAAAGAAAGATAATGTTGGAGGCAGGTAATCATTTCATTCAGGGAGAAAACATTATTTCAAAAAGAGAGAGTGGAAGACTTCACACTCTTCAAGATCCCTGTGCAGTTGGAAGAGTAAGTACCAATGAGATCTCTGTGGCACAGTGCCTTTTCTGGAAGAAGTCAACTAGAAATGAATGCTGTCAGCTGAGCTTCTGTGTTGTTCTTTACCTAAAGTCATCATCACTAGGAAAAGAAAGTTGAGCTCTCTCAATGGTCTTCCTCTTTTGCTGGTTGTAATCAGCCTGTAATATTATCTGGGCAAGAGGGTTTTCCTATCTGACCACACTATGTCTGGTATATGCATGTGGCTCAAGCACCCATCTGCTGAAAGCAAAAGGACTTTAACTTTCCTTCCTTTTAGGCGGCATCAGCCAGAGGGCACTCTGCAGTCCTACAGCTTAGCTGTGGGCATATGATTGCAAAGCCCTCCTGCCTTCATCCTTGCTCAGAGACAGATCCAGCAGCTGTGCCTGGGCAGATATGTTTCTCACAGCATATTCTGATTAACATTTCTAAAGACACATTTTGGGTTGTACTGTGGACTAAAGAGCTTTTTTCCAAAGCATAGGAAGCTAGGTATTTCTTCAGAAGTGTTATCTCACCTGGTTCATATCAGTCAAACTTGTGCTGGAGAACTCAAATGAAGCGAGTCATGACATTGACTACCACAGAAATGGATTTTAATTTACTCCAGTGAAATCTGAAAGCTTTCGAGAAGATACAGATTTTTATTGTTGTTCATTGACCCAGCTGCTACCATGGATGGAAAATAGGCTGCATCACACTTTGCTGTAAAATGACTACTTATGGAACACTGGATTCTGTGTCATACACTAAAATGTCTGTTTGCCCCATATAGCTTTTCTGGTCACCTTATCCAGCTTGCTTTCTTACACTGCTTACCTCCTGGAGCCATAGTATTTGATTGGTGACATTGGAGTTCATAAAAGCTTCTACTTTGACAGTGTGAAGGCAGAGTACTCTCAGTGAAGGGTTTCTCACTGTAGATCATGCTGCTGCCAGAGGTAAGCTTGTCCTCAAATCTAAAGGAGACTTCTTTCTGCAGGTTTCTTACTAATGACAGAGTTGTTCCTTGTAGCATGCTGTGGGATAAACTGTGTTGTGGATTACTTCCTCTTGGGGAAGAGATGAAAGCAAGCAAGTTCCTCTGTAATGAAGGATTTGCTGCTTGTACTTCATGCAGTGCTGCCTAGATACTGTAACGATTGATGTCTTTAAAACACAATCTTACACACAAAAGAATATTATTAAGGTTGCAGGGACAAGTACTCAAAAGACAAGGAATGCCATGAGATTGCCTGGGAAACCTTAATTCAACCCTCTTTTGCTGAATATACTATGATATACTATGAATATATTATTACATAGGACCCTTGCTTCATTAAACACAAAGAATAGACAATACTCCAACAGTGAGCCACTGTATATTGCATTTGCCTCTTGCTGTTCACTGTATAGCCCATGCACTTATTTACCTCACATTATTCAACCACTGCTGTAAAGCAGAATTATTCGTTTTCTCTAAGGTGTTGGAATGCTTCACAAACTTCATTCACAAATGCTTCATTCAGTCTCACAAAACTAAAGTTAATTTATTTTTTAGTAGGAAAAACAGTACAGAAGTTGTTTAAGGTCAAAGGTTTCCAGCAGTTTGGGGTGTCAGTCTGGGTGATTTAAACCAAGAGCTTTCAGAGTACTTCAAACTACACTAGTTTCTATCAACTATAACTGCAACTTACTTCATATGTAATAAAAACTATGTCTTTAAATACACAATTTGGACATACACATAAACATAATGCACCTAATTCTTGACATTAATAATGTACATCTGGTCTATTGTGTTCAGAAAGGTATTCTGAGCTCATATGTTCTGTGTATCTGAGTTCATGCTCATCATGTGCATTTGTCTTTGGAGACTTGCAGACTGCCATCATCAATGCCAGGGGTGCCTTCAGGATGTCTTGAAGACTGTCTACAATGCAATATGCTGAAGTAGTGGGTGTAGCATGGGGATTTCTTGTAAGATACTACCTTTGGATACTGAGTTTAATTGTGGTTATCTACTAATTTATTTATTTTTAGAAATTAATTTCTAAAGGTAAAAAGATTTTTTTTTAATTCCTAGACACCTTGAAAAAGGTTATGTTCCTCCAGTTGTCATGAGGAGACAATTCTGATAGTTCCGCATTTAATAAATAGAGGCTGTGCAAAGGAACTTGTGGAAAGGGCTTCCCTACCAGATGATGTTTTAAACCTTTAAAATTCCTTGAAAATCATCTTATTTCCCATATACCCTGATAGAACATAAGCTGGTTTTTTACATGAAATCACCTACGTATAAAGTTCTGATCTTAATTTTAGGATGAGAGTCTCCTCTTTTTGGTCATTACAAAAACCCATTCCAATGTGTATCTGGCTGTTCCCCTGATAATCATATGTTTTGGGAGGATTTGCTCTTATTTTTCCATAATATATTCCAGCATATCTGTGCCTTTGTCAGAACATTTAAAACAAACAAAAAAAACCCCCAAACCCCCAAACAAACAAACAAACAAAAAACCCAAACAAAACCAAAACAAAACAAAAGAGAAGAGGAGAGTGCAAAGCCATCTATACACAACTGCACAGGTCACAGTATCCTGCCCTAAAAATAGGATCATAGGATTGTCAGAGTTGGAAGGGACTTCAAAGATCATCTGGTTCCAACCCCCCTGCCTGGCAGGAACACCATCCACTAGATCAGGTTGCCCAGGGCCCCATGAAGATTTGTCTTAATAGCTTCCAGGGATGAGGCTTCCACAACCTCTGTGGGCAACCTGTTCCACTGTCTCACCACGCTCATAGTGAAGAACTTCCTCCTAATATCCAACCTAAATCTACCCTCCTCTAGCTTACACCCATTTCCCCTGGTTCTGTCACTGTCTGACCTCATAAAAGGTTCCTCACCAGCTTTCTTGTAGGCCCCCTTCAGATACTGGAAGGTTACAATAAGGTCTCCTCAGAGCCTTCTCCTCTGAAAGACTGAACAATCCCAACTCTCTCAGTCTGCCCTTGTAGGAGAGGTGCTCCAGTCCTCTGATCATTCTCGTGGCCCTTCTCTGGACTCACTCTGGCACCTCCATATCCCTCTTGTAAATAGGGGCTCCAGAACTGGATGCAATATTCCGGGTGGGGTCTCACGAGTGCAGAGTAGAGAGGGAGAATCGCCTTCCTCGACCTGCTGGCCACACTTCTCCTGATGCAGCCCAGGATATGGTTGGCCTTCTGGGCTGCATGAACACACTGGCAGCTCATGTCAAGCTTCTCATCCACCAACACCCCCAAGTCTCTTTCCGCGGGGCTGCTCTCAAGCAAATCCTCACCCAATACAATCCTCACAAAATACATTTGCTTTTCAATGATGTGATGAAAGGGTTTTAGATGCTTGCTGAGCAATGCAACAATCTAACCACAGTTGTGACAGGCCTACTGTTAAAAACAAAGATATTTTGCAATAATGAGCTCTGAAGCACTTATGCTAATAACAAGTTTTATATTTGGATCACACACTAAACTGAGAGCTGGACATTTGAAAAAGGACCCGAACAGGACTTTATTATATGTTGAAATAGTTGAGCTATTTTTGTTTTGTTTTGTTCTTGATTTTTTTTTGTGGTGAATGACTTATTGAAATAACTGTGTGGAAATATCTCCAGGATGAGTTGCTTCTTTAACAAGAAAAGAAAATGTAACTGCTGCCTTTAAAGTCACATGAGAACGTAAAACTTAGATCTTTCCAGTTTGCATATTGACAATGTTAATTGAAAAAATTGTTAAACGAAATATAGGGATCCAATTTGAATTCCTTTTTGATTTTAATGGAAATTGAATCAAGCACTTAGTTAATAACTCTACCAGTGATGTATAAACCAGTATAGAGTTATATTTGCTGCACATCAGTAAAATCTCTTTTTTTTCTCAGTTATAAACACAAGAATTTGAACACATCCATTAAGATGTATGTGGCTAGATTCAAATTAGATACCATCACCTTGGACTAGATGATCTTTCGAGGTCCCTTCCAGCTCCTAACATTCTGTGGTTCTGTGTGATTCTGTGACTTAGCTTTCTGAAATACTATTCTAATAATTTTAATTTTATCAGTTACTACAACATCTTTTTCATAACTTCCAGATTTCATTTTGTTCATTTTAGATGCATTGTATAATTTGGAGTTCATTTCTTGCAGCTTTACCAGGCAACCCATACCATCATGCTTTGCCTGATATAACCTTCAGACAACTACACCTTGTTTGGTATACCCTTTCTTATTTATGCTCATTTAAAGCCAATTTTTAAAGTGGAAAACGTGCTCTTACTTCAGCTCGGCTCAGTGCCGGGACTGGGCACTGTGAATACAAGTCAATGACAACGGTTGTGCACTTGGAGACGATTCTGCCTTCTTAGAGTCTGCATAAGAATGGCCAAAATGTTTTTGTTCCCTATTCTTCTGAGGTAGCTACAAATTCAATACCATTTTGGTAATGTGGATGTGTGAGAAGGGAGAGACAGAAGTGGGAAGATATAGTTAATGCAAAATAATAATGAATTAAGAGATGATTGAAGACTAAATATTTTTACCCTGCAGCTTCAGTGTGAAATACTACAATTTGGTAGGACTTGCATATTTTTCAGGGCTATGTCAAATATGTTTAATGCAAAAATATTTAATTTTCCTTCTATTGTATTTAACAAAAGTAATGAAATGAAATGTCAGTCAAGGCCCTAGCTAGAGGAGTCTGAAAGGAAAATTGAAAGGGAATTTTGCATCTCTAAGATTTAATTCCAAAGAATATTATCTAATTATTTTTTATTATCTAAAACTACATTCTTTTAGTTTAAAAACATTACCCCTTGTCCTGTCACAACAGACCCTACTAAAATGTTTGTCCCCATCTTTCTTATAAGCCCCCTTTAAGTACTGGAAGACCTCAGTAAGGTCCCCCTTGGAGCCTTCTCTTCTCAAGGTTGAACAACCCCAGCTCTCTCAGCTTGTCCTCATAGGAGGGGTGTTCCAGCCCTCTGATCATTCTTGTGGCCCTCCTCTGGACCCACTTGAGTAGGCCCATGTCTTTCCTGTGGTGAGGACTCCAAAGCTGGGTGCAGTATGCCAGGTGGTGGTCTCACCAGAGCAGAGTAGAGGGGTAGAGTCACCTCCCTTGGCCTGCTGGCCATGCTTCCTTTGATTCTTTCAATCCTAGGATTTGGCTGGGACTGGATTAAATAGATGAGTTCAGTTGCCCAGAACCCATCAAGGAGCAAGTCTATGAGGAAGAACCAGCATAGTTAATCAATCGCAAGAAGTCGAAAGACTGTGTCCTGAATGTAGCAAAGTGCCTTTCTGCAGCCAAGGATTGGTTGTACCTCCAGGTCCTTGAGGAATGTTAGAGTTGCCCAGTACCCTTCTACTTTACAGAAGAGTAGTATGGAGAACTCAGGACTGGGCAATTTTTTATTATTTTGAGCCTTGATAATTTTGCTGTCCAAGAGCCATCATGTCTCTCTCACTGTCCTCAGGGATCATTCCTCCACTGCAGTTAGACAGCATGTATCAGTGCAAAATCTCTGTTCACCCCATGTTGGTGTGCAAAGGCTAGCACTGTCAGAGCTTGCAGGCTGTGTCACCTCACTATTGTCTCCTGACCGTGGGCTGGAGGCAGCCAGAGAGCCAGACCAGTGCTGCTAGCCCAGCAGTAAAGCAATATGAGCCCAAAATGAGCCACAATGGAAGCACACAGAACTGAGCATACACAGGCTTTTAACAAGCTTGTTGGTATTGCAATCAAGACACCTGGAAAACACCCAGAAATCAAGACTTTCCAGGCCAGATCCAGGCATACTTAAAGGCTGACACTGAAGTGGTAGAAAGGATACATCCCTACCTCACTCTGTCAATTTTGCAACCTGGCTTTCTAGCTTAAACTGCTAGCAGAGGTGGATATGAGCTAAAATATCAAAGTTTTTTTGTGCTGACACTGGCAGAATCTTTGTACAGAGAGTCAAACACTGAGATGTAGATTCCAGCAGATGGAAATGTACCATGGGCTTGGACACTACGCAACTCCTGTGCACATACCTCCCAGTACACCAGGTATTTGCAATTCAGGCTTTTGTGCTTGTGCTGTGTGAGCCAGGCAGAGAAAAAATAACAGAATTTCCACTGACTATCAGTAAAACCTGGCAAATGTTAATGTCAGTAATTGAGCTGTTTGCAAACAATTAAAAACTGGCTTATCTGTAATCTAGAAACTGCAGCACACAGTAACAGAATCCTGTTCCATAAATCTTTAACAAAAAGATATAGGAGGAAAGGGAGAAAGTCCTGATAGAATCAAATGTGATCGGAATAATAACTCACTGCTGAGAAGCTAAAACATAGGTAATAGCTTCTGGGAGGTGAGAGAAAATCTGGTAATACAGCAATTAAAACCTTTATTTAGCAGTTAAAAGGCAAGTACACACAATATCATATGCCTTTGCACAATCAAGTTCTAACAAGTCAAGAGATGTCCTCCAAAAAAAACATTGAACAATACTTGTTGGGATGCGTGATAGGAACGTTGGTTGTTCCTGTTTTTTAACAAAGACCAAAGGAACTGGATCTGTGTCATGGGATGTGGCATGAAAGAAAACAGCACTCAGTTGAAGGAATTTTTATAGTAACACCTGAGAAGCAGTCTTTTGCATGCATAGTATTGCTTTTCATTTTGGGGGGGTTAGGTTTAATCACTGCTATGGCTGCAGATGTTTATGGAACATCACAGAAGCTAGATAAATGTTTAGCTTTTTATGCTTATTCACTTTCCCTTGTCAGAACAGAGGGAGGGCTGAGTATCTGCTGCAATGCTTTCCAGCAGCTGTATTGCTGTTGCAGCACTCATCCTCTCAAAAGAGCAATTTGGCCCATCCCATTGTCTCTGTCACTTTTCTTGTTTTAGGATCCCAAGGACAAGCAGAACTACAAGTTACTGACCTTGTCTTGTTTCAACACAATGGGAAGACATAATTGAAAGAATCTCAGCTTATTTTGTCTTGTGAAACTTTCTGGTTTTGCTAATCTCTTTCTATAACACAGGGAATGCAGAAACTTTAGGGTCCTAATTTAGGTACCGGATGAGTTAAGAACTCAATGTCAGAAATAAACAAACAAAAAGTATCAGCTATAAATGAAAGCAAGAAAAACAACAAAAATGTATAATAGTTGTTGATGTGGTTAGAAAAAAACTATTATTCTATGAGAAACAATTAAATCAAACAATTAAACAGGAGGCTGGCATAAGGCAACTAGGTAAAGCCTAGGAGTATGGGAAAGCAAACAGGTTAAGCAGGTTTTGCTGCTGTCTCAATATCCCTGAGGTACTTATGGATAATACTAGGCTTGCTTTGCTCAGGTTTCATTGGAGTTACATCAGAGATGCCAAAAACTGGCATTGTTCTTAAGGGACACCCCCTCCCCCAAACAGTCCCCTCCTCCTTTAGCTCCCCCACCCCCCAACTTCTGTTATTGATGATTACAAAGACAGGGAAGCCTTCAATAAAAGCTTTATTGCTCAGATTGCATACTGCCAAACAGAATTCAGAGGAAAGGCTGATCTAAGGTTTCCCTCCTACATCTGAGAGAAAATCCTGTCTATTCACTTACTCATTTGGTTCAAGATTTTCATCAATGCTATGACTGTTACTTCCTATTTTTCAGAGGGCAGGGTAACCATGCATAGGTCAAAACTATTCTGTCAGAGTGTAATTTGGATTAGTTAACTTTGGTTGCTATGTATGCATTTATGAAACAAAAGCAATGACCCTTGTGCTCATTTTAAAAGAGAAAAGGTCAATGAAGATGTTCTAAATAAATATAGATAGATATCTACTAAAAGGAATGAAAGAAAAAGAATAGCTTCAAAGTAATATTTACATACTGTACAGAGATTAAAAATATTTACTGTATACAGGGTAAAATATGCCTTCTGATTAACTGTACAAAGTGTTAGATAATCTAAGTATCCACCCCTATTCCTCATTATATGAGAGCAATTTCGTGATGTATTTTGTGTTTCGAAAACCACCTTGACTCCAACAAGATGTAGGATAAAGCATGCAATGTTTATATGAGATCTTCTATTCCGTTCCCAGTCAGTATTTTCGTATTTCCTATATATCAGTTTTAAATATTTCTGTTATAAATTTACAGGCCTCATTCAGTGTTTAATTCATATAAACTAGAAAGTTACTTTACATTTTCTTCCTGTAGTCATTTAAAAAAACCAAAGCTGTAAAGGCAAAATAGGGAAAATATTTGAAATGGGGTAAAATGAAAGCACAATATTCAAGGTATAACTAATATCCATGTCCTTACATTTTTCCTGTTGTAAAACTATCTGTTTATGCCATTTTTATAAGATACTGTTCAATAACAGGAAATGCTTTAAACAAAATTGTTGATTGTCTTTCCAAAACAGTGGAAGACAATCCCTGTGACAATTGTAGATTACAGATAGTTTTGCTTCATACAGTTATTAATGGTGGACATACAGGGTCTGGAAAGGCTTAGCAAGCAGTACTTGGGACAGAGTCCCCAGGCATGCTTCCTGTGTGACCTGGCAAGCATTCCAGCTCTATCCTTTATATAACTCTCACTTTCCTGGTGTTTGAAAATCTTCTTTTATGTTAACCAGCTGGTGTTCAATTTTTTAACTGCCTCTGTGAAAAGAGCCAGATGACCCTACAATCTAAATGTAACCAGCATCCAAGAGCCAGCTGGAGAAAGAAAAGATAAGTGCAAAGTATTTCATCTGAAAATATCATCCCTGTCCTCCACTGTTTCTCCAGATTAGAAGTGTTGGCATAAGGTGATGTTACACTTTAAGCCACATTTTAAAATTAAGGTCTTATGAAACAGAATTAGGAGGATGATAGAATTCTAGGGTGAAACTGAAATGTCACATCAGAGTCCATATACATAACATGTAGTTTTAACTCCCCAATTGTCTGCTCTTTGTCTCCAGGTTGTTTTGGAGAGAACTGCTCAGTAGAAACCTTTTGTTCCAACTGTAACCTATTTTGCCTTTAAAAATGCGTGCATTTTGCACTTAACACATCCTCCACACAGACACACAAAACTGTAGGAAAAGGCAACTAAAACCTCTTTCTGAGATGTAATCTTTGAGACTCTCCTTGCTCCCTAATAGGACAGGGAGCATTTCTTCTTCAGGGGCACAAGGATTCTACTAACAACTCCACCACAACTTCCTCCATAATTTCGGTGTTCTAGTTGTGCTGTACACCAATCTCCCAATGTTTACAGCTATGGTAATACTTGCTACAAAACAGTATTCTAAAGATAATAAATTAATGCTTATAAGGCATCAACATTTCCCAGAATTATTGCACAATGTAAGCACTTGAGCTATGTCAAGTTTCTTGTGACATTTTAATTAGTTTTACAATGCAGTTTAGAATGAATTATGCTGAAGTAATAATGACTTTTAAGATAATGTTTTCTGTGATTTGAATTCCTAAGATAAAGCTTTGTAGATTTTTCATGCCTCAAATTTCCTCTTAAAAAAAAAGAAAAAAATGAAAAAAGCAAAAAAAATCGGTTCAGCAAGATTTTAAAATATCTCTTTGATCTTTAGAGAATGAACAGTCTGATTTCAATTTACACTTCTCATATTATATTTCAACTTCCATCTCAAGGTATGTTTCCGATATCATTAGCCCAAGCTTGTTTATACTTAAAGAAAATAAATAATGAAAATATAGACTTGCATGGGCCATAATTTTTTCTAAAACCTTCAGTTTTGGTTCATTTACTTTTCAAAAGTGTCATAGATTATCATCCCATATTTGGAAAACATATTTAAATAATTTAATTCAATAATTTAAAATAATGGCCTAAGGGTTTGGAGGGGTGTGTCTGGAAGATCCAAGCAAATAAAATATATTAGGAAGTTGATAAGAAAGTTGATAATATTATAGATCTGAAAGACAGCCCATTTAAAAACTGGCTTATCAGAAATGCTAGAAACTGCAACATAATAAAAAATTCCTGTTCCATAAACCTTTAACAAAGGCAGAAAAAGAAATAGTATTCACATATTATTCTGAAAATGTTACAGAATTTAAAAAACTGGGTGAATCTTATTTTATGTTTTAGTCATCTTATTAATGTAGTGAAATAATTATTGGATATTAGGTTTTATAAAAGTTGTATTTTCCTATGAAGTTCTTTATTCCAACAAGCAAACTATAATTCAAGGTCAGAACTGGAGGACAGGGATGAAATTTAAATAAGGAATCCTCTTTCCTTCTTGCGTTAACCTTCCATTCCATTTTTATGAACCCAGAAATAATATTATAGCAGACTCCACGAAGAGCTGAAAGCTAATACAATTTTTCTGAAAATATGGACTAGGTTGTATTGTTAGCTAAAGGTTTGTGCAGATATATAAGTAAGAGATAATTCACACCCCTCAAATTATACAGCTTGCTGTCAATGACTGTTAATCTGAAATGAAGCTCACCAGTAGGGGTGAAATGTGCAAGATATTATGTCTCTCCCAGCATCAAGTACGTAGGAGCTGTTCAAGAAAGACCCATCTCTAGCAATGTTGGCATCAGGTGCCTTGCTTTCTCTACTTTTCCCTAATGATGCTCTTCAAATTACTTGGAAGTTCATCACACATGATTAACTAGCACATTCAGGGCAATGACATGAAAAGTAGGCTGTATTATGGTGCCTAACCCAAAACTGTAACTCCAACTTATAACACTTTGCTTCTGAGCAGGATCTTGGCCTTTAAGACATAACTACACTGTCCTCAACATACTGTAAACTTATGCCATGCATATCAATGTGTGAAAGGCATGTTGCTCGCCTACTAGTCTCTCATGCCTCTTAAGGTGTGTCTTGCTAGTTCTAGCTTGCAGAAGCAGAGTTTTCATTGGTATGCTACAGGGTGTTCAGCTAGTTCTCACTATATCTGCAAATAAACAAGCATAAGTACAGATATAGATACATATTTTATCCAAGTGGAAGCAATAATATGATAATGCTAATCCTCAGAAGTGACAGTTATAACTTCTCTGTATGTTTAGGTTTGAGAAGGATATTAATATATCATGTTGTATATAGCATAGGGACATCAGCTTTTGTTTCACAATCAAAACGTGACATAGCACACTTCAAATTCTTTACAGCAATGGAAAAAATGGACACTGAGAATTAGTACCTGCTCAGTGAAACTCCAAACTCATTAATGCCTCAGAAAAGTTACCATTAACTCTCTATTCTCTTTCATACTCTGGTCAACAAAGTAATATCTGGCTTCACTAAGGGCAAATCCTGCCTGACAAACCAGTGGCTTTCTATGACCATGTGACTGCCTCAGTGGACAAGGGACGACCTGTGGATGTGACCTATCTGGATTTCTGTAAGGCCTTTGACACAGTCCCCCACAACATTTTACCAGCCAAGTTAGAGAAGTATGGATTTGATGGGTGGACTGTTCAGTGGATAAGGAATTGGCTGGATGGTCGCATCCAGAGGGTGGTGGTAAATGGCTCGAAGTCCAGATGGAGATCAGTGGCAAGTGGTGTCCCTCAAGGGTCTGTACTGGGACCTGTTCTATTTAATATTTTTATAAACGATGTTGACAGCGGGAATGAGTGCACCATCAGCAAGTTTGCTGATGACACTAAGCTGTGTGGTGCTGTTGATAAGCTGGAGGGGCAGGATGCCATCCAGAGGGACCTGGACAGGCTGGAAAGGTGGGCCCAGGTGAACCTCATGAGGTTTAACAAGACCAAGTGCAGGGTCCTGCATCTGGGGCGAAATAATCCCCGCTATCAATACAGGCTGGAGGACAAGAAGATAGAGAGCAGCCCTGCAGAAAAGGACTTGGGGGTGGTGGTTGATGAGAAGCTGGACATGAGCAAGCAGTGTGCGCTGGCAGCCCAGAAGGCAAATCGCATCCTGGGCTGCATCAAGAGAAGCGTGACCAGCAGATGGAGAGAGGGGTTTCTGCCATTGTACTCTGCTCTGATGAGACCTCATCTAGAGCACTGTGTCCAGCTCTGGAACCTTCAACACAGGAAGGACATGGACCTGCTGGAGTGGGTCCAGAGGAGGGCTACAAAAATGATCAGGGTGCTGGAACACCTCCCCTATAAGGATAGGCTGAGAGAGCTGGGATTGTTCAGTCTCGA
>VWZX01009104.1:13816-60971 GCA_013399015.1 Galbula dea | reverse complement strand
TCTGCAGAGCCTGCCTACCCTCAAGCAGATCAACACTCCCACCCAGCTTAGTGTCACCTGCAAACTTACTAAGGGTGCACTCTATCTCCTTATCCAAGTCATCAATAAAGATGTTGAACAGGAGAGGCCCCAGCACTGACCCCTGAGGGACACTGCTCGTGACCGGCCGCCAACCGGTCTTGACTCCATTGAACACAACCCTCTGGACTCGGCCAGACAACCAAGTTTTTATCCAGCCAAGCATGTGCTCATCCAAGCCACGAGCGGCCAGCTTCTCAAGGAGAATGCTGTGGGAAACTGTGTCAAACGCCTTGCTAAAGTCAAGGTAGACAAAATCCACAGCCCTTCCTTCATCTAATAAGCTAGTTACCCCATCATAGAAGGAGATCAGGTTAGTCAGAAAGGACCTGCCTTTTGTGAAGCCATGCTGACTGGACCCGATCCCCTGGCCACTTTGCAAGTGTCGCAGAAGCGTACTCAGGATGATCTGCTCCATCAGCTTTCCTGGTACAGAAGTCAGACTGACAGGCCTGTAATTTCCCAGATCATCCTTCCTTTTCTTCTTACATATGGGGGTAACATTAGTGAGGCTAGACATGGTTCTGAGCAACCTAATTTAGTTGGGGATGTCCCTGCTCACTGCAGGGGGGGTGGACCAGATAACCTCTGAGGTCCCTTCCAACCCTGATGTTTCTATGATTCTATTCTATTCTATGATTCTGTATTATAGAAAAGCACTCAAATGCACTAGTGATGACCTGACAACAAATCTGAGGCAAACATGATGTTAAATTCTCCTTCTAAGTCTTTGAACAGAGTTGGATTAACTTCTAAAAACATGCACAATTCTTGCTCTCTCTAGGAATGCTGGGGGGAAAAATATTTGCTGTGGATTCCTATAGTTCCACTATGATACAGAGGTGAAGATCAAAGGGGATCACTATTATGAAATAAGTTTGTTCATGTTATACAAGCCATGGATCTTCTGCTCAAGGTACAACACCTGTTAAAAAATACAATTTTAGAATCAATATCCAAAATTATGTAGACATATTCCTTTATATAAACAGCTTCAATTCCCAGCTACTCTTCATTGAGGGATTCTCTATTCCCTTGATATTTCCTCAAATTCTTAATTTGATTCACTATTTTTTCATGAGAGCACTGACTTGACAACACCTTGACACCCATTGAATTGTATATTGCTCACTTTTTGCTGATGTTATCATAATTGTAGCTTTCCTATTTTGCGCAAACACTTGCATTTAGGTCTTTAGATCTTTTATGAAGAGAACTTTCCCCTTTAAGCAAAAAGTTTTAAGTGTGTACCATCATCGTTCAGTTATCAGAGTAATCGAGGACTGAGAAAAACAACATAAAACAAAAATACAGACAATAACAAGCACATGAATTACCCTATGAGAGTGCATTTAGTACATTCTCAAAGTTTATTCAGTTTTTGCTCAAGGGAGGGGTACTTTTACACAGCAACAGAAAGAGTTCAATCTGGGAACCAATGGTTCTGTCATCTTCCTGGACCATGAGGTACACGCTCCCAGGGTGTTTCAGATACCCCCCCTGTCTGATGCACATGGTTGTATTGGTCACATTTGGATGATGTTTTGGTCAGATTCTTGATTCTCTAGCTCTTCACAGAGAACTCAGCTTCTGAATTGCTCGTGACTTGCAGACTGCTTCTGATTGCAGTAGTTTTGGCTACCAGTGTTAGTCTTGTGTTAAAGAGTAAGCTTCAGAAAAGACTGAGTGGTATTCTTTCTCAGCACATCTTAACTCCTTGCCTAAGTATTAACTCTGAGTTTCCTCAATATATCTGTGAACTTTAGCCTGTATTCTAGTCATGATTTAGCCTGTTATCACAGATTTCATTAACCTCAAAAACTTGTAAGACTGGATCTGCTGCCTGAGCATATAGATGAACTGCTTTATGAGTGCATTTTTGGGGGTCTCATCTTTTGAGGAAACATCTCTGTATTTTACATGGAATGTTGTCCTCTCTGAACATTTCCGAATTCCAGTTTCATTATTAAGTCAGGTATAGGTGACTATGTCTTATCAAGAGTAATGTGATCTACTGCTAGAAAGAAGACCATCTTCTGACTAGCTAGCACACATCATCTACGGTTATGATATGTATTGTTATTCAAGTGTCCACCAGTTCCAGAGAGTGTCAGTGATGCTTTTATCTGATCCACTAAAGGTAATTTTTAGCTACCTTTAATTATACTAATGTGCTTTGCTTAGTCAACATCCAGAGCCAATAGCATTAGATATATCTGAACAAGCTCTGGTGTGTGATTCTCCATACTGCCCAGTTGCTAGTGTATTCCCTGCCACATGCACAAACTGGCTGCGTTTGAGGAAGTGTGCTTCTCTGTAAGGACACAAACTGTGACATGCTGTTTGCTTGCAAGGCCAAAGAACAGCTTCTTGCATATTATATATAGCAGCACATACATAGCCAGTGTCTGACAGTGATCGACTTCCTTCAGCCATTAAAATTGATCTCTAACCAAGCCACTGGAGAACACAGCTTGTTCCAGCCAATGTGGTCTGTTCAACATGTGTGTTCAGGTCCTAAATTCTACAGCCTATTCCCTTTAAATTAAAAGTGCTTACTTTAATTTTTTTGTCCAAAACATAGTGCCAGTGATATGGGAGGAGAGGGAGAGAGAAGCTCATAAGGAGGTTGAGGATCAACACAGTGGCTACCAGAGAAGTCCCTGTGGGCAGGACTGAGCCCTGTCTGAGATCTCCTTGCAGTTTGCAATTACAGGTGGGTGAATTCATGCTCCTCTTCCCCCCACACTTGCGCTGGCTCCTGAGTGTCACGTCCTCTTGATTACTTGACAAAAATTAGGTCACACATTAGTTATCATAGTTTAATAGTCAAATATTACTGAGAGACTACATCTGGTAGTAGTATATTGAATAAAAGATGCTGGCCGTGAAAGTGGTTACACAGAGACAGTGAAGGAGACAGTGTTCACACGCAGGTTGTCATTGTTGAAAATATTCACTGATCTTTAGCCAAGAAATGATTTTTGGAATATCCTGCATAAACATAATGAAGGATTTTCCCCTAAAAATACAATTTAAATTAAAGTATCTGATCAAAAGTATCTAATCAACACATATCCTGCCAGCTTCAAATTCTTTTAACCTGTTCAGCCAAAAGTTGTGAAACAAAACCAAATTTTTTATTAAGTCCAAGTACACTAACCCAGCATTATTGTATTCAGTCGTTTGATCAGGTTTAAACCCTTAGGACTGCCCAGTACTGCTGTGACCCAAGCAGCAGACGAGGAAATATAGAGGATTTTTGTCTCCTGTGAATAGATAAGTTTGCATGGCCACATGCTAGCCCCAGCTAGGCACAGCCCAGTGTCTCGCCCTGGCCGGGTCTTCTCACGAAGAGAGGTGGGGGCAGGTGTGGGCAGAGCCACAGTACACCCAGGCTATTTAAACACACCGGAAAAGGTCAGTCAAGGAGTGGGGTGAATCACCTGGGTGTGTTGCTGCAGCCTGTGAGGTCAGTCTCTTGTAAATATCCAGGCATGGTTGTAACTTGGCTGAGGGCTGCTGTTAGAAAAACTGTGGGCACCCAGACAGAGGCCCCATGCGAATATGTAGATGTCCAGGCCTCTGGTTGTGGAGAGTGCAAGAGCATGGAGTTTGCAATGGAAGGAAGCGGAGATAACACCAGTGTCAGGTGAACGATCTGCTCAGTATGGTGGCTGAGCTGAAGGAAGAAGTCACAAGGTTACAGACTATAAGAGAATGTGAAAAGGAGACAAGACAGAATGGTGGAGCCAGGCTCTGCTACCGCTGAGAGAGGAGCACCAAGTGAGGGTGGTACAAGAACCACAGAATCACAGAATATTAGGAGTTGGAAGGGACCTCGAAAGATCATCTAGTCCAGCACCCCTGCCACAGCAGGATTCCCTAGACCAGGTCACACAGAAGCATATCCAGACGGGTTTTGAATACCTCGATAGAAGGAGACTCCACAACCTCTTTGAGCAGTCTGTTCCAGTGCTCTGGCACCTTCAGTGGGAAAAAATTTCTTCATGTATTCACAGGGAACCTCCTATGCTTCAGCTTACAACCATTGCCCCTTGTCCTGTGAAGAGCCTGACCCTATCCCCCTAATACCCACCCTTCACACACTTAAAAGCAGAGATAGGGTCACCCCTTAGTCTCCTCTTCTCCACCCTAAAGAGACCCAGCTCCCTCAGCCTTTCCTCATAATCATGTTCCAGCCCCTTCATCATCTTTGTGGCTCTGTGCTGGACTCTTTCAAGCAGTTCCCTTTCCTTCTTAAACTGAGGGGCCCACAACTGGACACAAGATTCCAGATGCGGCCTCACCAGGGTAGAGTAAAGGGGGAGAAGAACCTCTCTTGACCTATTAACCACACCCCTTCTAATCCACCCCAGAATCCCATTAGCCCTCCTGGCCACAAGAGCACACTGCTGGATCATGCTTATTCTTCCATTTACCAGGACCCCCAGATTCCTTTCCCCTTCACTGCTCTCCAACAGCTCAGTTCCCAATCTATACTCATACATGGGGTTGGTCTTTCCCAGGTGCAAGATTTGACACTTGGCCTTATTGAATCTCATTAAATTTCTCCCTGCCCAACTCTCCAGCCTGTCTAAGTCTCGCTGAATGGCAGCACAACCCTCCGGTGTGTCGGCCACCCCACACAAACTTGCTGAGAGCACACTCTGTTCCCTCATCCAGGTTGTCAACGAATATATTGAATACCACTGGTCCCAGTACCGACCCCTGAGGGACTCCACTAGTCTACATCCCATTGACCATGACCCTCTGACTTCTGTCCTTCATGTTCAGAATCCACGCCTCTACTTGATCATGCAGATCACGCTTCCTCAGTTTAGCTGCAAGGATGCTGTGGGAGACAGTGTCAAATGCTTTACTGAAATCAATATAAATCACATCCACTGCTCCACCATCATCTGTCAGCCTGGTTCTGTCCTCGTAAAATGCTATCAGGTTGGTCAAACATGACTTCCCCTTGGTAAACCCATGCTGACTGCTCCCAATGACCCCCTTATCCTTGATATGCCTAGAGACAGAGTGGAGGATAAAGTGTTCCATCACCTTTGCAGGGATGGAGGTGAGGCTGACCATCCTAGAGTTACCCAGCTCCTCCTTCTTGCCATTTTTGAAGACTGGAGTGACACTTGCCTTCCTCCAATCCCCAGGCACCTCTCCTGTTCCATGTGAATACACGTAGAAATTTTTTCCCAGTGATGGTGACAGAGCACCGGCACAGACTGCCCAGAGAGGTTGTGGAGTCTCCTCTGGAGATATTCAACACCGATCTGGACACACTTCTGTGTGACTTGGTCTAGGGAATCCTGCCGTGGCAGGGGAGTTGGTCTAGATGATTTTTTGAGGTCCCTTCCAACTCCTAACATTCTGTGATTCTGTGATTTTAATTACCTTCTGGTTTACTTGTCTAATCATGAATAAAAATCTGACTTCTAACCACCATGCTGCTATACAAAGTGCAATTACACAACCTATTCTGTAACAGTTGTGAAAACACTCAGGAGCCACCTGGCCAACAAGTCCTCCTTCAGACAATATGTCCTACCTTAGAGTCCTGATTCCTTTGCAAAATTCAGGTCACCGTGGGCTTAAAAACAAGCCACAAGTGCAAAATAATCTGAAATCGCTGTATGGATTTCACAACTGCGTTTTTGCAATAGTAGCAGAAAAGCTAATTGAAGATCTGCAAGGTCTGTTAAGATGAGTGGAAACCAATGAGCTTTTAAGCAACAAAACAAGCAGTGTAAATATAAATACATAATGTTGCATATTCAATTTAAATAGTCCATTTCTGTTGAATGAATAAAATTTTAAGAAAAATCACTCTAAAATTAATTTAATTATCTTGGCCTCTGACAAAAGAAGTAATTCAACATAAAGGCTTGAACTATGGTCTCACTCAGATGGTGTTCTTGCGGCCGAGGTTACATTTCTAACTTCTGTGAAGTTGGTGACAACTCTTGCACCCTCCAGAGGGCTGGGACATTGATTTGTGAAGCATGTCCAGAAAGGTTTTGAACATTTCCATAAAGGAGCAAGATGTCTAAATATGATTAGCTGAACATGGTCACATATATGAACCACATGTTCCACCTGTCTTTTACAAGTTAAGCTAATGAAGCTGCAGAAATAAATTATATTAATTTGACTAATAGCACCCTGTGTCATTATTAGAGTTGAAAGTTAACAAATTTTTCATCTGGGAAGATGTACCAAATGCAACCTAATTCGTACAACCAGCCTGTTTTTATGTAGAAAGTTTCAGAGAATGGTTATTTTTTCATTTCCATAGAAACTGTTGCCTCATTTAGCAAGTGCCTTTCTCCACTCCTGGGGATCTTTCAGAAATGCACTGTTAATTAGAGAGGGCCTCACGGGAGCTTTCTGTGGTTTTCCCTATTTACTTTGCACCTCACCAGGCAGAATTTCATAAGTAACTTAAAAAAATTGATGGTTTCTGAGTCTTTTAGGAAAAAATGTATGTTTTACAAAATACCAAAGAGAAGTAAATATAAGTGAAATAAAAAAATAGCTGCATCCAGCTGATGCATGCTGTTATTCTAATGCCACATCACGCAGGAATTTCAACAGTTTAAACTGACTTTGAGGTTCATTAATGATTCAACAAACAAAAAAAATGTTACACTAAGGTTTTCACCCACAAGAGTGTTCTTTTGCATCTATTTCTCAATATCATACTTTTTTTTCATTGTTAGTCACTTAAATTTATATGAGGCTTTTTCTGAATGGTGTATGAAACAATAAGCAGGATGGCAGAGGAGACCTACGCAGGATGTTGAGCAAGAAGCAGGAGTCAGAAGGGTGCAGGCATCTGAGAGGTCTGGGTGGGAGAGATGAATCTGAATGGTTTTAGAGAGAGTTTTCTATAGTAGACTATTGATGTGTTTGGGGGAGACAAAAAGGCAAGGGATGCTCTTTCTTCCCTGCTTTACTTATCAGCTTGCTCCTTGTGTGCTCTTCCAGGGAGTAAGAAAATTGCTCCTCCTTCCTCTTCTCCTAGGATTTCCCACCAGGAACAAACTCCAACTACCATCTACTTGGGTTTTTGGGATGTCTTGGTAAGGGCAGAGTTGTTTCCCTTGGGAGGAAAGCAGAAGGATGCTGGCACTCCAAGTACATCAATGTGAGTGGTGCAATGGGGTCAGAGGAGCTGGACCGGACTTGGAGCTGTGCAGGAAGACAGCAGGGTATCTTCTCAGGCAGGACTGCAGCAGAAGCCCTTCCCTGAAACCCAAGTCACCACTTCTCCTCTGGCTCATGCCAATCCTGCTCTCCAACAAAAATGACTGGAACAAAAATCTCCTGCCTATGGACAGATTCTCTAGCTTCCGAATACTTTCTGTATTGCCAGCCCTTTCCCCCGAAGATATTTTTAGCACTATAAATCCAGAGTGCAGAAGGTATGTTCTGTCAGCAAATGACTTGTCAATAAATGTTCCAGAAATACTACCCTTGAAATTTATTGTCTTGGCTAATTCCAGTCTTCTCTACACAACATCTCCTGAACTCTAAAGGCACATGGCGGCAGCTTTTGATCCTGCTACAACAATGAGACAAGAAAGTCCTTTAGAGGACTGAGGCAGTGGAAATTAGTGTATTTTTTTTTTTCCATTAGGATATATCTTAGAAGTTTTTTAAAAAATCCTGTAGATTAGGAATTCTGGTCATATTGTAGCTATTCATATAATCATAGAAAAGGTTGGAAAAGACCTCTAAGATCATGAAGTCCAACCATCGACCCAACACCACCATGCCCACTAAACCATGTCATGAAGTTAGATGTCTACATGTTTTTTAAACACTTCCAGTGATAGTGACTCTGCCACTTCCTTGGGCATCCTGTTCCGATGACTAACAGTTCCTACTGTAAAGATTTTTTTTTCTAATAGCCACTCTAAACCTCCCCTGGTGCAACTCGAGGCCATTTCTTCTTGTCCTCTTGCTTGTTACCGGGGAGAAGAGACCTCCTTTCAGATAGTTGTAGAGTGGTAATGTCTCCCTGAGCAACCTATTCTCCAGGCTAGACAACCCCAGCTCCCTCAGTTGCTCCTTATAAGACGTATTCTCCAAACCCTTCACAAGCCTTGTTGCCCTTCTGTAGACATACCTCAATGCCTCTATGTATTTCTTGTAGTGAGGGGCCTAAACTGAACACAATAGTTGAGGTTTGGCTTCACCAGAGCCAAGTGTAAGGGGACAGTCACCTCCCTAGTCCTGCTAGCTACACTATTTCTGATACAAGGCAGGGTGCTGTTGGCCTTCTTGGCCACCTGGGCATGCTGCTCACTCATGTTCTGTCAGATGTCAAACAGCACTCCCAGGACCATTTATGCTGGGCAGCTTTCCAGCCACTCTGCCTCAAGCCTGTAGCATCACATGGGGTTGTTGTGATCCAAGTATAGGACCCAGCACTTGGACTTGTTGAATCTCATCCCACTAACCTGAGCCCATTATCCAGTCTGTCAAGATCCCTCTGTAGACCCTCCCTACCTTCAAGTCCAACTTGGTGTCATTTGCAAACTTATTGAGCGTGCACTCAATCCCCTCTTCCAGGTCATTAATAAAGATATTAAACAGGACTGGTCCAACTACTGAGCCCTGGGAAAGACCACCTGTGAACATTCACCAACTAGATTTAACTCCAGTCATGACCACTTTCTTTGCTTGTTCAAACAGCCAGTTTCTTACTCAGGGGAGAGTACACTCCTCCAAGCCACCTGCAGCCAGTTTCTCCTGGAGAATACTGTGGGAGACAGTGTCCGTTTACTGAAGTCTAGGTAGGCTACATTCACAGCCTTATCCACCCAGTGGGTCACCTTGTCAAAAAAGGAGATCAGGTTAATCAAGCAAGACCTGCCTTTAATAAAACCATACTGGCTGGGTTTGATCCCCCAGTCTTCTTGCACATGTTGTATGATTGCACTCAGGATGATCTGCTTCATGACATTCCCTGGTACCAAGGTCAGGCTGACAGGCCTGTTGTTCCCTGGATCATGCCTCCAGCCCTTCTTGTAGATTGGCATCACATTGGCTAGTCTTCAGTTATCTGGGACTTCCCTGGTTAACCAGGACTGCTGATAAATGAATGAGAGTGGCTTGGCAAGATATTCTGCTAGTTGCCTCAGTAACCTCGGGTGAATCCCATCCAGCCCCATAGACTTGTGCGTGTCTAATGCAGAGCAAGTAGTCACTAACTGTTTCCTCCTGTATTGTGCGTGAGAACTTCATTCAGCCCCTTGTCCTTGTCATCCAGCTCAGGGGGGGCTGAAGCCCTTGAGGATAACTTGTCAGACTATTAAAGACTGAGGCAAAGACGACATTAGGTACCTCAGCCTTTTCTTCATCTGTGGTGACAATGTTTCTACCTGCATTGCATAAGGATGGAGATTTTCCCTGGTCCTCCTTTTGTCACAAACATACTTGTAAAAACATTTGTTGTTACTTTTTACTGCAGTGGGCAGATGAAGCACTAGCTGGGATAGACAGGTTACACTATAACATGCTTCCTTACAGTGATGTGCAGGTGTCTCCTTGTGACCACAGAGAACAGAACTAGAGGATAACGGGGTTAGTCATTGTTTGAGGCTCAGTGGGTATAAAACCCATACCAGCATTCTTCGTGTAGGAGCAAAAAGGATGGGCATGAATAGAAAAAAAAACATGGGTTTGTGGCTGATGATAACTTGCACATGGGTTATCCTGTCTGTTAAAAAACCCCCAAGACTGTAGGGTTTGGGGCTGGTTTTTTTCTATCTTTATCCAGCTGCACTGGGTGCTGCAGATGTCCTAAACATTCCCCTAGGAGAGGAAGTAAAACATCTGGGTTGCTTCTACATTTTCTCTCCTCCACTTTAAGACCATGCAAAGATACCATTCTTACTAGAGACTGTACATAGCATGTGCTTGTTGACATCATTTATCTCAGCTTTGATTTTACTCTGTCTGAATATCAGGCAGTTGTCCCCCTTCCAGCAATAATATCTATAAGTATTTCTTAAATTCAAGGCACAGACAAAATAAAGGATCTTTTAGTAGGTACATATGTTTCTATATGTATGAAAAGATTCATATAAACCATAATTTCTGCATCAACATTGTGGTCCTGTTTAAAATTCACAGCAACAACAAAGGAAATGGAAGCCACTCTTTTGAGCCTCCACCCACAAACCGATTCCTTTATAGAGATCAACAGAAGAAAATCCTGCTTATAAAGAATGTGTAACAGTGATGTAGCAACTTTGACACAGATCTTGATGTAAGGAACAATATTTCTATGCAGTCTGACAACCACAAAGGCTTGTCCTTACCTTTTTTATCCTTACAGCTTGGGCTAAAACTACACACTTCAGAATGAGACCACTGCAGAGAAGGTCTACTGACGCTATGGGATTTACTTTCCATTTAATTTCTTTCTGAAGAGGAACAGTAGTAGTATCTTCCAAGCATATCCCATTTCTGACATCAGGATAAGGTCACTAAATCAATCATGACAATCCATAACATGATTTCTCCTTCTTAGTTCAAAGGAAAAAAAATGTTTAACCATCGTCAACATTTAAATAGTCAACACTACTCATGAACATCATGGGTTGATGTGAAAACATACAGAGCTGTTCCATAGTGTGCATGCCAGAGTTGTCTCTGCATCCGCACGCTCAATTAAGAACAGAGTTCTGTTGTCACCAGAATGACTACAGACAAATAAAGCAGAATTAAAGCTGAGGTTGTGGAAAACCAAGAAGCAGCATCAGAGATATATGTAAGGCCAGCAGGTATCAGCCAGTCATTTCCAGCAGACATGAGCACAATGAGAAAAGATGCCATTTCTTTATGTAACTGAAAGATTTTTTTCTGTAAAATATTTATAGCCCTTCTTGTGGGTATGATGGTGAAATGGACAGGAACAATTTAAATGGCTAATCTGGTCACAACCTTGTAATACTGCTAGAGAGAGCAATCTAAACTTAGGAAGTGCTTCTTTGAGCTACTCAGTCAGCTTTCTTAGTTCCAAGAACCATGTAAAGAGGGAAAGAAAGTTGTATTTTTGATTAGATGTACTTGAAGGGGAAGAGTATTTATGTATTTTTATTAAATTTATTAGGGATGTTAGAAATATGCAGAGAGTCAGATTGTACATCCCAAAGCTGGGGGAATTCTTTCTCATAGTCATATGAATTTCAGTAGTTTTTTTCTCTGAAAAACGATCTACAGAAGCAACTGCTTGAGCTACCTCAAATGGCATCATTTTGACTGATTTCAACAGTAAAATAGGAAAATTAATCTACTTTTCAATATATTTAATGTTTATTTCTACCAACAGGTGTGAGAGAAGCCATCCTCTGAGTACTTTTTATTCTGTGGAGACAGAAGATGGGACTGCCAAATAACAAGCATTTAAACCTGCTGATGAAAGAAGTCAGCAGAACCCCATTTTATTGAACGAGAGTAGTTGCTAATTACAGACCTTTTGGTAACTAAGCTGCCAAGAACTAATAAGTATAATATTAAAATTCAAATGATACTTTTTTTTTTCCTGATTCTTACATGTTAAGGTATTTAGACCAAGGTCAAGATGGACAATATTTTTTTATTTTTACTTTAAAAAATGTTTTTCTATACTTCAAGTTAAAGCCTATTTTATAAAGGGAGAACATAAAGCAGTAAAAAAGGCAATTCAATCTTATCAGAATTAAAAATATTAAAATATCCATAGACTAGAAATAAAAGCAAGCTTGAAGGAGACATGCTACACCGAGAGAAACCAATGCAGCTGCAATCGGTAATATCAAGTTTTCACTAGTGTGCAGCTGCAAGCCCAGCTCCATTTCAGTTGGAAAGTGCTGGTCTCAGTGGTCATCTGTTGCCTAAGGGATCTAAGACCCAGGTTATGTATCTGTTTTCCATCATCAGGATTTAAGTGTTAGACTTCCTTCACAGTTCAGAGAAAGGCCACTTCATTGCAGACATCTAAAAGTTAAGCTGAAAGTCTAAGCTACATCACCTCAAAGACACTTCCAGGAGATGATTCATTTCACATACCATGAAAACCTCTCAGGCATTTTTCTCTCTGTTGGCCATAGAAGGAGCTAAGGTGCATCACTTAGGTTATGATCAAGTAAAAAAGGGAAAAAAAATGTTAGGGCTATTTGATCTTACATTTTAATCTCTTGTAATTTATTATATGCATAAATTAAGTTCTGTATAGAAAGTGCTGTTTGTTTTGTTATTTGGACAAGTGGTATGCCTTCATAACTTCAAATAACTAAGAAAAGCACCTTCACATATGGAAACTTAAATATATAGTGTTTCATAAATACTGTTTTCAAATATTACAGTTTAGAAGATTATTTTAAAGCACAGTCTTTCAAAAAAGCAGCAGCAAACAGCAAGTCAAAGCACATGACGGAGAACAGTGAGTGGGAAGGATGCAGCTCCATGTTGACGATAATTTTATTCTTTCAAGTTCAAGTGATTTACATAATCCTTTATGCATCTAAAATTCCATTGTGTTTATGTTGGTGAATCAAAAAACAAGTCAGTCATTTTCCCACAGGCAAAGAATTTTTCATGAAGGCATTTATGTTACATACTAAAATTTAAATGCATTGAGTTATATCCCTTGAATATCTAAGCTCACAGACAAATTACTTTGTGACAATGGTCACAAAAAAGTAGTTAAAAATTAATCAATTTGTCAGCAACTCATTGTGTAACCCTTAATAATGATACAGTGGAAGAAGTTTATTAGTACATTAAATTTATTATATTTTGCGTATGTGACGTAAGTGAAGTTTGAGCTTAATTCAGATTTGCAGCAGTGCTTCAATTCTACATTTTACTACTATTTCTTCTGTCCTTATGCTATTCTTCAGAGTAAAATTTTAACATACTGTTATGGACTCACAAAAAAAGGAATATTGAAAGTATGCAGCTTGAAGGAAGGAGCATGAGTCTCATTGATTTTTGATAAATTTGATACTTAACTGCTACTTATCATAGAATTGTCAGAGTTGGAAGGGATTTTAAAAATCATCTAGTTACAACCCCCCTGCCTGGCAGGAACACCATCCACTAGATCAGATTGTCCAGGGTCCCATCAAGCCTTGCCTTAAAAGTTTCCAGGGATGGGGCTTCCACAACCTCTCTGGGCAAACTGTTCCACTATCTAACCACCCTCATGGTGAAGAACTTCTTCCTAACGTCTAATCTAAATATTCCCTCCTCTAGCTTACACCCATTTCCCCTGGTTCTGTCACTGTCTGACCTCATAAAAAGTTCCTCACCAGGTTTATTGTAGGCCCTCTTCAGATACTGGAAGGTTACAATAAGGTCTCCTCAGAGGCTTCTCTTCTGCAGACTGAACAATCCCAACTCTCTCAGTCTGTCCTCACAGGAGAGGTGCTCCAGTCCTCTGATCATTCTCGTGGCCCTTCTCTGGACTCACTCCAGCACTTCCATATCTCTCTTGTAATAGAGGCTCCAGAACTGGACACAATATTCCAGGTGGGGTCTCACAAGAGCAGAGTAGAGGGGAAGAATCACTTCCCTCGACCTGCTGGCCACGCTTCTCTTGATGCAGCCCAGGATATAGTTGGCCTTCTGGGCTGCAACCACACACTGGCGGCTCATGTTGAGCTTCTTCTTCTTCTTTATATCTTTAAACCATTTCCTGAAGTGACTGAAATCAAAGAGAAAACAGAATGTTCAAACCCTAGTGAGTACAAGCAAACTCTGTGCATGCAGGTAAGGGTTTTAAGCATGCATGCTATTTTTTGGTACTTACATGGCCTGCTTATGCATAATATCCAGTCTTTTAACAATAGATATGCTCTTCTGTCCTCATGAAGGAAAAAATAATGAGTTAGTTATTTCTTGTTTTCCTGCCCAAATCCAAACTGCACAGGAAAACTCATGCTGAGTTGTTGGTTATCCTTATTTCACAGCACCAGTGAGGGTTGTGCTTTACTGCCTTGTAAAAATAATGTTTAAGACTTCCTCTGTTGAGGGAGTTTTGGATGTCGAGAATGACCACGGTGGTGACTATCAGTGGAGATTCACAGGCAGCCATGGCCAATTTCTGTGGCAAGCTTGACACCAGACCGCATTCAGGAGAAACAAAACTAGTGCTAATAGACTAGTGAGTTGGCAAGGTCAGTGAGCAGCTGCTTTTTTTCAAACAACTGGAGCAGAGACTCTATTGCTTTGTCACAATATCACAAGTATAGCTGTAGTCCAATTTGACCTCACAAGTGCATCTTTTTGTTAGACGTGGGGTTCTGGGTTGTATGAGTTACGCTGTGTTGTCAAGGGGAGCTCAAGAATGTCAGGGCTGCAGACTAACAAAATACAGAGTCAGGGGTCATTGTTTGGAGAATATGAGAGCAAAAGGTTCATACCTTATTAGTTTTTGTTTCTACTCTCGTCTTCAATCTAGCTGACATACGGCTTGAGGTATCTATTCTTTCTCCAGATGTCATTCCATGCTGATGTGAAATAAAGGTTTTGTGGTTACGATTTAAGTGTATTTGCTATCAGAGGTCCACTTCTGTCCTGCTAAATCTGGATAAATCACACCTGAACTCCCAAAAATCTTCTGAAAGAAATGAAATAACATGGGAGATATAACTTATTTTGGAGAACTTTGTCAGGGAGGATTTGGAAGATAAAGTAACTTCAGATCCTAAGAGCCTAGATTTTATCCTGGAGGAAGCTACTTGACAGAGCTCCCATTTACCTCAGCAATTATAAAGAAAGAGTACAGGTTATTAGCAGTACATAGTCAACAGAATATGCCCATGGTCTCCCTCCTAGTCTTTTCTGTGGTGCCACATTTCAGACAGAAGAGTTTAGGATGCCAACATCTGGCAAAAGCAAAAGATTTATCTTAAAAATTATTTACTAATATATTGATGGTTTGTATTCTTTAGGATTCATTGTGGAGTTTGCCATCCAAATGGGAGTTGATAGATTCGAACTAACATTTTCTCTTGTTTCCTGTACCTTGTATTTTGCTAACTAGTAAATACTAGTTGATGTTAGTCTGCAGATAATTTTAAGTATAAAACCAACATTCTCTCTGTTCAAATAATCTGCAAAAATATGAGCAAAGGAAGGAAAAAAGGGTGTGATGAAGAATGTGTATCTACAGCCTTCAGCTTCCACAGTAATAAAAGGATTTGTATATAGAGTAGGTTTCAGGAGAGAATATGGAATATCATACATTTCTAAGAAAGTTCGTAGTGTTGGAAATGCATCATCAGAAGAAACATGAAAAGGGTTTATCAACAGATCATTTGTCTTTCTGATGTTCTTGATCTGATTTGAAATATTTCTAACAGAAAATGAGGTATTTTATATCATAGTTCCCTGACAACAGTTTTAGACCCACCCATGCCCAAGTGGGTGCTCAGAGCCACCCTCTCCTTTAGACGAGTAATTGTTAAATTTCTCCCTATTGTATGTAACAAATCAGGGGTTTTTTTGTTAGCTGTCTTGCAGATATTGCTTTTTCGCTAGCTATTTAACATGAACTAGTTTCACTTTATGGAAATAATTTATTCCTTTTGTGGATGGTTGAGGCTGGGCCGATCACCAACCCAAAGACAGACACTCCCTGTTATCCCCTCTTCCCCCCCCCCATTGGAATGGAAAGGGGATAAGAAAGAGACAGAGAGACATGTGGATTGGAAAATAAAACTAAAACTACTTTAATAATAATAATAATGATAAATCATGGCTAGGCTTCGTGAACGAAGATTTGGGAAGGGCTCTACCCACGTTTGTTGCATGCACGTTGGTGGCTAAAAAGGCCAATACAAGATAGGTATGAGCGGTTGCAAAAGGCACAGCAGAAAGACTCCTTAGATGGTGTGTTCTGCAAGGCACGATTCTTTCTGCGTTGTCTTTTCTCCTCAAGGGTGATCCTGCATGCTTTCTCAAAAGCATCCGCAGTGTTATAGATGGTGTGTCTCCAGGCCTCCTGCTTGGAGGCCAGAGTAGACCAGTCATGATGATCATTATGGCCAAGGCTGAGATGTTGCTTCAGGGAGTCCTTGTATCTTCTCTTTGGGGCTCCTCTCTTGCGGCAGCCGGTGGCAAGTTCACCATAAAGCAAGATTTTAGGGAGGCGGTGGTCCTTCATCCTTAAGACGTGCCCTGCCCATCACAGCTGTGTTCTTACTAACATGGCCTCAATACTTGTGACTGCTGCTTGTTCTAGAACAGATGTATTGGTCACATAATCTGACCAGTGGATGTTTAGAATTGTGTGGAGACAGCGTTGATGGAAGCATTCTAGGAGATGCAGGTGGTGGTGGTAGATGACCCATGATTCAGATCCGTAATAATGATAAATGAAATATATACAAATATGTACAAAACCCAATACTGAACCCAAGCCTCCCCTTTATGGTAACTATGTCACCACTGATACTGAGACAGAAGACCTCAGGATCACCAAAGTGCAGGAGAAGAAGGAACCAAGAAGGAAGAATAATCTAGCAATCAACATCCGAGAATAATCATCTAGTAAGGGGGGACTAATCCCCAGTTTATATATGGAATATGACGCATATGGGATGGAAAACTTTAGTTGGTCAGTTTGGGGTCACCTGTCCTCTCTGCTCCTCCCTTAAGGTACAGCCTTTACCCTGCACCATCCAACACGAGACACAAGAGTTAGCAGTGACCTTGCTTTGCATACCAATCTCTGGTAGTAAATCTAAACATTAGGCCTTACCACTGCTAGAAGCTGGCAGTGTCTATGAGAACATGCTGTTAGCTTCAGAAAGTGCAGTTTCTCAGAGGAGCTTCAACTAAAAAGTAAAATCACTGGACAGAATTAGTTCTGTTCTAACCCAAACCAGGACACCTTTTTACCAAAAACTTAAGTCAAACATCATGCCATTAATTATACTGAAATTCTGTGGTTTTGATTACACAGTATTTAACGAAGTAAAGTATGATATTTCATAAGCAGCATTATTTGAAATTAGTCTGATGAGCAGAGCAAGTGGATGAACCAGAAAATAGAGAGAGAATAAGGAAAGGGCATTGTGAGAAGTAATGCAAGGAAGTAGAGGCTATGACAGAAACAGAGGCAGTAGTGGAAATAGGCCAAAAATTTAAAGATGTGTGTTATCTTTGCATAGATGTAAGCTGGTCATACAAAATAATTATCACCTGATGTGTCTTCAATTTCCATGCGTTCTGAGAAAAAGGGATAGAGCTGAAGAAGAATGGGTGTCTGGAGAAGGAGCAGAGAAGATATGAAGTTTCAGGGACAACTGAGCCCTTGCAGAGATCTGCTGGAAAACAATACCTGGAAAATGTGTTCAAGAACAAAAGATTTATGAGAAAGGCCAAGAACCATGGTAGCTGGTGGAGCAAACAGAGTGAGATGTTGACCATAAGATTAGATAAGAAGATAAATCCATGTTATTTCTACTTTGACACAATCACAATGAATCACAGAAAGCAGCCAACTTCAGCAACAATTAAGATGGTTTTTAATGCCAAAAAAAGTCATTCTGAAACATAACAATCTTTGTGCTAGTCAGTTGTTCTACCATGTCTAAGCAGATGGATAAAGAAGGAAACACACTGCATGGCTAAGCATGAAAGTGCCCCTTAAGTACTAATGTATGTGTACTTTACAATCCTGTGTGTATATTAAGGCACTCTGTTTTACTGGAAAAACTTCATTCATTGTCTTTAAATTTATCAGTATGAGTTTTGTGTTCATTATAAAATTACCTAGGCATCAAAAGTAGCCTGTCAAAATACTTGGCATCTAGTTGTTCCAGTCTCATGATTATTTTGTAATAATACCATAATTACCTTTTGAACATAGCCTTATTCAAGAAACCAAAAACGTCAAGCTAAGCCTGTTAACATAAGATAGATAATCTTGTGTCAAAACTATTTCTTTCCATTAACTATTCACAAAACTTCCCAGTTACATCTATCAAGAGATATTCCTTTTTTTTTCCCCCTCCCTATTTCCAAAGCAACTAACAGCAGAAAAGAGAAGATAATAGACAAAGCTGGAGGGTAGCAAAGGTTTCAGATCAGAAGCAAGGGTGCTGGAAGGACTGCAGGGAACTATTGAGCTTGAATGGTGAGAATAAGTTTTACACAATAGTATGGCTTCTGAAATCAATTTGAGTTAACAGAATTCAACAGTACCTTCAAAGGTTGGTTTCAATGATGACCCACTGTCTTGTGAAATAATAATATAATCACCTCGCTAGTTTTGTAGGAGTTATTACTGGAGTTATTCTTGAAAGAAACTAGGACTTTTCAGTTTAAATGTATTTACTGGTTACTGACTCACTAACTGATAACAAAGAAGTGAAACACATACCAAACCCATCAACAGACAATTGAATTTCTTTATAAGACAAGAACATAAATACTAAAGTAATAATAGAATGGTCAGAGAAGTTTTCTACTTTCTATTACGATGAAAGAAAGAAAGAAAATGCTATTTCTGAATAAAGTTGTGTTGGCTCTCGTATTTAACAAAGAAGAATTTTCCACATGCACTTTTGAACTCCACTGCCCAAAATCTTTGGAGAAAATTTAAGTTAGACAGGTAACAGTGTGGTAATATGTAGCCTTTTTACACAAACACTCATGATTTAACTTGCTGCAAAGCTGGAGACACTCAAATGACTTCAAAAGTTCAATTAATAGCCCATCTTTTGGCTATGACCATGAACCTGCTGTGAATTTCTTCCACAGGACCCTTTTTGCATAGTACACAATGTTTGCATGTGGAGCTGTTATCCTTAACTGACATCCCTTATCTACTTAGATCACCATGGACTTTGTCCAAACTTCTCCCTTCCCTCTTTGTACAGGCTTCTTAATATTTCCTCTATATCCTTAGATGCTTGATTTGTTTATATATGGGTTTTGGTTTATTATCTGTCAAAACCCCATGAATTTCTTGGCCCTAAACTTTCTCCTCTGATATGAGGTATTCTGTCAGGTTTTTTAAAATAACACCCCCCCAGCTATTTGAAATGCTGCCATAATGCGGAATATCGGCAAATTTCCAGCTGACTACTGCATTCCCAGAGGTATGTACAGTTTTCAGTGAAACAGGAGTCTCAGTTTCAGAAATATGCAACATGGGAAGAAAATATCAAACTAAGACACAGCTTCAATGTCAGCTTGATTACTTCAAAAGGAGTGAGATATTTGTGTTTCCATTACTGTTGTGTTCAAAGCCTCATTGTTCCATAAAAAGGCTGTTACAAAGGAGTTTAGAAAGAGAGATGGCGTACGGCTTTTTTTACATATTAGCATTAAAACTTTGTGCACACTACAGTGCACACTTGGGCTTCCATGGAGAATTTTGCTCAGCTGAGTTAAAACTTTATTACTTTAGCCCAGCTTTTCTAATGATTTCATCTATTTCCAGTTTTCAAAGTTCTTCTGCATCTGTCCCTGACTAATACTAATTAGGGGACTCTCTTTAAACTCATGCACTCCATTAAGTGTTTTAAAGGGTACCAAGCGCACCATTCAAATTTTGCATGCTGCTTCTGCCATCTCCTGTTTAGTCTTTAACAGGTTAGCAAAAAGCAGGGTAGGAGGAATAATTGCAAGTTTATCAGCAAAGCTATTTTGAAAATAGCAACAATACAAGCTACTGATTCTTCCTCTAGGGAAAAACAAACAAAAAAACCCCCACAAAACACAAAATCAAAAAAACAACGAACAAAAACCTGAACAACCAAAATACGAAACTTCTGCTCATCATAAAATAGTTGTATAGATTAGGTAAAGAAAAACCTTCTTATCTTATACCATGACATTTTACAAATGGGAAATATTTAACTAAAATGCAAGATGGGAAATATTTAAAGAATGTCCTAGTTTCATAGGTCAGCATTTTAATTACTTGGTGCAGGGCATTATGGTAGAGACATTTCATAAAATGAAATGACCACTGTCAAATCTACTGATTGCTCACTGTTTAAAATGAGTGTTTACAGTTACTATAGAGATCTTTACAGAGTTCATGTGTGAATGGGTTTATGAGACCTTTGTGGTTCCACTAAATGAGCTAAGTAGAGACTAAGGACTAACTAAAATTGTTGAGTTGAATTGAATTAAATTAAAGTGAGGTGAATTGAATTGAATTGAAATGGATACAAGTTATTTATCTACCGAGGTGAGAAACCTAACCTCTCTTTCCTGAACAGGTTTCAGGTCACCTTTAAATGAACTTTTTCTTGCATATGTATAAGCTCTCCTGAGCTTACCTAGCAATAGGTTTCAGTCTCAGAGGAGACAACCTTCCTTCCTATTAATCAGCTTCTCTGTGTTGGGGAAATCATCTGTATAGTTTCGTCCTGAGACCCACAGAGAGACAAGAAAAATTGCATTAAAAAGAAAGGGAGGAGGAGGAATTTGCAGATGTATGGAAGACCGAGTGAACAAGTGCAAAACTTCAGTCTCCATTTCTGATGCTGCTTCCGAGGACAGGCCGCTTTTATTGGCAGCTGCCCTGCTGTTCAGAGAAAACTGGAGGAAATACAGATTCTAACCAGTAATTTAATTAAAAATGGCCAATGGCCACTATTTTTAGATAATAAAAAAAAGATATTTTAAAGTGCTTCAGAAGGGCTACATCATTACTGATGTTGTTTGAGCTACAAGGATCCCTAAGGAAAAAAAAATTCATACACAAGACTCAAAGTCTGCAGGAAGTTCATCTTTTAAAAACCAGCCTTTTCAAAAAAGCAATATACGAAACTGTGACTCACCACCACTAAATTTGTTTAAGAGAAGTTGTTTAAAGAAAAAAGCAGATAAACAAACCAAGCCTAGTGTCTTGCTCTGTCTCCCCCCACCCCTCTCCCTTCCTTTCACTCTTCCCAGGAAAAATTCAGAGGAGTTTATAATGATGAAAAAGCTTAGGCCTATAAAAATTAAAGAGGCCAACAGAAAAAAATGATTTGAATGTCTCCGTAGGCCTGTTAAGGTCTTAATTGCTATTCACTTTAAAAGCTCTTCATACAGACTAATTGAAAATGAAGCATAGGAGAAGTGACTCTAGCCTTATTAAAGTCAGTAGGAGTCTTAGCATCAACACTGACAGCAGCAGAATTTCACACAGGATATTTCCTCTTGCCATCCTGGTTAAATAGCTCAGTACCTTTTTCAAATTCAGATGGAAACATTCTAGCAGCACAGTACAACCACACCTTACAGCCTGATACTTACTGTGTCATATAGTTACAGTGAATGTGGGAAACTGCATACACAGGAGTGAAGACAGTTAAATGTTTTTAAAATTACTTGACTTTTAGAAATGGGAAGTATTAAGTGACTCATATGAGCACTATTACATAGTGCCTTGCATGTATGTGACCTCTAAGTTCTTTACAGACTTCTATAAAAATTTAAAATTATGTCCTTTTCATTTTTTACAGTCATCTACCTTGTGACTATGGAAAAGTCCCTTTCAAGACTGAAATACAGTAGAGATAATTTTGCACTTATTTTTCTGTTTGTTTATATGCATTTACTGTAGTTCCTATTCAAATAATATTGAAATATTACTCTCTACCAACAAGCATTAAAACACAATGCAGCTGTAATTTAGTTGTCTTTCTTCATTAAAATCAACATTTAGATGAGAAAATTGGAGAGTAGTTTAGTTAAAACAGAACCATAGGAAGCAAGAAATTTTATTATAGGGTTAGCCAGCAAAGCTAATAATATGCAGATGACAACTTTTCTAGCTACACATGAGGAAGTTAGCCTGCTGAACTGTTTGAAGTTTCTCTCATTTTTAAAACCCAGAATTCTTTTGGAAATTCCAGAATTCTGTACATATCATGGAAGTCCACAACTCTTTCTTCACTGCTGCTATTCCCTTCAAAGACAAAATCTTACGGGGAAAAGTGAGGACATCTGTGTTCCTCTATGCACTTGCTGGAGAAAACAATAACAGGTAGCAATGACAATTATACTAATTTTTCATTCTGGCAGTTAATCTATTAGTTGATAATTAGATTAGTCGATGATTTTTCAATGATCTTGGGAGTCTGGGGAGGTTCCAACTGACTGGAAGCGGGCAAATGTTCTGATTTTCAAGAAGTGTAACAGAAATGACCGTGCTGACTATAGACCTGTCAGTCTCACTTCTGTGCCCAGCAAAATTATGGAGAGGATTATTTTAGGAGCTATAGAATAGCATCTGACAGATAATGTTGTCATTGGTCCTAGCCAGCATGGGTTTATGAAAGGGAAATCATGTTTAACTAACTTGATTTCCTTTTACGACAAAATCACCTACCTAGTTGATAAGGGATACCAGCTGGTGTCATCTTTTTGGACTTCAGCAAGGCTTTGGATACTGTCTCCCACAGTATCCTAATGGATAAATTGTCGAGTATACAACTAGATGGGAGAATAAAGACATGGGTGAATAACTGGCTTAGGGGTCAGGCTCAGATGGTTTTGGTGAATGGAGCTATGTCAGGCTGGTGACAAGTGACGAGTGGGGTCCTACAGGGATCCATCTTGGGGCCAGTCCTGTTTAGTATCTTTATAAATGACTTGGACATAGGACTGGAATGTATAACAAGTAAATTTGCAGACGATGCTAAATTGGGAAGTGCTGTTGACGCTAGTGAGGGCAGAGAGGCACTTCAGAGGGACCTGAACAGATTAGAGGACTGGGCTGCCATAAACCAGATGAAATTTAATAAGGACAAGTGCCGGATTCTGCACTTGGATAGGACCAACCCAAAAACAACTTACCGACTGTGGAACGTGAGGCTGGAAAGCAGCACTGTAGAGGGATCTGGGAGTTTTGGTAGGTGGTAGGTTGAATATGAGCCAGCAGTGTGCATTGGTAGCTACGAGGGCCAATAAGATTCTGGGGTGCATCAAGCACTCCATTGCTAGCAGATCGAGAGAAGTGCTGATCCCACTCTACTCAGCTCTGGTGCATCCTCACCTGGAGTACTGTGTGCAGTTTTGGGTGCCACAGTACAAGAAGGACATGAAGCTGTTGGAGAGCGTCCAGAGGAGGGCCAAAAGGATGGTGAAGGGAATGGAGGGGAAGTGTTATGTGGAAAGGCTGAAAGCACTTGGTCTGTTCAGCCTAGAGAAGAGGAGACTTAGGTTAGATCTTATAGCTGTCTATAACTTCCTCACCAGAGAGGGAGGGGTGGGTGCTGACCTCTTCTCTCTGTTGGATAGCGACAGAACTCAGGGGAACGGCATGAAGCTGTGGCGGGGGACTTTAGACTGAATATTCGTAGGAGCTTCTTTACCCAGAGGGTGGTGGAGCATTGGAACAGGCTTCCGAGGGAGGCTGTCATGGCCCCTACTCTCATGGAATTTAAGAAGCATTTGGACAAGGCACTAGGCACATGGTGTGACTATGGAGTTGTCCCATGCCTAAACATGAGTTGGACTAGATGATCCTAGTGGGTCCCTTCCAACTCTGGCTATTCTGTGATAATAGTTACTATCGTAATTCATAATTAGATTTATTTATAAACCTATCCTATAGCCTGAATTCTTTCTAGCTGAGTATCATATAAAGGTTTTATCAATTCAATATACCTATAAAAGAAAAGGAATTTAAGGCTCATTGGCTGCAGTACTGCAGAAGGATCTCCTTATTGATTGTAGGAACAAACAGTCAAGTTTCTAGGTAGTGTTGGTGGAGAACTGACCACTTAGAGATAGGAATGCAACAAGAACTACAGATCTATCTTATTCCTGAAGCCACAAGAAGGCAAAGTTAGTGAAAGGAAAGAAGAAGAATGAAAAGGAGAACCTATCTTTTGAAGGCCTACCTGAATCCCAGATCAGAAGTAAAGTCACCTGTTTTTCTAATTTAATACAAGCACTCACTTTCATAGTCAACAAATGACAAGATTATGCCTGCTGGGCCAAAGTATTTCACAGAATCACAGTGTTAGGAGCTGTAAGGGACCTCGAAAGACCATCTAGTTCACAGCAGGATTCCCTAGGCCAGGTCACACAGAAGGGCCTCCAGACAGGTTTTTAAATATCTCCATAGAAGTAGACTCCACAGCCTCTCTAGGCACTCTGTGCCAGTGCTCTGGCACCCTTACTGATTTCCCTGCTACTCTTTCTGCTCTCATTGACCACAAGTGCTGGTCTAATTCAAGAAGTTGTCAAGGGATACAAACTGCTACTTATACACACACACATGCTGCTGGAGTAATGAAAGCATCAAGGAGAAATGGCTCAAGTCAGTACAACTCAATTTCAAAATTCATTTTTAAATGTCACCTAAGAAAGACTGATGTTGGAAACCAGCCACATGTGTATGTGTGCACATAATGTGCTTTCTGTTTCAGTCACATACATGAGGGGAATTCAAAAAGTGAAGTGTGAAAACTGGGACATCAGTAAAGAAACTGTCACACTTTGGTTGTTGCCAAAAGCACAAGGTACTCTGTGGGTTTCTTTGCAGGAAATTAAGCACAGATGTGCCATGACACCCCACATGAAAACAACTTTGAAACAAGGAAGGTAACTTTGCTTTATGCTGGTTCCTTTCCTCATCAAAAACAAAGCTAGAGTTGAGCATTCTCTCTCCTCTGGCTTCCTCACTTGTATTTCGTGTACTAATATGTGACATTAACATGGACCAATGGGCATGGCAATACTTTTATATTCTTTTGCCAAGGAACAGCTGCTCTTCTGCCTCTGCCTTAAAGCTCTTTAATCATTAATATACATACTGCAGAACAGCAGAATATTAGGGATTGGAAGAGACCTCTGGAGATCATCTAGTCCAATTCCCCACAGTAGCAAGAGGCAGTCATTCCCTCACTGGACACCTCACCTCTCTTAAGGTGCACTATTATGCTGTATGCAAAGCAAGACTAAACATACTGGGAGGAAAGAGAGGTGATTCTGTCAGTGTCTTGGATGAATTTGGTCCCTTGTGAATTTACATACAGTGCCATTAAGTGTACAGGGTTTAATCAAGACTGATTTCTTAAGCCAGACTTGGTCTGAGTATGTATACAACTGTGAACGCTTAGGAATTTCATTCATTTTGGCCTAAAGACTTATGCTATAAGCTTAGCAGCTCACAAGTTATTTATTCCGAAACATTATTTTATACATAGATTCCTATAATATATGTAAGTCTACTTCACTCACTGAAAGTCTTTCTTTGGATTTGGCCCTTTGTTTCTTTAAAGTACTCAGCTTTATTAATAAAAGGGGATGTGGTTTCTCTATCTCAAAGCAATGTGGTATGGATAGATGCATAACCATAATGAGATGATCAGCTATGTTGTGGATATTTAAGTGTCTAAATGGCTAGATGTAATTGTATAAGAGACATTTGCAGTAACATTATCAAAGTCTATACAGTTTCCAGCAAGGGAAAAGGCTTGTGGCATAATAAGTTAATATTGTCTCAGTAGGAAACAAATCTTGCAAAAAAAAAAAAAAAGTTAATGAATACTCCTATCATCACTATTCAAGACTTCTGTGGTAATCATATATATAATTATTGACTGAGACACCTTATCATAAGAAAGGGTCTGCTTTCAATGCAATGCTACAACTAAGATTTGCTAAAAGATTCTGATCTGTATTCTGATGACCATGTTTAATATGTATCAGTTATTCATAGTGAAGTCTGGTAGGTAATAGATTGTTTTGAAGACAAAAGGCAGCCAATATTGTGAATAATTTGAGATTTTGAAAGCAGTCTTGCATATGTAGTATTTTGTATCTTCAAAACAGAATTAACTCAGTTGTAGTCCCCCAAACACATTCACACATTTATGATCTTTTATATTCTAAGATTTTTTAATTTGCTGACTTTTTTAAAGTTTCTTGTTAAAAAAGAAATTATAAACATAGCTCTCTTTTTGCTAAGGCATTTAAGCGAATTTAAAGAAACATTAGAACTACAGAAGAAAATGACATAACACAGGAATTAAATTCAGCAGGACACATGCCTTATGCTGACTCAAAACAAAATATATTGTTTATTTTTAAGTCTAAGTTTTTGGTTTTCTACATGACTGGGATGTTGTAGATGAGACAAGATTATGCATTCATCTTGATACATAGCTGGGAAGTAATTGTACAACAATGAAGTTCAGGGCAAAGGCAAACTAACTGTTACTACCTTAAAAAGAGGACAGCAAACTCCATCTTGCAGGAAAGCAAAGCAATATTCAACTGGTGTTTTATCCTATAGACAGATCTATAGCTTTGCAGGGACATTAAAAAATGATTGCATGGGTAGTATATGACATTAAATTGGATACATTTTCAGTTGGATTCGAACTGCCTCTCTAGTATTTGTATGTATATTGTCTACTTGAAAAATGAAGCAAATTGGCTACTGTGATTGATACCAATCTGGTCTCCTTTCAAATGGGCATTTTATAATGTAAGCAGCTGCCATTTTCCAACTAGATGATACAACAGACCTTGTAGGAAATATGATGTGCTGCCCTTTTCCACAAGATCCAAACCCATAATCCATTCCCTTATAAAACTCACTCTCTTGGCTGGATGATCAGGTCTGCAGAGATTGCTGAGCAGACTCGGCCTCAATCTGCTGTAATAGTTTGACCCAGGACTTTTCCTGGTAACCAGTTTGTAACCAGGGAAGTGATCATGTTTTCCCAGTATTCCACACGATTTTATGTAACTGAGGGTATAAATACAGAGGGGGAGAGGCCCTTGTTCTCTTTTCCCTTCTGGTGGATCTGAAGACGCATGTTCTCTGCTATCGGTCTCACCTGTGCGGAGGAGTCAAGCCTTGCAGGCCCTGTAGGCCTTGAGAGGCAGCTGTTGCTGGCATCGGTCAGTGTGACTCTGCTATCTTAAGGAGAGTTGTAAGATTTTGTTTTTATTAGTTCTATCCTGGGTTTCGAGTGTACATACCTGTTTTAGTTTCCCTTTTCCCTTTTTCCCCCTTTTTCCCTTTTTCCTTCCCTTTTCCCTTTCCCTTGGGGGGTTCCCTCTACTGTGTACATAGTATTTTAATTGTATATAACTGCTATATATGTAAAAATAAATACTTTTGATACAATTTGGGTTGTTTTGGGCTCTTTAGTTTCTCTCATAGTCTTTTTTATTTTTAAAACTCTGAGAGGGAAAGGGAGGGGGGAAGGCTTTCACTGTGAGTTTGGGCATTTGGCAGGGAGCCAGGTCCAAACCATCACACCTGCTCCTTTTTTTTTTTCACTCTTCTGATACTATTGAGTGCACAAAATCTGGTTTTATTCCTATAAAGGTGTACTGGGTACAGGTGTGCAGTTTTTATAAGAAGGTAGCTGCAGTGTGGCCTCTGTGAAGAGAGGCTGGGGCTGCCCCCTGTTGGACACAGCTAGTTCCAGCCTCTCCAATTGATACACCACAGGAAGTTTTAATGACAGAGAGAGGTGTTTTAGTTTGTCACAGAATCATAGAATATTAGGAGTTGGAAGGGACCTCGAAAGATCCTCTAGTCCAAGCCCTCTGCCACAGCAGGATTCCCTAGACCAGGTCACACAAAAGTGCGTTCAGACGGGTTTTGAATACCTCCATAGAAGGAGACTTCACAACCTCTCTGGGAAGTCTGAACTGGGAAAAAATTTCTACGTGTATTCACACGGAATCTCCTATGCTTCAGTTACAACCATTGCCTCTTGTCCCATCACTGGGCTTCACTGAGAAGAGCCTGACCCCATCCTCCCAACACACAGCCTTCACATATTTAAAAGCATAGATGAGGTCACCCCTTAGCCTCCTCTTCTCCAACTTAAAGAGACCCAGCTTCTTCAGCCTTTCCTCATAAGGAAGATGTTCCAGCCCCTTCATCATCTTTGTGGCTCTGCGCTGGACTCTTTCCAGCAGTTCCCTATCCTTCTTAAACTGAGGGGCCCAGAACTGGACACAAGATTCCAGATGCAGCCTCACCAGGGTAGCGTAAAGAGGAAGAAGAACCTCTCCTGACCTACTAACCACACCCCTTCTAATACCCCCCAGAATCCCATTGGCCCTCCTGGCCACAAGAGCACACTGCTGGTTCATGGTCATCCTTCCATTTACCAGGACCCCCAGATCCCTTTCCCTTTCACTGCTCTCCAACAGCTCAGTCCCCAATCTATACTCATGCATGGGGTTGGTCTTTCCCAGGTGCAAGACTTGACATTTGGCCTTATTGAATCTCTAATTAAATTTCTCCCTGACCAACTCTCCAGCCTCTCTAAGTCTCACTGAATGGCAGCACAACCCTCCGGTGTGTCAGCCACTCCACCCAGTTTAGTGTCATCAGCAAACTTGCTTAGAGCACACTCTGTTCCCTCATCCGGGTCGTTAATAAATAGATTGAAAAGTACTGGTCCCAGTACTTTTCGATAGGGTCTGAGCCCATCAGATAAGGTACACCTATACCGAATTTTGGATCATTCTGGGACAGCATGAAATTTTTTAAAGCTTGCTCTTCTGCTTCCTTTTTCCACGTACTCTCAAACAACATATATTGTACCAGATTAAATAGGACCTTAGCCAGTTGTTTAACATCAAATGGAGTGATCTCCTCAGCTGTTAAAAATTACAGCATTTGAGAAACCACTGGAGAACCAACCCCATGCTGAGAGGCTAAACTCTGTAATTCATTAATCACTTGCCATTTGAACGGAACATACTGATGAGGTTGACCATACCCCCTTAAAACTGGAAATGCCCCCGGACCCTCCGCAGTGGCGGCAGTCGCTCCGGGGCAGTCCATAGCTAAAAGAAAAAGCATAGGAACAGCTAAGTGCTCTGCTAGGTCAGTATGACCGTTAAAAACTGCCTCAGCTTTTATCTGTTGCCAAGTTTCGATTGGATACCGAGCAGGTACTGAACAGTCTGTGGAAAAAACATTCCCCACCAAATCTTTAGTAGAACAACTGTCCATGCTGACATCCATATTTTGCAATTCTGTTAAGGGAGGGGGATTTCTGGGTCTTTCCTGACATGGATCCTCTGCCGGTACAGGATCCCAGTGGTTAGGAGATTGGGAATCAAGAAATGGATTTTTAGAGGCGACAGTATTTACGGCAGCGGAAGCAGTGGTGGGAGAGGGGGTTAAATCACTACGCAGATTCAAAACATTACAAACAGGGGGGGTAGTAGATTGCTGGAGGGGCAGATCAGAGGTACTCTGAAAAGCGCTTTCAACCCGATTGTTTCCTTCTGTCTTTTCCCTCTCAGCCACTTTTTCGGTGTGCCCCCCCATTCCCTCTGATGACGCAGCACTTAATTCGCTTGCTTTCAGCGCTTCCTGCCATTCCGCTTTAACAGCTTCCAAAGTATCTCACATCAGTCTCCAGGTAGTCATAAGATTTTTAGCTGTTTCATCTCCTCGGGAGGCGGCATTAAAGATTAACCGACCGATGTGCTCCCGTGTACTAAGACTAAATGCATTTAGTCTTACTACTATCAGGACCCCTGAGGGACTCCACTAGACACAGGCCTCCAACTAGACTCCATCCCATTGACCACAACTCTGACTTCTGTCCTTCAACCAGTATGTCTTCTTGTTTCTCACTACCTGAAAGTATTTCAATTGGCAATAAATTTGCTTTTCATCAAGTGTAATCTGTTTTACCCCTGACATAACCAGTGAGCAATCTTCCTGTCTTTATCTCAGCCCGTGAGCTTTCTCATTCTATTTCATCCTCTGTCCTGTTGAGTAGAGGGAGTAAGAGAGCAGCTGAGTGGGAGTTTGGCTATTAGCCAAGGCTAATCTACCAAACCCACTTTTCACAAAGAAGAGTTTCTGAAGATACTTCATTTCAGGGAGAAATTAGACATTTTGCAACAGAATATACAAGTTTTGAAATGTATTTCTCATCTTAATGTTGATTATTGTAATATTTCATGTAAGCATTCAGTCATGTCTGTAAGCATTATTGCTATATAATGTGACACTTCCTGTAACTTTATTTTATAACATTGTGACACAGTGTACCAGCAACAATATAACTCAATATATCATTATATCTGCAATACCAGATTACGGTATAATAGAATTATTCAATTTTTTTCCAATTTTAAGATTTATTTTGGCTAGATATTTGCAAATACTCTTGGAAGTTGGTGAGTATTTATGCTGCCTATATTTCAGTTTAGGTACCTAAATTGGCCATCTGTTTGTCCTATGAGCTCTTTTCAGTGAGTACTGAGATAGGAGTAGTTCAGATAATTTCAAGCTTCTGCTTTTACCAACTATCTGAAGTTATGTGCCTCTGTACACAAACTATGTTGGCAGAAAGAGACAGTAAATTTATATATTGGAGTTTTAATGCTACATGCCATGCATACTCCACTCCTGAAGGAAGTGAAATAGATGCAGTTTTCACTACAAAAATTAAAAGCCCCTTCCAACAAAAGGTAAAGCTTCTGTTATGCAATTAGTCTACTTAGACTTTATCTTCATTTGTGTTTGAAGAGGCAAAGCATTTTATTACACGAAACATAGAAGACATTAACTTCTAGAAAACCAGTAGTTTCAATCAGTATTAGTAGTAGCTGCCTTTTAAAGTCTGAGACATCTAATAAGGTCTAGCAATATTTTTATGTTACTGTGAATTACTACTGAATGATGAAATATTCTGTACTATCATGGAAAAACAGAAAAGTAAATTAACAGAATAGGAAAAAAAAGTGATTTTGAAAGGACAATCCCACTTAAAGATGTTACATAAAATAAAGCAATAAACCTTTTCTCAAAGCATTAGTCTAAGAATTTAATTTACAAAAGGAGAATGAGGTTAATATAACATTCTGAAGAATGATTGGACTGATAATAAAAGATTTAATGAAAATTTTACTGCAAGGTTTTATACAGAATCACAGAATCACTACGGTTGGAAAGGACCCTCAAGATCATCTAGTCCAACCAATAGCCCTACACTACTCTTACCCCTAAATCATTCCCTGAAGAAACACATCAGCCCTCTTCTTAAAAACCTCCAGGGATGGTGACTCCACCACCTCCCTGGGCAGCCTATTCCAATATCTCACCACTCTTTCAGGAAAGAAATTCTTCCTAATATCTAATCTAAATTTGCCCTGGCACAGCTTAAGCCCATTCCCTCTAGTCCTATTGCTAGTCACAAAGGAGAAGAGGCCAACACCCGCCTCCCTAGAATGACCTTTCAAGTAGCTGAAGAGAGTGATAAGGTCTCCCCTCAGCCTCCTCTTCTCCAGGCTAAACAACCCCAACTCCCTAAGCCCTCCTCATAAGGCCTGTTCTCCAGACCTCTGATCAGCTTACTTGCCCTTTTCTGCACCCTCTCTAGTACCTCAATGCCCTTCCTATACAGATCAGTCAGGTTGACATCTCAAAGAAATAATCTAGCTATTTTTAACTGGTGAGTTCCCAGTCTTTAGGCTGATTTACATTTCTTTTCTAGTATCGTCAAGTTAAATGTATGACATGCTTTATGCTTGTGGTGAATATTTTTCCTTTTGTTTTCCTGATTGATAGAATGTTAATTCTGAGCAAAATTCTTTTTGCGCATTGTTTCACTCTCTAAAAAATTACTGGTTAGCTTTCCATGTTTATCAAGTTTTATAAATAAACTAACTGGAAAAAAAATCAACTCACATTCTTGGTTTGGTTTGACATACGCCTTTCTATAGAGCAATCAGATACACTTATGAATATAGGTTTTCTTTCTCACATTGCTGTAAAATGCAGTAGTTTACTGCAGACCCAGGAGCACCAAGAGGAACAATATACAGAACCCACATTAGGAGGTGGATATTGGCTTTCCAGTACTGTAAGACTGACCAAAGCAGATAAAATAGACTGTAGGATTTCCAGGTCACCAGTCATCAAGAAATATTCTGTAAGTCCTGGGCTATTTAAGAATCTGATGTAACTTTTTTTCTGCTTTTAATCTCATGCATTTATTATCTATCTCCAACAGAATGTGCTTATTGTATGAGACCATTCTATCTAATATTTTTAATTTTACACCTCCAGAATGTTTCTTAATTTTTGAAAAGTACGATATGTGAAACAGATCATAAAAGTAATACTCTCACTTTCCTCATAAAACTGGTTTTTTGATTGCCTCAGAAACTACATTTTTTTCCTTTGTGGTTTTTCTCTCCTGTAATTTGCTGATATATAAAGGACAAGAGAAATCCCAAGCATTTGCAGACAAACAATTAGTAAATTGTAGCACATTTAGACCATAAATCACGTTTGTTGATCTTGCACAAGTACTTTACCAAGAACATCTTCTAAAGCCACATGTTTTTTTTCTTTATGAGAAAAGCGTGGAGTTATGAAATCAAACTTACAAGGTAGCATCTGTCTGTCTGAAATATCATTGCTTCTCATATATTACAGAATCACAGAACATTAGGAGTTGAAAGGGACCTTGAAAGATCATCTAGTACTACCTTATGCTTTTGAGACATACCTGTTCTCTTCTCTAGGATGACCAAAGTAGGTAAAATCCTGCTCATTCTAATATCAAGATGCTTGATGGTAGAGATATATTTGGTGGAAAACAGAACAAGTAGTTTGTTGTTATAATATAATGCTTAAAATCTGTCCTATAGACATACAGTACAAAAACGGAGACTAATTAGCTTTAACTTTAATTAATTTTAATTAAACGGAAAATCTTATATTTGTAAAAAATAGCTCAAGTAATAATATAAGAAGGTGTCACTGCTGAGAACAGTGAAGGAAACTTAAAAGTGGTCACTGCAGTCTTGGTTGCCCATTAACACTAAAATGTTAAAATACTGACTCTTAATGAGACACCACACTTGAGGCTAAGGAACAAAATGCATGTAAGAATGACTTTCAGCACATTGTGGATGCTTGATTTTGCATAGAAATTCTAAGAAAAATACTCAGTTTTAAAAAATAGAAAAAAATCTTAGGAAAAATAGTAATTTTAAAAATTATTATATTATTTCAGAGAAAACCATACAAATTTCCCTGACATATGTTATTTTGGTAGCCCTTGTTTTTAGGTATGAGAACACAATGACATTTTCATCCTAAAAATTCTGAGTTGAAAATACATTCTGTCTGCAAAATACAGGTATTTGTCTCTAAAGTGTATTTAGGCAATGCAGCCTGCAACCACTGTCCAATATTCTGTTCAGGAGCCTTGTCAAGCTCCCGCATACTCCCTCCCATCTCCCCTTCATTTGCTGTACACACCTGCTGGATGGGTCTAGTAGGTGTGAGTAATTCCCACCAGCTGTCTGATCATGCCGAGCTCTGTTCCAAATGGAAAGCAGGCACTCTCAGACATTTTTTTCTGCTTAATTCCCTGTTGGATGTTTTGATTTTTCATTATACTTGCCAATCTGCAATGAGAATTTCAGAAAACATATCTTGCAGTCTTCACACCACTGAAGACAAACAGAAGTTAAAAACATAGATTACTTTGACCTCCCTTATGCTTCTGTAACTGGAAAGATGGATTTTTACTCTGTGGTGTAATCTTCTTTCTGAATAGGTTGTCTCTGCTTCCTGCAGTTCTGTGCTATTCAGCAGAGACATGATGTGAGTCAGTTCTGCTGAGTTTCACATAAATGCTTCCTAATGGGTAAGACAAATACCAGTGACAAATTGTCTCCACATTGTAATGGTTGGTGTTTTTTTTTAATAATATATTGCCAGATTTCACTTTAAAATAGTGACTCTTTTTTGCCATAACTCTTTATTGAGTCAAACAGCTGTAAATCTATCATACTATGTGATTTCATAGCCCAAGGCTGTATGAGTTCTGTGTCAAGGGACAATTTGGCCTTTAAATGTATAAACAGCTGAAATGCAATGTACATGAGGAAAAGAGCAACGGTAAGGGCAGGAGAGAGCATTTTGTTAGGGCAACAATGAGTGGCAGATCCTTAGAAATCAGTAATTACCTATATCTATTACTTATATCTCTACCAGATTATACTAGAATGTACTTACTGACTAGTATGGGGAGTCTTGGAATTCCAGTTAAGAAAGAGATTTTCTTATAACTGGACTTTCGTTCCATATATAACTAAATAGAAGAGATGCAATAAGACAGTCTTGAAAAGAAGGAATATAAAAGAGAGAAAACAGAGAAGTCTGATTAATAGTAGCCAACCCTAAAAATTCAGTTTTCTGATAAGGCAAATATGTACATTTTGGATACTGATTCAAAATCTGGACACTTTGTATGGAACTGTGAAGTCTGCAGAACATGATGATCAGATTTATATTCAATATAGTTTACAAATATCTGACATATGTTATTTAGAGAGAAAGCTTCAATTCTTGCATGAACAGATTAGTAGGGGTTAAAAAATCCAATCCCTAAGAGACCTGAGATCCTAGCTGGTAGAAAGAAATAGGAAAATAGGATTCTGAAAATGGAGCTTCCAACAATTTCCAGGGCCTGAATCAATATTTGATTCTGTCCTACTCTTCAACATGGATAAAAGTTGAAGATAGTATTTGTAATTTTAGACACATTCAGCCAGCTTATGAAGACTTTGACATTAATAACTTTTCATCTCAAATGTAAAAACAATGACTTCCATGAAAAATTAATCCAATTATTGTACCAGAGAAAAAAAAGAATTTGAAAGTTTTATGCATTTAACGGCACCCTTTACCTTATGATTAGTAGCATATCATAAATGTTAAAAAAACTCTGCTAGAAAAAAAACCAAAAGGTAATAAAAACTATTCCCAAGCTTCAAGGATATTGGAGACCCATCAGTAAGAGATAATTGTATCCACATTTAGATATTACATTTATGTGAAAACAAAATGAGCCCTTTATATTTGCCCAAATTGTGGGTCATTTTTTCCTGTGAAAATGGCTCAAATAAAAACATACAAAATGAAGATACAAAAAGAAAAACATCAGAATGTTTTTGTATTAGTTCAAAGTGTACAGTCACTTAGAGGGCAAAGTTTCCTTCTTTGCAGAAGAGGAAAAAAGAATAGGTCATTAAGGGGAAAAAAGTAAAGTGATCAGATAAAATTAATCCTAATGGTTTCATTCAGAGCTCCACGAGGTCTACACAGTTTTCCATTCAGTTTTGGCCCTGTGATAATAAAATCTCATTTTACAGAAATTTGATTTTTATACTTACTTATTCATTAATACTTACTTATTCAAGAAATAACATTATTTCTTTGTTTAAAAGTATGTCCTGAATGAGCGCAGTTATATCAGAAGTGTGTTAATGGCCACAGTTCCAGCTGATAACAGCATTTCATCTTGTTTAGTGCTACAAAATTAAAAGTAAATGAATGAAGACCTTTAAAAAGTCATCAAAGCAAGATAGAAGTGACTAGGTTTTAGTGGAACTAATACATAGAAAAAGGATTTAAAACAAATAATTAAAATAATGAAAAAGGAAGCAGAGCTTATGAAATTTGAAAGGAGCACACACAACCTAACTCTGCTTTTTGAAGTGATGCAGTAATTCCTATCATTAATTTGAAATGACCAGTAAAGAAAGACAATTAAAGAAGGTATCTTTGTGAGTAAAATAAGAAAATTCTGGTGTATGTAGCTGACAATTTATTAAAAACTGGATATTGGATAAAATAGAGCACAACCACCATCCCCACTTAGATTCTTATTTATAGTTATATTGGGGGACCTTCTGTTTCCTATTAGAAAGCACGGGTAGAAAGAACGTGTTTTTACAGGGGAAGGAAAGAAAGGTTAATAGAAACACTGATTGAAGGATATGTATCTGTTTTCTTGATTTATATCATATGTGACAAAGCATTCAAATGGAAAGAAATTAAGAGGTCATCATGTACACCTGGTTTCTTTCAATGTCAAATAATGTCTGGCTGCAACAAAAGCAAATGCTGGGGGGACTTGGAGCAAGAAAGGGCACTGAGCAGGTTCCCTACAAATTTGTCATGTGGTTTCGAAGGTATGTTTCCAGGGTTTGCAAACCTACTGCCACATGAATGTCAAAGGCCTTTTATGTCTTGGTTAAAACCTGCTGACTGTCTTGTTGGTAATTATCGTATCAGAGATGTCACGTCATGACAATATGCTGTGCACGACAAGATTCTGAAGGATGACTTCAGATGGACTTGACACACACACACACACACAAAAGACGTGCAGCGGTGGTCGCATTTAATCTACGAAGTGTGTAATATAGCCCAAGCAGAAGTACAAGAGTCACAGGTAGAGACTATATACAAGAAAAATTGGCTAGCACCATGCTGTTGTTAGCAAGTGTCTTTTATACCTTTACAGAAAGAATAATGACCAATTAGCAAGTGACACTTACATATACAAATTAAACTGACCAATTAAGAAGCAACAGTTACTAGTAAAAACAGCTACCATAAATGACGATAAAACAGTGCACTTCAAAAAAATGTGAATGTGATAAGACTGGTGCTGTGTGGTGTGGGAAGGATAAGATGTTAAGGCTATCTGGGGCTCCAAGGTCTCTGTGTGCAGCTGCAAGGGCTCCTGCTACGTGACTCCCACTTTCTCTCCCAGGCTATCTAACAGCTTTCTTGTGAGAAACTGACTTTGGCCTTGTCCAGCTTCCCCTCTGCTAGGCCCTAGATCCTGCAGCCCACAATAGCATGCCACAACATCAGAGTTACAATAATTGGATAACACCATGATAACTTATTTAGAAGGCATCAGAATAAGAAAATATTTTCAAGGTGTCCTTTCCCTCTAAAAAGAAACCTGTGTTCTGTACCTTAGACAAATAAAGAAATACTACTGTCATTTCAGCACCTATTGAACACATTTGTAATTTGTGAATGCAAAAGAAATTTTGTGTGGGATTTCAGACACAGGCCTAGGTAAAATAGTGAAGTATTTCTTTAACTGCTTGTAGGGTTGTTTTCTCTCTCTCTTTCAGTGAATTTACAGCTTTGATATCTCTGTTAAAACAATTTTAAAATTAAATCTTGTAACTGATTTCAGTTTGCAATTGATGTTGCAGAAAGCTGCTGTTGTGTTCAATGATCACAGAATCACAGAATGTTAGGAGTTGGAAGGGACCCCAAAAGATCATCTAGTCCAACCCCCCTGCCAGAGCAGGATTCCCTATAGTACAGCTATGGACGAATGAACTGAGGCAGTTAGTAAAGTCATGCAATAGTCATAAAAACAGAAAAGCCATTTAAGCACTGGAAAGAAAAAAAGCAAAGCATATTCACTAATGGAAGATAGTTTCCACTAGAATTCTTCTTTATCATCCTCTTGGAGCGGGTCCAGAGGAGGGCCACACAAATGATCAGAGAGAGGGCTGGAATACCTTCCCTGTAAGGACAGGCTGAGTGTTGGTGTTGTTCAGCCTGGAGAAGGCAAGGCTCTGGGGGGACTTTATTGTGACATTCCAGTACTTAATGGGGCCTATAAGAAAGATGGGGACAAACCTTTTAGTAAGGCCTGTTGTGACAGGACAAGAGGTAATGGTTTTGAACTAAGAGACGGTAGATTGAGACTAGATATAAGAATATTATTTTTTTTTAAATGAGGGAGATGAAATTCTGGAAGAGGTTGCCCGCAGAGGTTGTAGAAGTCCCATCCAGGGAAACATTCAATGTCAGGATGGATGGGGCTCTGAGAAAGCTGTGGAAACCACCTGTGTAGTGGAAGGCTTCCCTGCCCAAGGCAAGGAGGTTGGACTAGATGGCCTCTAAAGGTCTTTTCCAATTCAAACTGTTCTATGATTCTATGATCTTGATTCTCTTTTTGTTTTTTAAACATTTGCTTAAAACTGGCATACTCTGAGCTTGATACGTTTCAAGCACAGTAGAATAATAATTAAAAACGGCGAGAGAGAGCACAGAGAGTTTTGTTTCAGGCAGTTCACGCCTGGTCTGAGAATGTGTGAGGTGAAAACAGAAAATTTCTTCTCTGCTACATCACGCATTACAAGTGTGAGCACAAGACTTTTAATTCCCAAGAGACCATTTCTACCTTTTGTTTGTCAGAGGAGAAATCCTATATAACTTCTGAATTGGGCAGTTGACACCAACAAGGTAATTATAAATGGCTATTTTATAAAATGTTCATATTTATTCTTACAACATTTAGGTAGCCTGATCCTTTACAAACATTTTGCCAAAGCTCATTTTTGCTTTAATCTTTTATTGATACGTAGACATTTATAGTGCTTATTTCCTACTACATATCTCCATGCTAGCCCCTTGTAATTCAAGACCAATTTTATCCAGCAGCTAATGTTGACTCTAAGCCCTTCACTCAGAAGAGTGCAGATTGTGCCACAGTGGTGTTCCAGAAGTAACTATGCACGGAATAAAACCAATTCCCTTTTATCAGCTTTAGATTTGCAACTCTGAGTTTGCCAGGATGACCTTATTTCATCTGATATAAAAGCCCAGCTCATACAGTGCATGATTCACATTGTGATTTGTGATTGTTTTATATATCCATATACCATGTCATTTTATTTATCAACTTCACAAAGCCAGGTAGTAAAACCCTGGCATGATTGAATTCAGTGAGAGTTTTGACATCACCTTCAATAAGACTGGAAAATATTATTCTGCTGTTTTTTCTGTGCTAGCAGTTCTGCATCATCTGTAGAAAGTACAGATGTCCTGAAGACCTATACCAATATTAGGTTTAGGGCTAGGGCTAGGGTTATGGTTTAGGGTTGCAGTTAGATGTTAAGGTTATTGTTAAGGTTTGGAGATAGTGTTAGGGTAGTGTTAGGGGTTTGGGTTCACATTAGCTTTAGGGGATCTCACACAGTGGAAATTGTAAGTAGCCTTAAAAGCTGCACATGCAGAATGCTGTCCTGGGACATCAGTCTATATTGTTCAAACATCTTGCTTTCCCAACATCAGCATGGACTTTCAAGCTTAAACAGAATGCTTTCTTACTATCTTCACCTAATAGTGCTCAGTTTTTCAGGATTTTATCTCCCAATGACAAATAGGTTGTCTCTTTTTCAAGGAAGAGTTCCTCCCAGAAAAAAAGCCTCTCCTGTTGGATCTCTGTATTGAGTGAGAAGAGTATCTCAGCCAGGACTGAGCATGTATTGTCATGAATAAAAGGGAAACTGTCAGAGGCTCAGCCTGAAAGATGAGTGGAATAGAATCAGACAGATAGATGATGTCAAAACTGCTGTTTTGCCCGTTTATGTCCTTTCCCTCTCTGCTATTGCCACTTGGGTGGTCTGTCATTAAGAAAATTCAGTACCTAGGAGTATATTATATTATATATTGTTCTTCTGCTCTCCTGAAGTAAATTCCAGCAGCCTTTCTGAATCATAATGGCAACTTATGGGGGCATAATATTTCAAGCATACACAAATGGCTTGCCTGCAGCCTTCTTTAAATATCAGCTTCACTATTCCAAACTACCAAAAGATGTTGGTAATATACCAAACATGTTGGTAATGACAAAGATAGTACAGAAATACAAATACATTGAGGCAACAAACCATGAGGAAGAAGAAAAGCATCAGAAGAGTGAATAAAAATCCACATTAAAATGAGCCAATTAGTAAAATGCCATCTGTTCTTCCAAACTTCTGTCAAAAGCAGGAAGTTTTTCTGTTTAATGGACTAATTAATTGATTAATTAAAGCTACCACTCAAGGGTACCCAAAACATACACTCTCCAAAGTGAGGATGGGGATCCACTCAATTCACAGAAGTATCATTAGATGACACCCCAGTTTAAGGGAGGTTCTGACTGCAAAGCAACTTGCTTCAGAATCAACTCCAAGTGCCTCTCTAGCAGGACTCCTTTTATACTGTATTTGAGTGTGCTGTGGTCATTCAATTAGTTTGAGGGACAAACCCACAACAAGAGCCTAGGCACAGGGGCGCTGCTTCACCACAGGATTCCAACCTGATCTTCATCAGGCCTTCTGCAAGCCCTGGTCACCCTGTCAGGTGTTTAGTCAGGCTTCTGTCTAGTTTTTTTAGCCTGGGTTTTGTCCTTTCAGGGCAGTTGCACCTGCCTCACAGTGTGGTATGAAACTTGGCAGGATCTAGTTAATGGACATCAAACACGCTTTAAAAAAAAATAATTATCCTGATGCTCTCCTTCAGTGCAGCTATGTCAATGTCCTGTCACAGTTCATTTTGGTTTTGGACAGTTTTCCAACAAGGAAATCAGAGTGAAATAGGTGAGTTCCAAGCCAGGCTGGGTGGAGTAGAACCATTAGAAGATGATGTGTAATACAGCTTCCGGTGAAAATATGGTCTTGCTTTGGGCTTTCACAAGGTTTGCCCCAAGCTTGCTAAAAAATCTGTAAATATTACCTTAATTTTTTGTTTTAGAGTGTGGTGAAAAACAACAAAAATTTCTGAGTTTTGTTTCCAAGACAAAATTTCAACTAGGTTTTGCTTCCAGACTTGGTAGAAAACAGAAAGAATTATTAAACCACTTCTCCTCTTCCCTCTTTTTTTGTCCTTTTTGCATTTCTCCTAATATCAAGACTTTCACAAACTTTAGCAATTTGACTTCTATTGAGGCCACACACTTTTAATACGATTTTCAACAGGCAGTAGATCATGCCAGCTAGGAGTACAGAGTACTTTGCAAAAACTGATTGCGTAACGTAAAAAAGAAAATATATGCAAGTGCTAAAACCTTCATTGTCCAGTTTCTCTGCCTGGAAGATTCTCAATGAACAAAAGCCCCATTGGCTAATTTATTCCATGTCAGTGAGAACAGTATTAACATTACATTCAATAGCAATATTGCCAATGAACTTGGATTACCAGCTGAGTCTTTGACTCTATAACAAACACAGTACAAAATGTAGCTAGTCATTTCTCTTTTACACACAAGTTTACTAGAAATTTTTATTTGATAAAACATTGTACTGTGTGTCATAATATGATAGATATAATGCTCTGCATCAGTGTTTTTATGCTGGTTTTGCTTCAGGGAAAAAGAAAATAGGGTATTTTTCAGAGTTTTACACCGGAAATATGGTTATGCTTAGATTAAGGCAGTAGTTTAAATTTATGAGTTCCTATCTATGTGTTTATGTGACTGTCACCATTGCCACAAATAAGTAAAACCTCCAGGTAACTCTAAAATGTTTCATACACAAGCTAAGGCAGTCTATGGCTTCAAGTGTCCCCAAAAGCTTTAAAGCATTGAGGATTTCAGTAGAATTTGATCTCCTGCTTCATCCTCCTTCAGGCTTCTTCTTCAGCTGCCTTCTCTGGGAATAGCTTTCTATGGTGTTTCTCCATGATCAACATTTCCAGGCACGGCAACAAAGTTCTATAGATGAAGTAATAATATTTACTGGTGGAAGAAATAAGGTATGTGTATTGACAGATATAACAGATATAACATGCATATTGACAGAAAAGAGAAAATTGATTCCTTTCATTGCATTCATTCTATCTTTAATACACCCTAAGAACAAGTTGCTGCTATACAAAGCACAGGCTCCTGCTATACAACCCTCACTCACTGACCTCTGCTGATCTCCTTGACTCTGAGTAACTGCTGAACATATAGGACCAGGAGTTAAAGACCAAGAAAATTTCAGTAGCTGGGTCTCCACCTTGAATGTGTTGGGAAATAAACATGGTCACTGGATATGGGTATGGGTATATCTCGGCTGAAGTGACAGAGCAGCGCTTCAGAATGAAGCAGTCACTTGCAATTTGCTGTTAACCGAGGCAAGGACAGTCTCCATCCTTCTAAAGGCTCAAACCTTGCAGTGAGGAATGGGTGCAAAGTTGTAAGCCAGTTGTTCACACAAGAAAGAGCTGCCAAATTGTACATGCAGCATTAAGTACACAGATGCAAGCTCCTGTCATGTGTCTAGTAAAACATTAAACTGAACAGATTCACAAGCAAATCTCCTTCCATCTCTTGTTCCTAAAGTGTAGATCCTTCTCTTCAGGCCTGCTATCTGTCTAGCAACTTTCCTTGATCCCTGAAACTAGAGAAAAATAAGTGCCTTGTCATTACTATCAGAGCTTGCCTAGTCCCCGCTCCAAGTGCAAGCTTCTTATGTCCATGGATTTCTCTTTCTGCTTGAATTCCCCCAAAATACATCATTTGTTGTACTAAGCTGCACACAAAACTGAGCAGCTTAGAGTTCCAGTGCTGGCTGCCAGCTTGAAGCTCAGAAGCCTCCCTAAACTCAGCATTCCCAGGGAAAGCTCTACTAGAGGGACATCACTCTGGGCATCTAAGATAAAGCAACCACCCTAGAAAAATCTTCCTTTTTTTCCGCTGACCACAGCCTCCAAAGGGAAAGGTATAGACAGTAAACAGCAGACAGGCAAAATTCAAGCCACATATTGCATCCACAAGTTAAAGGCAGGGTGGCAACAACACAGAGGTGGTAGAAGGACTTCTCAGTTTTCTGAACTTGGAAATCAGGATGATGTCCATAAACCCTACATCTGCCATAACTGGAAAACTTTCCTCTCCCTTCCCCCCAGCAATTGTGCTCATGAAGTGAGATGCTCAAACACTTCTCTCTTCTCAATTAATTTTAGCAGGAGCATGCACAGACTGTGCTTTAATGCTGTTACATGTCTGAGTAAAAACATTTCCATCATGCATGATTCTGAAATAGTAGCATGAAATGAAAATCCCTAATATGGTAAGAGATCAATTTTTCAGACTTCCTAGTGATGATAAGCAAACTCCAGAGTTGAGGAAGTCTGATCTCGACAAGTTGTGTCCAGTGATTGTTAGTGATATAGGAAAGGATCTTTCTGTGCCTCTCAGTCCCACCAAAATCTCTCACTGGAGCCAGTCATTGTGGCAGCTCCCTGTGACTCATGTCTGCATGTGACTCAAACCCTTCAGCAGAGCAATTACCTTCAAGAATCCAATGCTTGTGGTGCCCTCTTCTGTAAACAAAATGATTCACTCATAGAATATTACCAGGTTTCGCAGCACTTCTATGGTATTATTTAGCAAATGGGCAATGTTTCTACAAGAGTAGAATGGAAAAAAGGCTAACAAGGGTGTGAAAATAGCTGGTTTCCTTTATTGGCTTGCTAACCATTTTAATTTTAAAATGAATTTCCACTTAAAGCCATCTCAAAGGGTATTAATAATGTTAATATTAGATACTGCCAGCAACATTTAGGATCTGATTGTGGGAAAGTCCTGAAGGATGGTCAATATAAACTGCACAAAGAGCCTGTCCAGCTCAACTAATACTGGAAAGATTCAAACTCTATCAGAGTTCATAGCTATTTCTGTTCAGAGTTTTATCTGAAATTGTTTCTAATTATGTAGGAATTTAGACAGAGTGTTTTCCATTAGTTATGCTGTCAGGTACCAGGTCCCAAGACATATACAAAGATATATATTCTTCTAGCTATTTCTATACTCAGTTTTAAAGTTTCACAGTTAGACTGACAACTAAACAAAACTTCATTTGAAATTTTGCAATGTGTAATACAAATGAGGATCTATTTTTTTAGTTCTATAAAAATGTTACCTTCTTGTTTTTATGGAAAAGGAAATTTACATCATGTGTCACAAACACAAAGTCATTCCACTGCCTTCCCTTCCTGGTACCAACTCTTCCTGCAGTTCCAAAACACCAATAATAATAATTATTATAATAATAGCAGTACTAGTGATTTAAAGCTGATGAGCTCAGAAGCGGCACACCCTAGCCGGGACCCGGCCCCACCGAGCCCCATCGGGCACTGACCCCTGGCCCCTAGTAGGACCTGTCTCCCTGCCAGAACCCGAGGCCCCACCCCTAACCAGGGCGAGGGAGGGGCGAAGCCGGAACCACTGCAGGGGATATTTAAAGAACTGTAAGGAGCACAAGCAACCCGGAGCGCAGCGAACAGGGACAGGCAAACAGGGACGAGCACGTCAAGAGGGACAAGCATGTCAGTTTGCACGTCAGTTTGCACAGGCAGAGGGAGCAGGCGTGAGAGCTGGGAGGGCAAGACATGAGGAACTGCAACTTGCTCAGGGAGAGATGGTGGCTACTCAGAGGAGGAAGGCTGTGCTTCCATCACCCTCCAAGAGGGATAATGGCATCCAGGTCACAGGCTGTGAGGAATGCCACAGGCTTTCACTGGTGGCCAGGGGTAACGCTGACTATGGCTGCGTGCGGTGTGAGCAGGATGAGGACCTACTCCTCTGGGTGGCACAGCTCCAGGCTGAAGTAATGGAGCTCAGGAATGAGGTGGGTAGGTTGAGAAACATCAGGGAAAGTGAGAAGGAAATTGATCACTCCCACAAACTGGTCTCTTCAAAAACGGGACGGGAAGCAGCTTCTGGTGGAGCAAAGAATTCTATATCTTCTCATCCCACTCCCTCTTGCTGCCTGCTAAAGGATGACCCAAGTGATGGGGGGGAATGGACGCAGGTCCCTCCCCAGAGATGTGGGAGAGGCTCCTCCCAACCTCCCCTGCCTTCTCAGTCCCCTCTACACCATTGGAATCGAGCCCTTGTACCAGAAGGCTGGGCAGAGGTGAAGGGTAGAGGCCTAAATGACACAGGTGGCTGGAGGAAAGTTGGTGGCTGCAATAGAAGGCAGGTGCCTTCCTTGCCTGCCTCAACTTCCCAGGTGCCTCCGAGAAATAGGTATGAGGCCCTGCTGGAAGACAGCCATTCTGATGGGGAGGTGGATGACAGGCAACCTGTATCGGAGGTATTGCCACAGTCAGCTAAGCTTCCTGGACATATCACAACCTTTTCCGCAAAGAAGAAGAGAAGAGTTGTGGTTGTTGGAGACTCGCTCTTAAAGGGAACAGAGGGTCCAATATGCAGGGTTGACCCTCATCACAGGGAGGTCTGCAGCCTTCCTGGAGCCCAAATTAGGGATATTACTAGGGAACTTCCCAACATGGTGCAGTCATCAGAGTTTTATCCACTACTGATCTTTCAGGCAGGTGGAGAGGAAGCCGCATCCTGTAGTCTGAGGGAAATTAAGAGAGATTTCAAGGCCTTGGGATGGTTGATAAAAGGGTCAGGGGTGCAAGTTATTTTCTCTTCCCTACTTCCAGTACCTGACCACAATATGGGATGGAGTAGAAGAGTTCGGTCCATACATACCTGGCTCTGAGACTGGTGCTACAGGCTGGGCTGGTATTACAGGGTACCAGGCCAGATGATTAGAGGGGGGAAAGGCTTATCTTCCACGGGGAAAAGGATTCTAGGAAAAGAACTAGCAGAGCTCATCTATCGGGCTTTAAACTAGTTTCAAAGGGGGATGGGGTTGTTGCCAGGTCTGCATCAGTGGGGCAATGTTCTAGTGCTAGTACTAATACAGACCAGAAGGCCTCCCACCCCCCTAGGGTAAAACTGGCATGCTCAGCTTGCTCCCTGAAATGCCTATATACCAATGCATGCAGCATGGTGAATAAACAGGAGGAGTTAGAAATCCATGTGAGGCCAAGGGGTTATGATCTGGTGGCAATTATAGAGACATGGTGGGACAGCTCTCATGACTGGAATGTGGTCATGGATGGCTATGTCCTTTTCAGGAAAGACAGGTCTACACGGCATGGTGGGGGAGTTGCTCTTACGTGAGAAAGCAACTAGAATGTATTGAGTTCTATCCAGGGGTGAATGAGGGGCGAGTTGAGAGTTTATGGGTGAGAATAAAGGGGCAGGCTGGCATGGTTGATACTGTTGTGGGTGTTTATTACAGGCCACGTGATCAGGATGAGGAAGTTATGAGGCTTTCTCTAGGCAGCTGACAGTGGCATCGCAATCACAGGCGATGGGGGATTTNTCCCAGGCGATGGGGGATTTTACCTCCCCATCTATTTGCTGGAAGGCCTACTCAGCCAGCCATTCCCAGTCCAGGAGGTTCCTCCAGTGTATTGATGATAACTTCTTGATTCAAGTGGTGGATGAGCCCACTAGGAGGGGAGCGTTGCTCGACCTGATACTCACTAACAAGGAGAGTCTGGTTGAAATACTAGAGGTTGAGGGCAACCTTCGCTGCAGTGACCATGAGATTGTAGAATTCAGGATCTTGTGTGGTAGGAACAGGATACCTACTAGGATCACAAGCCTAGACTTCAATAGGGCCAATTTTGATCTTCTCAAGAAATTGCTAGGGGAAATCTCATGGGACAGGGTACTAGAAGATAAAGGGGCCCAAGAGAGTTGGGTAACATTCAAGGACCACTTTTTCCAAGCTCAAGATCAAGAGCATCCCAACACAGAAAAACTAGGAGGGGAGCCAGGTGACCTGCATGGTTAAGTAGGGAACTGCTGGGCAAGCTGCAGTGGAAGAAGAGAGTCTACAGGTCATGGAAGGAGAGGCGGACTACATGGGAAGAGTACAAGACTGTTGTCAGAGGTTGCAGGGAGGCAACTACGAAAGCTAAGGTCTCTCTGGAATTAAACTTTGCAAGGGAGGTCAAGGACATTAGGAAGGACTTCTTCAAATACATTGTCCAAAAATGTATACTAGAGGCAATGTAGGCCCCCTGCTGAATGAGGTGGGTGCCTTGGTAACAGAAGATACAAAGAAGGTGGAGTTATTGAATGCCTTCTTTGTCCATGTCTATACTCTTAGAGACTGTGCTCAGGAGCCTTAGACACCTGAGCCCCCACATGATGTTAGGATACTGGAGGAGTTTTCCTTAGTTGAGGAGGACTGGGTTAGGGAGCAGCTAAGCCATCTGGACATTCATAAATCCATGGGTCCTGATGGGATGCACCCCCGGGTGTTAAGGGAACTGGCAGAAGTCATTGCCAAGCCCCTCTCCATCATCTTTAATAAGTCCTGGGGAACAGAATAGGTGCCTGGGGATTGGAGGAAGGCAAACATCACTCCAGTCTTCAAAAACGACAAGAAGGAGGAGCCGGGTAACTCTAGACCAGTCAGCCTCACCTCCAACCCTGGAAAGGTGATAAAGCACTTTATCCTTGACTCTGTCTCTAGGCATATCAAGGATAAGGGGGTCATTGGGAGCAGTCACCATGGGTTTCCCAAGGGGAAGTCATGTTTGACCAACCTGATAGCCTTTCATGAGGACATAACCGGGAGGATAGATGAGGGTAGGGCAGTGGATGTGGTTTATCTTGATTTC
>VWZX01009104.1:0-13650 GCA_013399015.1 Galbula dea | reverse complement strand
ATTAGAAGGGGTGTGTCTAGTAGGTCAAGAGAGGTTCTTCTCCCCCTTTACTCTACCCTGGTGAGGCTGCATCTGGAATCTTGTGTCCAGTTCTGGGCCCCTCAGTTTAAGAAGGATAGAGAACTGCTGGAAAGAGTCCAGCATAGAGCCACTAAGAAAATGAAGGGGCTAGAACATCTTCCTTATGAGGAAAGGCTGAGAGAGCTGGGTCTCTTTAGCTTGGAGAAGAAGAGACTAAGGGGTGACCCTATCTATGCTTTTAAGTATGTGAAGGGTGGGTATTAGGGGGATGGGGTTAGGCTCTTCTCAGTGAAGCCCAGTGATGGGACAAGAAGCAATGGTTGTAACTGAAGCATAGGAGATTCCGTGTGAATACACGTAGAAATTTTTTCCCTGTGAGGGTGCCAGAGCACTGGCACAGACTGCCCAGAGAGGCTGTGGAGTCTTCTTCTATGAAGGTATTCAAAATCCATCTGGACGCGCTTTTGTGTGACCTGGTCTAGGGAATCCTGCTGTGGCAGGGCGCTTGGACTAGATGATCTTTCGAGGTCCCTTCCAACTCCTAATATTCTGTGATTCTGTGATTCTGTGAACCTGAGCCACATGTCTTTCCTTGGTATTCATACAAGAAAAAGCACCAGGCTAGATGACGGTTTTAGTCCAAGCTAGCAGGCATTAGTGGTGGAGAGGCCAAAAAATAGAGAGAGGTAGCATCTTAATGTAGAGCAATTTATCTCTTACTCTCACCAAACAGTGGAGTAGAAGAGCTCAATGCCTTTCTATTGTAAAATCAGTCTTCAGATAGTCTGAATGAAGCAGAGCCACTGGTGGTTCCACAGCCTCTCAATCACTGTGAGTGAGAATGCCTGTACTGGCAAGAGACACTTTACCTGTGCTCTGAAGAGCAGAAGAACAGCTGCCTCAGTACCAAGGTTGTTTTCAAAGACCAAATTGGCTTCCAGGTGCTACAAACAGATATTACTCAGAGCACCAAATGCTAACCCCAGAATGTAGACAGAGCAATATCACTTTTTAAACCATTGAATTGTTTTGCTTTGATATGATTTGATTTGTTTCACACATGTATGGTGTTTTGTTTAAGTCAAGGTGACCCTTTGATCAAGGAAAAATTGTAGAAGAGCAGTTCTGAGCTTTCTTTGCTGTTGAAGAAACTTAACCTGAGAGCCCAGATCCTAGAAAGGTCTTGCAAGCAAATCAGGAGTAGCAAAACCAACCACTGACAAAAGTAAGAGGTACAGCAGTGCAAGCTAACTTTAGGTTGAATGAAACAAAAAAACCCAGAGTTGATTAGATATATTTTTTCAGTATCATTCACTTCAGAGCTAAATTCTACTCTTTTGAAATCTTGATGTTTATGGAACCAATATATACCAAGAAGTTGGGAAATAGCTGTGTAAATGGCTTAGTATGCTTTTATCCCAAGTACAGGTTTAGCTCACTAAACCTGGAAAAGTCGCTTTTCTCAGAGCACTTAGCTTTTCTAAAATTGCTTTTGCTACAATTTGCCATTAAAGTGATAGCATTTGGGATTTTTTTTGTCTGAATTCAGCTTATTGTGTGACAGTAGAGGCTGCAGATGATCTTGTGCAGCAGTATAATACATTTCAATAATAGCTCTTTCAGTAGCGATGCAACATCCATTGAGATCCAAGTTTAGTTTAACAGATGTTATTTCAGTGACAAGGACATCTGTTGTATACCACTCCTTTACTAATGGCATTAGAAGTCAAGTTCTTAGTTTTCTAGAAAGCACGAGTACAGTCAATTAAAGACACTGAAGGCATCACTGGAAGTTTTGTTCATTGGAACTTCATGGTACCTTTATTTCTCCACCTATGTAATCTGTGAAGTTGTTTCATAGATAATTTTATGATTGATGATTCTTGTTGGCATCTGGCCTTGGGATTAATTGAAATGAGAAGAGGTAGAAAGTAGTTAATTTCTTCTTGTATCAAAAAATGTAATATCTGTATTTTAATTAATAAATCAGCAAAACATTCCTCAAACCTGTCAAGGCTTGTAGCAATGCTGATAGGAGGGGATGCATGCCAGTAGGTTTCTTCAGATAGAAGCAACCATGGGTGCATTAGGAGTGAAACGACCTCCCAGTGTCTTTTCTACACAAATCCTGCAAACCAACCCTGGGAACCGTGCCTGGCCTATCAATGTGGCAGTGGAGACAAACAGAACATCTTTTTTGTCTTTATCTGTTGGAGGTAGGCTTTTGGGAATGGTGGCACATACCTATTCCCAGGTTAAGCAGTGAGTGGAGGGCAAGTAGTTCAAGAACTAGTCTAGTCTAGACTTAATAGAGGAAAAATACATTTTCTTCATTTTCCTTTAAATAAATTATTAAAATAGTTCAATTATAGATGTGGTTGTGTGAACTGGAATATGTGACTTTTCTATTATTCTAAATGCATCAACATTGTGGAATCTATCAGTAAAATACTGATTTCCTGAAAGAGATAGTGGTGCATAGATGCAACTTATCTGAGCTGGATAGAAAATAAATATTCTGAAGCAGGATCAGAACTCTACTTGCAATTCTTTGGAATTTTTTATCCACTATGATCATAAGCTGTGTGAGCCAATCTGTTTGGAAGACCACATAGTATTTCTACAGTGATTTGTACCCATTGTATGTATTGTAAAGAGATTAATACTAACAGTGCAACTCCATTTATTTCAGACAGGGCTGAATCAACAATTAACAATACAACAAAATAGTGGTGAGATGTTAATAACAGAAGAGGGAACTTCCTGCTCTGTGAGACACCAAGGTTTGATTTGAGAGAATTGTGATGTCCATGGTGTACACAAGCCAGGAAGCCCTAATGAGCCATGAGAGAAAGAAAGGTAACTTACAGAGAAAGCATTTTTGTTTCTCTAGAAAGATTCAATAGGCAACAATGGGAAGAATAGATACCTAAAACATAGCATGGTACAATTAGAGTAGAATATTACGTCTATCCCAAAGTAGCTAAAATTAGCTTCTCGATATCACACTCATTTTGTCCTCGTAGAATCTTAAAATAACCATTTTCTCCCCAAGATTTTCCCCAGGAATTTGCAGCAATCTAAAGAAAAACAGAGGAAAAAAAATACCAGTTTTAATTTTAAAGTAGTGTTTTAAAATGCAAAATTAATCTTTTGTGTTAGCTTCCTTTTTATGAAAGTGTTTCTCAAATTTGGTGCTCTGAGAACCAGATTGCATCTTTTCCTGATTTCTAATAGTTTGTTCTTTTTTGATTTAATCAAAGTTCCTGTTCCCAAGCCAGGGTTAATAAAAAAGAAATACAATTTCTACAAGGTAGTTGGATAAATTGAGGCAGAAGTCATTAGATAATTCAACTAATGGCTGCAGAAAGTGGCCACTGAAACAAGAATGGTCAAAATTCCGATTGCAACTAATCTGTTAAAGAGACACCCAAGATATGAAAAAGCTGACTTTTAATAAATTACATTTCATTTGGGTAGCTATTTACATATTGAGCTATTTAGTTTCTTACAAAGTCAGTAGGAGTTTTGTCCTAGATGTCAGTGAACCTTACCCACTATAAGCCCTGCTATCAGCTATGTAAACTCCAGATTACCTACTGCTGAACACAGGAATAATGAGGTGATGTGGTAATCATAACCAAGGTGATAAAATCCAACTAGCTTAAAATGGCTGAAAGACAATGCTTAGAGTTTTTTTTTCTTTTCTGATAGCTGGATAGCATTGACAACTCTATTTAAATACCTTGTCTTTTCCAAGTGTTTTAACAAATAATAATGATTACTTTTATTGAATCTTATTTGAGGCATCAAGAAAAAAATCTGAGTCTTCATGGGAAATTTGGATAACATTTGAGAATCTAAATAAGATTTGAGACAAAAAAAAGATATATGTGGGAAATCAGAAAAAGAGGTTTTGAAATTGAGGTAGATTGTTATTTTTCAAGGGTAAGAATGATACAAGTTGCTAGAAAGAATAGAATTAAGCAGAAGACTTTAAGGAAAGGAAAGTGAAGGAAAATAGTAGATGCAGACAGACTAGATGAAAGAAAAGAAGTTGCTTTTAGATAATCTGTGTTGTAGAATTTTTTTCTTCTACTTCAGAGGACAATGCTAAGGATTCACTTACCCAGTACTTCTGTTTCTGTCCATGTTTGTCAGTTATTTCTCCCCACCTGTTATAAAAGATGGTATAAGTGAGACCTTTGATGTATATGTTCACACTTTGCGGCTTCAAACAAGAAAAAAAGCTTGCCTTAGTTAGTTGTTCTAATACCAGTATCAGAACAAAGCATGACTGATAGACATCTCCATGTTCAAATAATAGACTCCACTGATAATGAAAATGAAGATAAGTATCCAAAATTAACACAAGTATAGGTTTAGTTTGTCATTGCAGAAATCTGTTTTCAATGACAGAACCTCTCCTCTGGAGAGAATACATATCTTCAATCCCCTGAAGTTTCCTAGGAACATATTTGTTAAAGATCTCATTCAACACCTTTATGAAAATCGCTAGTGAGTTAGAACTGAAACATTTACCAGCTTTTCTGAGCTCAGATTAAATTGCTGATAACCTGATCTGTTTTATTGTGCAATGTGGGAGGTAACCTGTAAACTTGCTTGATGTTACTGACATTTTTGAAGAAATGCTAAATGTTGTGGCAATATCCATGAAAACAACAGATTCCTATCACCTGACAGGTGGGAACACTTTCATAATGGTGTAGTTGTAACAGAAGTGTGCAGTGGTCTGAGTTGTGTATATATATGGAGTAGGAGGATTTTGAAGACTGTTGTCTGGGTGTAGTTCAATAAGCAAAAGCTGCTTGGCAGACCTTAGGTAGCCAGGTATATACAGTATATATACAGATTGATTAAAGAGCTCTTCTTTTTTATTTATACAAAGAATACTTGTCTACTTATGATTCACAGGTTATGGTGCCTCATGAGGTTTTTTTCTTTGAATTACCATATGAAAGGTCAGGGATTATTACTAATCTGCAATTTCTTTGCCAAATGTATTTCAGGTAGTGTGTCAGAGGTACTTGACATACACATTTTATCTTAGAGTTTAGAAAGAAAAGCTGCTTGCTCAGTAATCCATGTCTGTGGGCACTTGTCCAAATACTCTAAATTAAAATACATTGAAGTATATAGGAGGACACCCTGCAGGTCCAAAAAAGTGACTAAACCCTTTTATTCACAACCAGTTATTCTGCATCCAGACCACTATGCCCAGTTTTGGGCTTCTTCCATACATGAAAGGCATTAACACACAAAACAAGACCAGCAGGACTCCATTGAGATGTTTGGGATCTGCAGATGACATACAAGGAAAGGCTGAGGTATCTGGCTTTGTTTAGCCATTAGGAGAGGTGACTCAGAGGAGATCTCTGCTATCTTCTGCTTTATAAATGGCAGGTGTACAGAAGATAGATCAGATTTTCCTGACACATGCATAGCTAATGGTCAGAGAATAGCAGTCTGTTTTCAGCAAGAGAAATTGCAATTGGACATAAAGAAAAAAAGTATTTTACAGCAAAAGTGGTTAGCCACTACTGAATTGAGATGTGGAATATCTATTCTCAGAGATTTCCAAAACTCAACCTGAGAAACCCATGAACCTTCCTATGAAGGTGGCTACGCTTTGAGCTGGGTGATTAAACTAGATGACATGCATAGATCCCTTCTAATCCAAAATATTCAATGATCAAAGCAACTTGGTCTAAGGTGGCCCTGCCAATTTTGAGTACTTTATTATCCTGACATAATTAATTGCCTACTGAAGCATGAGATCAGCAAAGGAGAAGACGGGAAATTATTAGCAAATACACAGTGAATAAAGTGTTAGAATGGGAATCAGCAGATGATACAATGTATCAGCTTCTAGACCTACACAGCAATAACACATGATTTCAGAATAAATGATGAGGAGAATTAAGACATTACAGACTGAAGGACTTGGATTCTGTCCATCTTAAACCATCAGGAATCACAGAATCGAAGAATTTAAAGAAGAGGGTGAAATCATAATAGTAAACATGGAAATTACAGTTCTGATATATATCAGTTTTTCACAATATAGTACGAAATTGTAGAGGCTGCAGTTTGTTTGAACAAAATGGAACCAGAAATATATTATGCTAAAAAGGTAGTTAAAATATTCTCGGATGTGTTTTACGTTCCCTCATGACTTGGAGCAAGAGCTGGTTTGGGGACCAACAGATGGGAAGAAAAAGTGACCTTTTAGTTCATTTTTTCTGTAAAACAGCTGTGCCTTGGAGTCTTAATCACAGAACAGAACCCCTTTGTGCTGGGCATTATAAGTGAAAATGATTTAGTAGAAGAGCAAATCCACTTGCCATTATAATTTTCTTTCAGAAAGCGATCTTTAAAGAAAAGAAATGGGAATCTATTAATGAAAATGAGAAGTATCAATATTTTGACTAAGTTAAATTTAATGGGAATTAATAGAAGGCAGTCATTACTTTGTGGAAAAAAAACCAACCCTGACACTTTCAGAGTTGTTAGCTGATGTAATTTCTTTAATAGAGTCAATAATGTATCTCCTGCTATGGTTCTTTTTCTTTCTCTGGTAGTTCTTGTTCCTTAGATCCTGTAGTTCGTGTAGCAAATGTAGTCATTGGCAGTTTTTACGTGAAGCAGACCTGTTCAAACTGTTTGCTCCTAATTTATGACATCTCAACCTAGGAAGTTAGTAGAAGTCTTAGAGAGCAGCAAATCAGACATGAAGTCTGCTTTAGGTCTGTTAACAAGATTAGAAAGAAAACCCAAGAAACTGGGATTAAAAGTAGGCAAGATCATGCATGTTTTGAGTAAAAAAATAACACATATGTCTGGAGTACGCTAAATCTGACAATTTTTTTTTTAGGGCATAGATGTTTCAATGGCATTAATTTAATCTGCTGTAGCATTAAATTTAAAGCTTCGAGTGAATCTTTGATAAAAACAGAGGGAATTTTTTTTTCCAGTTCATGTATATCTCACAATGTCCTCTTACGAAAGTCACAGAATCACAGAATAGGCAGAGTTGGAAGGGACCCATTAGGATCATCTAGTCCAACTCATGTTTAGGCACAGGACAACTCCATAGTCACACGATGTGCCTAAGTGCCTTGTCCAATTGCTTCTTAAACTCCATGAGAGTAGGGGCTACGACAGCCTCCCTCGGAAACCTGTTCCAATGCTCCACCACCCTCTGGGTAAAGAAGCTTCCATGAATATTCAATCTAAATTTCCCCCGGCACAGCTGCATGCCGTTTCCCCCGCGTCCTGTCGCTATCCACTAGAGAGAAGAGGTCAGCACCTACCCTTACCTCCCTGGTGAGGAAGTTATAGACAGCTATGAGGTCTCTCCTCAGTCTCCTCTTCTCTCAGCTGAACATACCAAGTGTTTTCAGCGTTTCCACATAACACTTCCCCTCCATTCCCTTCACCATCCTTGTGTCCCTCATCTGAACACTCTCCAACAACCTCATATCCTTCTTGTACTGTGGCACCCAAAACTGCACACAGTACTCCAGGTGAGGCTGCACCAGAACCGAGTAGAGTGGGACCAGCACTTCCCTCGATCCGCTAGCAATGGAGTGCTTGATGCAGCCCAAAATCCTATTGGCCATCGTAGCTGCCAGTGCACACTCCTGACTCATATTTAACCTACTATCTGTCCTTTGTTTGAGCGCTTTCTAAACATTTCAAAATCTATCTTGTTCATGAAGCAGTATCTAAAGGTTTTACTGAAATTATTCTTGTCCTCTCCAAGCCTATGGCAGTCTATAGATTTAATTGTAACCAAATACTTGGGCTTTTGAAGCCTTTCTGAATTTTTCATTGTCAGATCATCAACAGATACTGGTTTCTGAGTGAAGATATGAATCAGATATCATAGCATGGCACAAATACTGAAATGATGCAGATGAAAATCTGAGAGCAGATGTCTGAACATGTTGCAGACATTAGTGGTGGATATTTTACTTTACAATGACTGACTTTGAAGAGAAATATTTGAACTAGAACAATAACTATTGAAGCCAATGTACTTCCTCTGTGCTGAATAGACTTGGGCATCTTTACACCATCAGTAAATCTGTCTCATGCTTTCTTTCCCTGTGGACAGTACTCTTATTTTCTGTTGTCTTTTCCTATGTGGAAAGAAGTAAGGCAGAGGAGCAGAAGAAAAAGATAATTTTTTTTTTTTTTTAAGAAAAGAGGTTTGTTCAGCAAGTCTAGCTTAAACATATAGACCTAAGAGACAAAACCTCTACCAAGGTTTGGTGTTTTTTAATGTAAATTCAGGTTACTTTTATTATCTTGAGATAAAGATGACAGTTTCACGTCATTTTTTAGACACTAGTCTTCTTAAAATAACAGAGTGCAGCTGAAAAAGTGAAAGTTACCAAACTGCCCAATTTGTCTTCCTTAGACTCACTTACCATTTGCAGGTTTGTGTTTCTTTAGCTTATTTTTGCTCTGAAGCCATTAAGAGTTGTAATTGTATGTGTATATACGCCTAGATCCATGTGTGTAAATATACACAAACATACACATGCAAGACATTCTGAAGATACTTCCTTACTATGAATATGATGTACCAGTCAAATGGTCATTCTGTTTTTAAGCTTCTCTATGATGCCATTACAAGTCAGATTCCTCTAGTCTAACTTAGACTTTTTTATGTTAGCTGTGTAAGTCTGATGTTACCCCACAAATTCTTTTATAGTCAGCAAAGACAAATAAGATCCATCAAAGTAATTTAAGTCACTTTGAGATATATACATAGGATAGAGCAGATGAATAGCAATGGAAAATAAAGGGAACCATGGCAGAGACATAGGAATCTAATAAAAACTTACCTGTTCTGTTACTCATTTTTTCTGCTTACTTCACTCTCTCTGGAACACAGACACAGAAACTTTGAGAGGTCCTACTCTCTCTGAATGTCAGTGGGGTCAGTCCATCCTGCCTTCAGACTGCTGAAACCCTATTTCACTCTCCACAGAGACTGTGATCAAACCCTGATGATCTGATGCCCATAACACCTTCCAGTTGCTGTTCCACATTTTCCTCTCATGTTTCTATGCTGTTCTGTTTTTTCTCATTCTCCTTTGATTTATGAGTCACACAGTACTTCAGTGCAGATAGACTTGTAGTCCTATCAGAGCTGATTTTATAAATTAAAGCCTTCAAATGATAGAAAATAAGTACTGATTTTAAATTGCAGAACAAGGGAAGCCACCTAATGCATTTATAATCTTTATGATCCAGTGATCAATTAGGCAGTTTATATGTGCATTTCTATTTTTGTACAAATAACACTTATATGTTGTACAAATGGTAGATTGAAGTGTTCCCAAAGATGTTTCTGAGAGATTACAAATATCAGACCAGTATTCTCATTTATTATTATGGCTGCCTTTTAAAATATTGGATCTTTTTCATGGAAGGGGTTATAAACAATAAATTAGACTACAATAATCATCAACCCACACAAAAGTGCTTTTTTTTTACCACATATCAGCATGTCTCTGCTCCTTTTTCTCTCTACAGGAACCATCTCACCTAAGCATAATGCAAATGTTTTTAATTAAAGTCAAACTTCAGTGAGCTTCTCATGAATTTATTTAGGTCAAGGATTACCTTAAACATTATTCTTTGCTCAAAAAAGCCCCACTCAAGTTTATGTAAGTGGCAAAGAACTTATACTCAGTCCACATATTTTACACTTAAATTAATTCAAATTAATGAATTATATGAAAAAGTGATAGCTGAATCCTGGACATTTAAGTCTATACAGAAGAGTGCTTTAGACTTCATGGTGCAGAATCACATTTTATGACTGGATTTATCATTGCTAGAAACTCAGGTGCACCTAGCTGTGGGATCAAGCAGCCTCAAACTTCAGTTCAGTTTCTGCAGTTAAACACCTCTGCAAGTATTTTTGCATGGCATAATCTCAGAGGTTAGAACACTTACACATTAATACATGTTGGATCCATTAGATACTTCAACAATGTTCAATCAAAGCTAGTAAGTAAATGTATTTCCCATATAGTAAACTGCAAATGTGGCTGAGGCTTCTCAAATATCACTTTTAGTTTTCTTCTTTTTTACCCTTCACTTCTTATATCCTTCTTCAATACATCAGACCCCCTGGCTTTCCTCATGCTCAGTATTTTGCACTGACCATTCAACGCAATTCCCTGCAGGGAGCTGCTGATCTCAGTCAAGGTGCTCAGGTTTTTTACTCAGAAGTGACTGAATGCCTAAGGGCTGTTATCTTTTACTTGTACAGCTTACCAATTCCCATTTAAATCATCATTCACTTCAGCACATTAATAGCCCTCCTCCTCTCTCCCTCCTTAGCCATCACTTTGTCCTCTTATGCCATTCTGGCTTAACCACTCACTCCAGTTGGTTATTCAGCATATATTTGAGGCAGCATGTCTGCAGGAATAGCTGTCATCACCCTATGCTTAAACCAAACACACTTCATGACCCTCCCAACGCTTGCATTCACAGCATCTCAGCAGTTCATCCCAGAACTGAGGTATTCAAATTGAAAATTTTACTGTCTTATTTTGTTGCTTTCTCATGATCCTCTGGATAAACCTTAAATGCATACACCTAAACCAATATATACACCAGCTGTCCTTCATAAATATGTATTCCTAATTCCATCTTTCATTTTTCCATGCAAAAACAGTTTCTCCCTTTCATTTTTGTACAACATTCACTATAAGCATACTTCAGGAGCTTTTCCTTTACTAGTCCAAGTCAATGTTTTTTTGTAAAAGTGTAGGTCAAGGATTATCTTGCATAAACCTTCTGCTTCTCTTTGCTGCTGTGCCACTATCAGGTACACTTATGTAATTCGTAGCCAGCAGTTTCCATGACCAAAGGCATTTCCATGTCGTTTACAAAGATATCTTCACTAAGATCACAAACACAAAATCCACTTTATTTTGTTGACTTTATTTTCTTGAACTACATGTTTAAGATACACTCAATAATCTTCCTAGTACAGGCATGAATCATCATTTATTTGATGTTCTAGATCACCTGTAAAATATTTGTTTGAGACTCTCCAGTCATTTCTCTGTGTAACTATTCACTCAGTGATTTAATAAATCCATCCTTGCATATTGCCTCAATTTCAAAGAATAAAGCCCCATGATGTGTTCTGTAATTGGAGTGTATGTATTACTAGACCCTTGTCATCTTACTATAGTGGCACTGGTCTACATTTGAGAGGAAATCCACTGAAGTATTTTGTACAGACTTCTGTAGCAGCTTTAGTCCTGAGTGTGTGTTCCTTGTGCATCCCAAATAAAATGAGCAACATCCCAGAAGCAGCTGATTTCTGTTTAGGGTGTAGAGAGACCAGACTGCTGTGCCAGTAAGCTGTACTTATTAATTAGGAGACCATTAGCAATTTTTATGTTTCCATTTGCATTCTACTTGGTGACATGTTTAGAGGAAATTGTGTCAGCTTTGTTCACAATTTGATGCCTACATGGAATATTTATGAATACCCAGCAAAACATTATATTCTATAAACCAATGTATTTTAAGGTTTATAGCAAATATTAGAACAGATTAAAAGATGATGGGTCTAAACTTCTTTCCAATACTATCTAAAATAGATATGTGAAAATGAAACAACAAAAATCTTATGTTGGGAACTAACAGGGCTTCACCTCTGACAGTGAAACCTTGGGGTTCCAAACTGACCATAGACATTTTGCTATGTTCATGAATGGCAGAGGAACAGGGTAGAAAGAATTATTTACTCACCCAAGGAGTTTGACTGAATGAGTTTTCCATTTAGACCCTGCTTTCTGGGAGTGTCTATAGATTCCCTCTTTGTAAAGGAAAAAATCTTCATGCACTTTCATTATAGCTAAAAAAGCAATAGGAAAAATCAGCATAGTTAACAAATACTGTTTCTGTTCTTATTTGCTCCTAGCATTTTACCAGTAAGATTTTTGTTCTATGTTGGACTGCTTAAGTGTACTTCGTAATTACACTAAATTTATTAATTTTTCAGAGGTTTCCCGCCGTGAGTAAACAGGGAAATATTCCAAGAGAGTTCGCTCAAAGGTCTCTTCTCAAGTTCACTGACTTTCCCTGCCATAGAAACTCTCTGTTACGGACTTCTTCTAATACAGTAAGAAGAAATACCGCTTTCTGTACTCTTACATAAGTTTTCTCAGTTCCAGTGAAATCCAATTCAATTAAACAAATCTACTCAAGGTTCATGTATAAAATCCTCAGTTTTGACAAGCATCTGTATAGTCAAGAAAAGTGTTTAACAGACAGTGTATAGGTTGTGAAATATAGTGGAGTGATATGTATGCCTTTTTCTAAAACTCAGATTTCATTAATGCACGGCAATCTCATTATGGAAAACTGTCGTTAGTAGGGACGGACACGACACGCAGATAGCACCAGCAGGTAGCTAGCAGATAGTAATTTTATTGGTGGCAACATTACTTTTATACTTTTACAGAAAGGATAATGACCAATTACCTTCATACAGAAAGGGCACTGACCAATTAGTTACTAACACCTTCATACACAAAGCATACTGAAGAATTAGCAACTGACACATATACAAATTATACTGACCAATTAAGAAGCAACGCTTACAAGGTAAAAACAACTGTCATAAATGGGGATAAAAACAGTACACTACAAAGACGTGAATGTGATAAGACTGATGCTGTAAGCTGTGGAGGGTGGCATGCCAAGGCTGTGGGCCTCTGTGTACCAGCTGCAAAGCTCCTGGCTAGCTGACTCGCATCTTCTCTCTCAGGCTACCTAACTTCTTCTTGTGAGAAACTGACCTTGGCCTTCTCCAGCCTCCCCTCTGTAGGAGCCTGGACCCTGCAGTCCACAATGGCACACCCCAGAAAACTAGATTGTGTGTGTGCCTGAAGGGGTCATATAGAAAGGCTGGGGAGGACCTGTTTACAAAGGCCTGTACTGATAGGACAAGGGGTAACGAATTTAAATTAGGGAAGAGTAGGTTTATATTAGATATTAGGAAAAAGTTCCTTACCATGAGGGTAGTGAAACGTTGGAACAGGTTGCCCAGGGACGTGGTTGAGTCCCCGTCCCTGGAGGTGTTCAAGGTGAGGCTGGACAAGGTGCTCGGCAACCTGGTTTAGTTGGAGATGTGCCTACTCACTGCAGGGGGGTTGGACTAGATGACCTCTAAGGTCCCTTCCAACCCTGATAATTCTATGATTCTATGTATATGTTCATCCTTTCAGCTAAAAGTGTGGGGAAAAAAAGAACTGTATCCATAAAACAACTTACATAACAACAACATTTTTTTCCCTCCATCTTCACTGGCAAACTCTCTCCCAACACCTCCCAAGTTAGAAAGCCACAAGGTGGGAACAGGGTAATGGAATGCATACTACTGTATGTGAAAATCAGGTTTGTGACCTTGTTATGGTTTGGGTTAGAACAGAATTATTGACTGTATTTTCTAAAAGGTATTCCATTCACATATACGTAATATCATTATCACCAGACAGAAGTCACCTTTCTCAATGGGGAACGAGGGTCTTTGCATGGGGGATTGCAGGGCTAATTGAT
>VWZX01009103.1:93785-143483 GCA_013399015.1 Galbula dea | reverse complement strand
GTCCAGTTCTGGGCTCCTCAGCATAAAAAAGATGTGGACCTGTTAGAGCGAGTCCAGAGGAGGGCCACAAAGATGATTAAAGGACTGGAGGACCTCCCCTATGAGGAAAGGCTGAAACAGTTGGGGTTGTTCAGCCTTAAAAAGAGAAGGCTTCAAGGGGATCTCATAGCTGCCTTCCAGTACCTAAAGGGGGACTATAGGATAGAAGGGAAGAGACTTTTAGATTCTCAAACTGTGATAGGACAAGGGGAAATGGCTACAAGCTACAAGAGGGGAAATTTAGATTAGAGATTAGGAGGAATTTCTTTACCAGGAGGGTGGTTAGGCACTGGAACAGGTTGCCCAGAGAGGTTGTGGATGCCCCATCCTTGATGGTGTTCAAGGCCAGGCTGGATGTGGCCCTGGGCGACCTGGTCTAGTTATTGGCATCCCTGCCCATGGCACAGGGGTTGGAACTAGATGATCTTTAAGGTCCCTTCCAACCTGAGCCATTCTATGATTCTTCAGATCTTTGGTGAAAACACATATCCCCCTGAAGGAGCCCTGTCTACCAAACTGGCCTTTCCTGTAAGGATAAAGGCAGCCTCTTAAATATGTTGCATGGGAACTTCATTAGAGCTCAGCTTCGGCCTTGCTGCTGTTCCAAGACTTTGGAGTACTGGAGCTGAGCCATAGCATGAACAGTCCTAAGGAATTTAGGGAAATCCCCCTTGTCAGATTTAAGTCACAATACCAGATTACCATTCCTGCCTAAGCCTCTGAGATGTAATATTGTTTCCTGAATTTTGGCTGTCAGCCTTGTAAGCTCACAAGTCCCAAAGGGACTAAAGGCCTTCAAGAGGCAGACAAAGACATACCAGCAATCAAAACCAAACTACTTTGCAATTTCATTAGGATGGCAAAGCTTGACAAGAATCCTGAAGCCACTGCAAGACATAAAAGAGAAGGATCTCAAGGAAGAGTCCCACTCCCATGGAAAACCCAGACACACAGAATCACAGAATGTCAGGAGTAGAAAAGGACCTCACCATAAGAATAAACATTTATAAAGTCAGTCTACAGGCTCTCTCTTATTGTAAAAGGCATTTAAAGCTCTTTGTCAAACTGAGATCAATAAATATGTTCAGATTGATAAAACGGACACAGTTTCAGTTCGGCTTAATATGTTCTCTGGGGGAAGGGTGTTTTCATCACCTGATTTACTACCTCCTACAGGTTTGTCAACACAGATCACGAGGACGTTAACAACAGCACAAGACTATACCTCCCTCATGTGGTGTCTAAGAGAAATGACACAGAAATAACTGCATACCTTCTGGGAAGTAACATCACTGTCGGCGCCAGAACAACGACAAAAGTACGAGACGCCTGGGTTTCAAAGGGAGACGCTACTATCCCGTTACCTGAGCTGCGCTTCTTGAAGCGAATTAAATACGCTGACCACAGACCGGCAGTTACTCCAGCCGCTTCGTGGGCGGATGCCTTGCGTCGCACCCCTGGTGCGTAGACAGTGGGCGCCAGTGTCGCTCGGCTTCTCTCGGCTTGGAACGGATCGGGAAGGCTCCTCCTGCTGCAATGGTGTTGCTGCTCTGGCTGGTGGTGCAGCTGGGCACAGGCTCTTCGGCGTACTTGGTGTACGTGGATGTCCGAAGAGCTGAGCGGCCCCTGAAGCACTTTTGGAGGAGTACCGGCTTCTGGTAAGCGCTCACAGCCCTCTGGCTGATGTCCCGCAGTAGGCCGCGCATCGCTGGCTAGAAGGAGCCGGTGTGAGAGCTGCCTGCCTCTATCCTCTCTCAAGGGAAGGATGCCCATGGTGTGAGGACGCGGCCTTTCAAGAGGAGCTTAGGCTTTTCCGGTCCTCCTGCTGCTGCCGCTGCAGGCTCAGAGGGTCCGGCACTTTGCTACCCTTTGCTGCTTAGCCTGTTGTATGTTACCTCTCAGTGCAGCAGAATATGGGATGTGGCTACTTAAAGTAAATGAAGAGGATCACAAGATAGGGCCAGTTGACATCCCGTCTCTGACTTACTTTCTTGCTTCCATTGCCCTCGAACACATGAATTCTTTCCTCTTCCACAGCACAGCACGTATGTTGATTACTCAGAACACTTTCCATTTCCTTTTCAAGTTTCTGTTGTCACAGTATCTAAATAGGCCCAGGCAAAGTTTCTGGGCCAGTTAGTTCTAGGAGTTTGTTCTTCTTGCAAGATGCTTTCAACTTGCGCTGTCTTCCTGATGCAGCTAGTGGATCTGGTTGGTCTGTGTCAGGTTGATGGGGCATTCATAAATCCCAGTTTTGTCAATTCATATCTGGGCAATGCTTTGCTTCTCTGAGAAAGCCCAGTCTTGCTGAGCTAACTGGAGTTAAATAGCCTTCAAGTTTTGTGAGACAGTATTATCAACTGGAACAATTAAAAAGGCCCAAAATGCCTGATATATTTTTAATAAGTGTGTAATTGATAATGCACTAGTCTCACTTGCATACTTGTAGCAATGTCAAGGATTATTTTTAATGGTCTTGAGTGTAGGTGAATTTGTACAGAGGGGTTCACGTGTACTGACTAGGTTGTATGAAGCTCTACAAGGATATTGTCTATGTCAAAACTAGCACTTTCACGTAAGTGAAAAGTGCTTTTCCTCTCCTATGAAATCTCCTTTTTTCATACAGGAGGTAAGCAGTGTCTTAGCTAGGACAAAAGTTGCGTCAACTTCTTGTCCAGGTGGGGTCAGGCTTTTCCCCCATTGTGCTCAGATAGTTATACAGTAGCAAGTTTTTTAAGTGGGGTGCTTGCAGGTGGCACGATTATGTGGGCAGGTACAGAGGTGGAAAGAATGATCCTTTGACTCTTCCAAGCATAATTACTGTCAGTACAGTAGAGATGGATCATAGCAGGCAAAGCATAAACTATATTACTTTTTTACTTACACAGTTAATATACAGTCGGTAGTTNAAGCACAGGATGTGTTACACTTCTCCCTTCTGTGTCCATATCCTTTCCATATCACTATAGTTCCTCTTCTATTCCCAGCTGTCTTATGGGTACATGGGTGTGTGATTGGTAGCAGAACTCACTCACAGGGATCCCAGATCAGCTGGCATCCCTCCACAATTCCCCATTTTTGTATTTGTTCTATAGAAACTGCCCGTATCATCCAATGCAGGGCCCTTTGCATCAGAGAACATGGCAATATTGATAGCACAACCATATTAATAAACAAAATCGACAACCCAGTATTTATTGCAGATAGAAACAACCCTGACAGTCCTCATCTTTCATCCATCTTCCAGTTGCTAAGCACTTCCACAATCCGGCTTTGAGCGATCTGATGCTTATGTAACTCTCACACGTGCATGATTCAGTGCAGGCCAGATACAACAGGCAGGCACCAATCGAGGTCCTTCATCTGCAGAGATGTAAGCATACCCTTCCCTAACCCAGTCCTCCTCAACTAAGGAAAACTCCTCCATTATCTTAACATCATGTGGGGGCTCAGGAATCTGAGGCTCCAGAGCACAGTCTCTAACAGTATAGACAAGTCATCTCTCTTTGCAATGTAATGACATGTGGAAGTACTCTACCAAACCTTGGAGACAATGTTTTTTTGTCTTTCTTGTAATACAGATGCCTTAACATTCAGAATTTCCAAATTACTAGGAGGTTTAATGAGAGTCTCTTAACAATGCGAGTGAAACAACATTCTAAGTTTCTGACTTGTTTAGAGTTGGGGTGAGATTTCTCTCCGTCTTGCATCTTTTTAGTTGTGGAGATAGAGACAACAGAAATTTACCTCATTGTTATGTTAATTTTGGTGGAATAAGTAGGTACCAAAGTCATGTTAACATGGTCATCACTATAAAGCCATGAAGAGGTTAAACTGCTTGCAGTATCAAGCCTAGATACCTCAAGCCACATTTCTGTACTTCCTTATGCTTAGGGTTGAGCTGAAAGTAGCTGAAGAATTTGGAGGCTCTGAGGATCTAATTTGGCTTCTAACAAGTGTAGCTTCTGTAGCAGAGCAAGAGCTGATGTTGTTGCATGGTGTTCAGCAGGAAGATTAAGCCCATATTTGTCTTACTATAGACCTCAGCAAGACTGACTGCCACTCCAAGATAGTGAGCTCCCATATCATTAGTTGGAGACAAGATGACTGCCGTTGTATGGCCTCTTCAGACCACTGCTGCCTGAGGTTTCTATCTGTGCAGGAATGATTGCTTAAAGTAAGTTCTTTTGAAGCATGGCGATGAGATGGACCCAAGTTGTGTTCTGCTTTGCCAAGCTACATATGTAGCCTGTTAGCCCCAGATAACCTGCAACTCCATTTTGCTTTCATCTCATGTTAGACAGTACTCATGTCAGGGATGATGTTGCAGACAGTATAGGGACTTAGCACAGGTATCTTTGAATGCCCGGTGGAGTTGCCAATTAATGTTGCAATGTATTTTTTCTGTCCCTCTTTTCCTGAAGCCCTCCTTTACCTCACATACGTGCTGACCTGTTTGACCTGAGCAAAGACCAAGAGATGAACCTTGCCTACATATCTTCTGTTCCGCATGGTGGTCTTGAACAAGTTCGAATTCACTGGTTACTGGAATTAGTTGCTGTCAGGTAAGCAAACACCTCAAGTCAAAATATGGAAAAACGTGACACATTAAAGTATCCAAAAGATGCTCACCTTGATATTTATCTTTGTATAATTGCAAGCTGGGCATTTCTGCTTCCTTGGAAGTCAGGTAAGTACCAGTGGAAGAGAATCAATTTGGGGATGTGTGAGGATAAGAAAGAGAGATCTCAATAGAAAGATGAGGCTAACCTGCATGCATTACATCCTGACAAAAGGTTAAGGACCAGTTTAAGGTTTCTTTTCATCTGAAAAGTCTTGTAGGTGTTCTGGTCAAGTTTTACCAGGACTGTCTCAGGTCATATGAGACATATGAGACATGGCAAGACTGTCCCAAACAAGACTTCTCAGTCATCCTGTTAGGTGGTTTGCTAACTGTTAGCCATTCTAAGAGCAGTGCTGAGGGACTGGAAAGTTGACTGACTTTTCAGTCCTTTAATTTAGGAGTTATGATATAGCAAATAAAAGTCACATGAAGATTCAAACAAATGTGGCTTACTGAGATGTCCAAATGAAAGCTGCCACTTAACTACTTTTATTACTACTTCTGTCTTCCTTCTGCTTAACTTGGGTGTTTCTTTTTGCATCCTGAACCCACTCGTGTCCTGCACCATGTGACAGGATAACTTTAGTTAATGACAGTTAATACCTTTTTCCAAAAGGATTCATATATGTCATAGCATTTCTGCTTCTAGAGAAATACATATCAGACTTCAGGACAACATTGGAATTCCTTGCCTTTCAAATCCCATTTATCTCAGCCTAAACATACTCATACCAATATGCCCAGTGAAAAGAAACAAATACAGATGCCTAGAACTGGAGTGATTGTTCAGTGAGAAAAGAAATAGGAAATACCCCATCAAAAGTTGTAATAGCTCTGAAAGTTCTGCCTGGCTCTGGCAATTGCTGAGCTGAGCATATTTACAATCTGCATCATTATTGCATCTGCTGTCCCAGACATAGGAGGATGGGAATTGAAACCATTAAATTAAATTAAATTAAAACTAATTAAAACTTAAAACCAGTTTTAAGTTTGGGAAAGCAAAAAGGGGTAGGAGAGCTCAGATTCTGGAAATGGGGTGTGAGCAGAGGAGTAGTCGGTTTCAGAGTATACATTAGGAACAAGGGAAGTTTTCTTAGGTATCAGGGTGTTCTTGTGTATGTAGGTTTGCTTGGGAAGGTGTTTGGAGGTCCTGCACAGAGATGACTATTGCATCTTTACTCTACCCTGGTGAGGCCGCATCTGGAATATTGTGTCCAGTTCTGGGCCCCTCAGTTTAAGAAGGATAGGGAACTGCTGGAGAGAGTCCAGCGCAGAGCCACCAAGATGATGAAGGGGCTGGAACATCTTCCTTATGAGGAAAGGCTGAGGGAGCTGGGTCCCTTCAGCTTGGAGAAGAGGAGACTAAGGGGTGACCTCATCTATGCTTTTAAATATGTGAAGGGTGTGTGTCGGGAGGATGGGCTCAGGCTCTTCTTAGTGAAGACAAGACAAGAAGCAACAGCTGTAATCTGAAGCATAGGAGATTCTGTGTGAACACATGTAGAAATTTTTTCCCAGTGAGGGTGCTGGAGCACTGGAACAGACTGCCCAGAGAGGTTGTGGAGTCTCCTTCTATGGAGGTATTCAAAACCCGTGTGGACATGCTTCTGTGTGACCTGGTCTAGGGAATCCTTGTCTGGCAGGGGGGTTGGAGTAGATGATCTTTCGAGGTCCCTTCCAACTCCTAATGTTCTGTGATTCTGTGATCTGTACCCCAGAGCTGCCTCTGTATTTAGTCCATCTGTGAATATAGCGGGTAACACAGCTCCTCCCTCAATCTTTCCATGTGGGAGTTTCCCAGTAAATGTCCTTTCCTGTGCTATTGTGCTATGTCTCCCTCTCTTATAATGCTGTGAGTTTTGTACTCACTCTTTCAGTGACTCAGCTTCAGCAAGGACAAAGACAACTGTCACTGCTCACCACCACTGGAATCCCTGTCTTAGATCTCAGTAGTTTCTTCTGAAGGATGGATTGGGTCTTCTGGGTTTCTGTAACAGCAGACTTCCAGAAAAATCAGTGAGTACCTTTGAAAAGAAAGTAGCCTCATCTGTGCTTAGAAGCCAAAACCCCTCCTGGAAGCCTGTCTCAGGTATACCATGTGTTGGTTTTCCAGATGACTGAGCAAAAGGAATGTGTCTTGTCATAAGTTCAGCTCAGCTTCTGTAGGAAGTGAGGCACTGAGTCTTCAAAATGGGTCACAGTTCTTGACGCAGTCGAAATTCTAGGAGAATGGAAACTTAACAGTCAAGAACAAAGCCCCGGAAAAGCCGTAGTGCCTTCAAGCTAGAATTCTAACCCACTAGCCTCAATGTTTAGCCTAGCTTTGATACGTAGAAGTTCACTACTGTTTAGAAGCAAGGTAATACTGCTCCTTTTTCAAAAATGTGCATTTGTCAAGGACAAGAAGATGCTTAAGCTGTGGAAGGACAACCAACGGACTGAGTGGCAGCAATGGTTTGGAAAGGGAGAGAGCATGGGGGCTGCAGACAAATGCTGGGATTGAAAGAAGCAGGAGGGGCAAGAATGCAAGTCCAAACAGGAAGAGTTCTGTGCTGATGTTGAATTCTGTGCATATGCAGTTCTTTTCCTAAGCCAGTGATTTCCCTCAAGGATATAAAAAGATTTTGAGTGAGAACCCTGTAACAGCAAAACTGTGTTATGTCATGGGTTTGGTGAGTGGAGAAGACTTCTTGGAAGGTGATGTTAGGTATTTGACTGAAGATGAGTACTTACAGAAAACGGAGGACCAGGAGATAATGCCATGAAGGCTAACAGATGCAGGCATGGCTTTTCCTCAGAATTGTAACATCTGTTAAAGGGTGCCATAAATGTTCCTCACAAGAAGCAGGCTGCTTCTGTAATGGTGTTTCTCATTAAGCATAGTGTTTCTCTTTAACCCATATTTTGAATCTTTTATAAGATGGCAAACCCACCTCTTATCTTTTTCTTTATTTCAAGTTACCGTGTTGTTTCACCATCCATGAAAGGATACCATGAGGCAAACTGTTTTCAGAAAACTGCTAGTTTTATTTTCCAACCAAAATAGGTCAAGTGACACATGGTTGTGGGGAAGCACAAGGTGTCTTTCATGGACTGGACAGTTCTCTGGCTGTTAGTTGCCAGTGCCAATAAATACAGCCATTTTGACTCCTAGACCACACATTCTGGCCATGCTGCACTAGTCAACAGGAGAGTTTTAGGTGAAGATTCCCAGCTCTTCATCCAGCTTTGTGGAACCCACACAGTTCATAAGTTAAGAACACTTTCCTATTCTTACATAGCAGCACTGAAGTTTCTTGAATGCATGATTTGTACAAGGCATCACAGTGAACAGAAATATAACCAATCTACATGATGGACATAACATTTCCTAAAAGGCATATAATAATTTTATTTCAACCTTAGTATTAACCTAGTTGGAATTACAAGCCCATCCCCAGCGTCTCTCCAGGTCAATGGTATCTAATTCCTGGTAGAAGAGAATCAGCAGATTTTAACATTTTCAATCTTCATAGCCTTAGTATTGGTATAACACAGTTTAGCAAACGTAAATGTGCCAGAAAGAGGCTTGCTTTTTTTAGTTACCTTTTACGTAATCCTTCACAAATAATCTCCCAGTATCCCTAAATCATAGCACAGAAAGCTGTTTCCCTGGCCAGCTATGCAATGAAACAGAAACAGAAAATTGGTTTCATGATTTCTTCTGGTTTCATCCTAGCAAAAGTCTCAAACCTTACCCTGCCTCTTACATATAGCCGACTTTCTTTGCTTAGGTATCCTTTGGTGCCATTCTTACAATAAATATGATGAAAAAGAGCAGAAGAGAGGGCAGCCTCTCTTCATTTTTCTCCAGAGACTGCTGCAAGGATAGACCTTCCATTGAAATCCTTTGTTTTTCCTTTTAAAATGAGATTCAGCTAGAGTTAAGGATGGTTTTGCATTTTTTCCTTTATTTTCTAGTCTGGTAGCTTGACTCATAAGAATAAAAGAACTCTGGATTGCTAGGATGTGTGTTCTGTACTGACAGAAATTTCTTTGACTTCCAATGATATGTTGTTTTAGCACAACAGCCTAAGAGTATCGACATTGATATTGTCCGGCAGTAAATCTTGTAAACCCGTTTCCTTATGCTAGGCCCTGGAAGGACCTTATAAGAGAGATTCCCTGATTAAAGGGTAGTTACAAACAAAAGCAAACACAAAGCTATGTCCTTGGACTCTGCCCACTTGCTTTTTGACAGAAAGAAGCTAGTCATACCAAGTCAGCAATTTAAACAATAATATAATTAATTTGTTTTATGGCAGGAAACTGCTGCCAATAAGCAATCATTTAATCTCTTGACAGACATTTCTGTTAATTTTACTGCTCTGGCAGTACCAAGTGTGCAGCTGATATGCTTTTTTATGAGTGCATGAAAATGTCAATATTGAATCACTTACTGTGCTATTCTCAATTCCTGTGAAGACATTTTTTATTTTGTCTTTTGGGAATGCACTGCTTTTCCTCTAGTAGAATATTTGATTTTGAGAGCCAGACAGGCTCTGGGGCATCTAGAGAACCTCAGTTTTAGTGTTCCTTTATTCAGTAACCTGAAAAGTTGAAATAAGCAAGTCACATGATGTGTTGACCAGATTTTTTTTTTTTTTCAATAGCGCAGCAGAGAAATAGCTTCTGCAGATGCAGAAACTTTTTCTAGAGTATAGTGATTGTAAGAGGCACATCTGTGATAGGATTTCCTTCCATACTTGGTGCTATATGTAAACCAACCATGAATAGGGAGAGAAAGATAGGGCAGCTGTCCTACCTTTCGTGCAGGTGATTACAACTTGAGTATTTGGGAGGATATTCTGCCAATGCCATGGGCTAGAACACTGAGAACTAACTGCTTTACAGTCAAAATCTAAACCTATGCTTATCTGTAAAGAAAGAATATGCACATATTGCAACAAAACTGACTCTGTGGGTGTGATCTGACAAAGAGCAGAATGAACAGCAGTTAATCCAAATTATTACAGTAACTAACCCAGGCCTGTAAAACATGGTTTAGAGGACCTCAAATCAAAGAATATGACAGGAGGAAAAAAAAATCCTAGAACATCTGTATTATGTACAATCAGTTATGAAATTTTTCTATCGTATGGGGATACAAAACTTACAAAGTGTTGCTGACTTTACTTGGCCCAAGTATGCCACTGTGAAACTTCATTAGCCTTGCATCAGAGAAGACAAGCCAGGCAGTTCTTACTGACCCATCACACCCCTTTTAGGCAGATCACACCTTCCCACCCTACCCTCTTTTCTTATTTTTCACTTTGCACCTAGGCAGGCAGTTGTAGGAAGAACATGCTGTGCTGCCTCACAGTTCTGAGGTTTTGTATTTGATGGCCCTTACATGTCCCTGAATTGGAGTTGCGTCTGCCCGCCAGAGACAACTTATTTTTACAGGATGATACAGCTACCTGGGTAACTGTGTGACTGCCAGTTAAAGACATTAATTTTTCTTCATGCTGTTTATACTCTCACTAGTTACAAAATTGTGCATCGGTGTGATATTTCTTCAGGCATCATTAAGGGTATTACAACCTTCAGTAACCAATTACCACAGGTGACTCCAGCAGTAATATTTGGAAATGATGGTTTTGAGAGAATCCTGTGATGGATCATGGTTTCTTCTCTTGTTATGGGTTGTGTCATTAAGGCTATGTAATCAAGGTGTAGAGACATGCTACATTCAAAAATATTTTATACATTTCTTTGTATGCAAACAGTGAGAGTTGTTCAGGAGCATACCTAGAACGATGGAAGGGGCTGTGCCTTGCAAGTCGGAGTTTAAGATATTATGTATCCAAGATGCTAGACTGATTGCATTTTCATGGGGATGGCGTAGCCCTCTGGGCACAAACCAGCCATTAAAGCATTGGAAATGTCAGCTGACACGGGGCAGACCTTCCAGCAGAACAGTCTCATGGTGTATATGTTTGGTCATGTATGATCATGGCACAAGTGGGAAGTCAATCCCAAATTTCCCTATTACACATCACCTGCATTTTGTAGTGAAGTTGCAGGTAATAATCTAACCTCCTTCATCCTGGTCCTGGAGTGTATCCCCAGTGGCTGTTCTATGTGGCATCTGACAAACAGCAGAGCTCTTCAGGGGAGAATGGCTTATAGACCCATTGCTGTACACGGTCAACAGTGTTTCTGATAATTATTGCAAACTCACTTTCCCATTTGTCACTCTTGAATCATCATGGAAGACAAAGTATTAAACTGAGCAGTCTGCTGGAAGCTTTTGGTCTTTTGCAAACTGCACAGCATTATGTATACTGTAGAACAGCATTTCCTGCATACTTCCAAAATCTTTCCCAAAGTAACCTCCTCTTTGCAGAGAGTCTATCACTGAGGGATTGCAGCAAGCCAGGAGAACAGAAATGTTTAAGTCTCTGTAGTCTTTCAGGATTTCCTTTAGAGTGTTAACTCCAGTGGTGTCCAAAAATGAAATGGAAGAGCAATCTACAATAAGGGCTTGGAAATTGATTTTCTCAGGAACTAGTTGCAGAGTGGTTTCTCTGATGTCCAGTCCATTAGCAGTTGTGCGATCTCCCTTTTGTGCATGCTGCTTTTCCTTCTTCTCATACTTCTTCCTTCTAGCAGCTTCTAGGTTAGGATCTAAGTTAGTCAATCTGTACAGAGACTTTAGGAAGTAGTTTCTATTTGCATAGTAAAGTGGGGCTTCAAAACGAAATATTTTGATCTTTGGAACGGGAGAGAGATTTTCATATTCTAAGTCATCCTCATAAAAGCTGGTGTCTTGGATCTGACCAAGCAATGCTGTCCGTGGCTGCTGTGTTCGAACAATGATGCATAACATGGAGAAAACAATGCCAACCAACAGCCCTATTTCTGTGCTGATCAAGGCAGAGGCGGACATGGTAACGACCCAAACAAGTGTGTCCACCTTATTCACATGGTACCGTGCTGGCACATCTCGGAACTTCCTCAGGGCTCCTCGAAGGCTGACAATGATGATACAAGCCAGGACACATTTCTGCAAGGAGTAGAAGAGAGGTGCCAAGAAAAGCAGCACCAGCAAAACCACCATTGCACTAATTACTCCAGAGACTTGAGTCTGGCAGCCTGTTGATGTCTTGACAAGTGTTTTTGCCAGAGCTGCACTGGTTGCAAAGGAGTGGAAGAAAGAAGGAATGATGTTGCAGAATCCCACAGCAAACATTTCCTGATTGGCTCGGATGGTGTAAGCATATTTCTTTGCACACATTTCAGAAAGGGATACAGTGAAGACAAAGCTGATTACAGCAAGAGGCAAAGCATCTACAGCAACTCGGAGCATTAAGTTGAAATGTGGTGCCTTTGGGGGAATAAATCCTGTTGGAATAGCTCCAGAAACACTAGATGCATATATTTCATTTAACTTCCCATAGTGTGACACCAGTGTTGCCACAACGATAACTACCAGCTCTGTGGGAAGAGGAAATTTCAGCTTGTGTTTATACCGATCTCCCAGTTCCTTGGCAGTGGCCAGCACGATGATACAAATAGCACTTGTGATGACATCACAAAGGTTAGCCTGAGAAATGTTCCGGAAAATGTTAATCCAGGTAATCACAAGCATCCCATGCCCTTGGCTACGTGGGATCTTTATTCCAATCAGATACTTCACTTGAGCTGTTAAAATGGTTAAGGAAGCGCCAGTTGCAAAACCATCTAGTACAGACTCAGATAGGTACATAGATACGAAACCCAGATGGAAGATTCCCATTAGAACCTGAGGAGACACAGAGAAAAAAAAAAGAAAAGAAAAAAAAAGAGCTTTAAATAATTAAGTACAGATGGAGGCAAATAGCATTTGGCTATTTGAATTTTAAAACAAGAATTATACTTTGATGTTTCCAGTCTGCATTTAAAACATGATTCCTTTTACTGTTGTGAGATACTACAAACACAGGAGGTGAATGAGGGAATTGAGACAGAGTCAATCAAACACTGGTCTGAAGTTACTCCACTGAAGTGTCTTGCCTGAATTTTACTTCCCATACAAAAAACCAGTGGATCCCCAAATGCTTCTGTTATGCCAAATCAGTTTTCTATTTTCCTATCTTAAAGTGAATGAAGTTAAAACTTACTGCCATTTCTTTGTAAACAGAACTTGAATGGCAATATCCAAGATCCCAACTTTAGTGGCACTCTTCTATAAAAGTGGCACTTTTAATTTTAGCCCTGTGAACAGAAGGGAAAATGGAGCACAGACAGCCTTTGTGACTTGCCTAGAGTCAGAAGTGGCAGAATAGCTCACAAACTTTCCACATACAAGGATACTGTCTTCAACTAGTTGCTTCTCCTTCCCTGGATGGCTTTGGAAAATATAGCTGCACAAGGGCATTTTGTCGTTTATAAATGTGACTTGAAATTTCCTAGTAAAAACATAGCTAGCTGTTTCTTAATTCATATATATATACAGCTAATAGCTAAGTATGTTCATTGTGCTTTCTTCTATATTCTCTTGATATCCTGTGGCGGGCAGCATGTTGATAGGTCTTGAAGAGTCCAACGCAGCCATAGTCCGAAAAGTAGGTTAGTCAATATATTTCCTCTTTTGTTCTCTCTGCTTCTGAATTATCTTTGGGGAGCAGTTCGGTAGAATGTAATATCCCCTAGCAAAACACTGAGCAGCTCATTCTGAATCTTTGTAGAACAGGTAAATGGGTCTGTGCCTTTGTTAAAGTGTTTAGGGAAATAGAATTATTTCTTCATTGCTGAAGCACACAGCCACCTGGGAATTTCCCTCAGGGTAATGTCTATACTGGAATCATGGTCCATGAAAGCAGCAATGCCAGGAGGCAGTAGAGTATCAAAACAATGTTAACAGTCTTGCAGAAGACCCTTGTTTTACCTGTGTTTGCTAGTAGCTAAGAAAACTGCCTACCTTATGCTTTCTCTGAGTTGCCTACAGTTAGGTTTCCTTCAGAAAACAGTCCAAGGTTCAAGTGAACTGTTGCTCTGTCTCTCAGTGAAAGAGTCAAACCAAAGCTTAGGTCATGCAAAGAAGCTTTAGGAGCTCCATATCTTGCCTCTGGATGTAAGCAACCACTTACCTGATACACACCAGCCACAAATGTCAAGGCTGTAGCAATGCCAATAGCATAGCATTCTTTCCCACACTCAGCATTCATCCCTCCAATTGTAAGGTTGAAGGCAGTTGTGTTGGACTGGCTGTCATTCTGCAGGGAGCCATCGCCTAACGCTGGAGGAGCATCATCATTCAAGTCAAACCCGGCCAAGAGAAGTTCTCGGTCCACAACTTGTCCTACCATTAAGCTTATCAAGCTGAAAATGCCAACTGAGACGTGACGGGATGTACCCATTAAGAAATAGATAATGTTGGCAAAAAATGATGTGTAAAGACTATAAATGGGCTTCAGACCCGCCAGAAGTGAGTATGCAATAGCTTGGGGTACCAGAATTATCCCAATCACTAACCCAGACATAATGTCCCCCCAAATATACTCTTTGCACTGGTACTTGGGAAGCCATTGTAAAACAGGAAAGAAGTCCATGACAAAGTTCTTCAGCTTCTGTGGGGTGCAGGAGCAGCTATTCCTCATCTTAGCTAGCATGACTTCTTTCCTATTAGTCTTGACATGAGTCTTTCTTTCCAAGAGAAAGCAGGAAGAAGTGCTGTTTTCCATCCTGGTATTCTCAAGTGGTCTTTCCATTGTCTCAGTGTTTCTGCAAGGTGAAGAAAATTACTGTTAGGCTGCAGTTCATGAAGGTTTTTTTTTTAATCACAGATGCTTAAAAGTAGAAGTTTGTCACCTGACAGTGTTTTAAGGAAGTATCATCCCAACAAGAATACTACCACAGGGCTCTGCTGACACATAACAGTAAGAAATAAATCTACAGATTGAGCCCTTTCTTGAAGACACTTTAGAGTACATTCACTTGAATCCAGTTTGTTTTACTAAGGAAGACTGGAGTTAAATTAGTGATTTCCTTGTATAACAAATACTACCATCATAGAATCATAGAATGTTAGGGGTTGGAAGGGTCCCATCAGCTTTTCCAGGTGCTTCATCATAGAGGTCTCTCTGATGAAAGGCAGCTCTTGACAGTGTGAAATAAATGTACTAGTGAGATAGGATATGGTCTTTCTAAAAGTACATCTTGTAGTCATTGATGTGGAACTCACATGTGGTATAGTCATCTGTCACTGTAGCTGTCCTCAATGCACAGGAGACAAATTTTGTTACTAGAACCTGTAAATCGGAGTTTTCTGGAGAGCAACAGTTTAGTCTTATGCAAAAATTTGCAAACTATTGATGGATTTTTTTAGAAGTGGCTGGATAACAGGAACCTGTTGAATTGTAGATTGTTTTGATGTGCAGCTTTCATTAATCAATAAACATCTCCTCAAAAATACCACTTTGGCAACATATGGACCATGCACCATAGTGGAATCTGTTACCATCTGAGAAGGGTGCTACATGTTAGTATTTTCACATTTGAAGTGTAGTTACCCTACCTTTTTTCTCCAGGGAGTAAGATAAAACAAATAATTGTATGGGCAGCAGAACAAACACTACGGTGGTTTGTGTGGTTCTGCTGCATGTCAGCCTTCTGATACATAAAAACTGGGAAAATTTGTATTCTTCAGATGGAGGTGTTTTTGGTGTCTCTTGCGTCTATGAACAAAACTGTTTTCACCAAACTAAAATTTTGCATTTTTACTCAATTGTCAAATTAAGGTGAAATTAGCTTAGTGCATTTGTAAATCACTTGGGTATAGGTAGGGACATGACTTAGAGACAAAACAGTATAACCTGCAAGTGCCCTACCTTAAACAGTTTCAAAATAAAAACGGGAACAGAAAGGTGGAAGATGTCAAACAGGCTATACCAAATGGCAAGTCTTGTCTTTTACTTTGCAGTGGAAATAAAGAAAGACTTCCAAGAGTGGATGTCTGTATACAAGTACTAGGAGATAAGTAGTGACTCACTGACCTAGAATCATATCAGCAAGCTTTTGTAAAAAAAAAAACTGTAAGAAACTTCTCTTGGTCTCTAATGGTTATGACTACATGGTTCTGGTTTTGAGTATTAACAGTTTTGAAAAAAATCCCTGGTTAGCTTAATTTACGTTGCTTCATTCATTTACCTTGTTGCATTGAATCAGTGTACAGAGGTGTGTTATACTTGCAACCCATGAGGAAAGTATCCAGAAGCTTTGCCCCAGTGCACTTTGACCCTGTATTGTGGCGTAAATTGCTTCTTTGTACAGAACAGAGCAGATGTAGTGAGGACATATAGTTTGTGGGACATGACTTGTCTGAAATAAAATCCCTTGAAATGCAGGTAATATAATATAATACTGCTTCAGCACCTACTGCTATGATTTATTAATCTGTTTTTTTCATACAGAATTATTTAGAAATGTCAGTGTAACCTATGAGTTTTAGAAACAATCAAGTGACAAAACAGAACAAGTGAAATAAATGTTTCTCTCTGTCTTGCAGTTGTATTTTTAGCTTTAGAGCAGCATGACCTAGATGTACTTGGAAGCAGACTTAAGCAAGGTGCCAGCAAACAAAACCATTTATTTAAACATGGACCTAGCAAGCCTTCAGGCTGTAGGCAAAGAACATCAGAGTGCTTTTAGGAAAATCATGTGAAACTTGATGTGTTCAGTTAGTTTTTAACTGTCTCTGTGCAATATATTGTGGCTTGAAAGCATCTCCCTGTTCGGTTTCAACATGATGCTAATCTAAAAGTGAAAGAGGAAAAAAACATTACAGCTATTGGTCTCTATGAGTAAGGAAAGCCAGAAATTAGTCTTAAGTCCTCTACAAAATTACACTGCTACACTAAGAAGTTCTTCTCCTTAGAAGAGAGTCAGTTAATCTTTTAGATTTGTGTATTTCCAATTTACAACTCCTACTTCCAGATACAAATTTGTGTATGATTTTCAAGGCAAGTTAGGCTCTTCTTCAAATGCCAGCATTCACCAGCAGCTGTGATTTAATTCATAGGAAGGGTTCTCAATTCAGTACCTTAGTGAGTAAAATGACAGCCACTGACATAACAATCGTAGAGGTGATGAGGATGCTACAATAAAACTCAGTCAGCGAGCAGCTGTTGTTAAGGCTGGCCCACCAGGTCATCCTTGGGAATAATCAGGCCCTTGGAAATAAATTATCAAGTAACGCTGATTCTCCAGGGACTAGTTTTGTTCAAGGATTCCAGAATATACTGGTCAAAATACTGACATATGCTTAAAAGCAAGACAGCATTATTCTTCTGGACACTCCTAGGGCACAATAACTAAGAAGTCATTTGGGATCAAATGAACATTGCTAAAAATCAAGACTTCTTGCTGTTGGAAAAGTAGCTGTTCCAAAGTATAAGTCTGTTTTTTAAAAAAATCTTTCAAGACAGCTTTCCAAGACCTAAGTCATCAGTCACAAAGCTAAACACTAAGCTCTGTTTTCTGCCGTGTGGTTTTGCTGGACTTTGTTTAGTCACATTAAGCTGTTGTAGGGAAAAACAAATAGATATCCCATTCTCATGTTTTTTTTCCTGTTGCCTTCCTTGGTATCTTGGGTTTGCTACAAGCAATAAGGATGGTATTTTGGAAGCCCTCTTTCATATTTAAGCACTAGAAAATGCTCAGTCTTAAATAATTTGAGAACCAGATAAACTTCATATAGACCATTTTTCTTACATGCTAATAAAAACTAGCCAAATGACTGGTCTTGAACTCTAAGACCAGGATTTGCAGGAAACATTACTTCCATACAGATTGCAGCTGACTGCATGTTTTGTAAACCTTTGCCCAGTACCTACCTCATAAACAGTACTTATGAAGAACAGAATAATAATAAAACTTAAAAAGTAGCACCAGTGTGCAAAATAAATGAAAAGAGACAATTTTGCACTTTTCAATGAAAACAGGGAAAGAACAAATAAAACCTGAGCTCAGAGGTGTGGGAGGGGAGGCAAATCTCTTACCTGGACAGGTTTTTGATAGAAGTGTTGAGCTCTGCTTTTGCACGTTGGAATGAATTGAAGTCTTCAGTCAGTCATTGCTCTATTTGCATAAAGGATAATTATTAGCTAAGTATTCCTCAAGGGAAGAATGAGTAGTTAAGGAATCTTGAGCTTGCTGCTTGGCAGTATGTTGTCACTTGTAGGGCTCTGAATACTTGGATATATATGCAGCACTCACTGAGGAGTTGAGTTTAAATAATGCATAAGATTATTAATTAACTAATGCTGATGCAAAAAATATGCTGAGTCCAGGCTAACACATCTCTGACCTTTGAAGCTGCTTCTCATCTGAGATTTGATGTGGTTTATGCATCCTTATAGAGCATTAGCGTTTGATTTTACATATTGAAGTTGTAAAAATAGAACTACAGTCTTGCCTGAGAGTTTTGCATTTTGCAGACTGGAATAAGTACTGTCCTGCTCAGTGTGTAGAATGGGACTGCTGGAGGTTAGAGTTCCATTCCCAAATGTTAGCACATTCAGATACTAAGATCTCTGTGGCTTTTGTGTAAACCGAAGACTGTAAAATATGGGCAGATCAACAGGATGAAGACTGCTGTTCATTCTTTTTGAGCTGTATAAATGACCAAGTCCTCTTTCTGTTACCTTATTTCTTTGGATTCACAAAGACCTGTACAAATGACACATAATCATGCATCTCTTCTCAACAGAGGTAATAGGTAGTGTTTCACAGTTACTACGCAGTGCAGATTAACAGATTCGGTACAAGGCCAGGACTCAAGGACTTAACTGGCCTAAAACTGAAGAATGAGGAGACATATATGTTTCTCAGCTGAGGAAGAATGTGTACATGCATGCAATTAAGTATCTGAGATGGGAGGTGCAAAGCCTGAAAAAGGCTATGCTGCTGGAGAGATGAAGATGGTTCCTCCTTCCCTAACAGCAGGAGTGCTTGCAGGAGGTCGAAGTGCTCAAGCATGTCTTCAGCAGGCCAGGTTCCAACATCATCTTTTCTAACAGTGCAAAAACTTTGCTGCTCTTTAAAAATAAAAATGAAAATGAAAATCATGGAAACAAAGAATCAAAACACCAACATGAAGGTGGAGCAGAAAGGGAAGAACATCTCATCTGTGTGATGCTGAACTTCTCATGGATTCTTAAAACTACTGACTGTTACCAAAACCTCAAACTTGGTGACAGTTGTTGTGACATTCTAATCCCGAAAGCTAAAGAAGGTGATTTAAGTCTTGGTAAAATCCTTTCTTAACCCTTTCCCATAGAAAGTCTTGTCAAGCATTCCTGTCCCTTTGCCATTCCCAAGAATTCTGTTAGAATAGAAAAGAAACAATAGTGCACTTAATCTGTATAATGAATTTTGCACACCAGTGGTAGTAAGATACTGTATCTCTTTGGTCCTGTGCACCACAGAATAAAAAATAGCTTTGTTAACTTCTATTGATTTATTTTCAGGCCTGCAGTATTTCTTTCTTGAAGATAAAGTGACTTAAACTCAGTCTGTCAAATTTATCCTTTCATCCATTTTACTACATAATCTTAGAACCAACAGTCATCTTCTTTAATGACCTCTAAAATGCACATACCATCTGTTACAAGACCAAAGCAAGCTTGCCCATTCTGTTCTTCTTTATAACGTGTTTCCAATATTTGGAAACTCTGCAACTTCTTGCATTTTCAATCCTGGAATTTACAGAATTATTGGGTTTTGCTCCACTTAACATTTTTTTGAAAGAGATCTTTACATTTCTCTCCAACGGCAGTTTTCCCAATACCAAGTTCCTGAGAGTACTACAGGATGTTTAGATTATCACTTGACCTCTACCATATAGAGTCAGTTGTAACTTCGTTTTGCTTCAAACTAGCCTAAAAATAACACCTTTCAAAATTTTAAAAGAAAGACATTTCATGTTATAATTTTGAACTGTGTCAACACAGCAGCGTTCACATGAGGCTAAGTATCTAAGAACAGGACGATTCCATGTGGGGAAGAAGTGATAAAATGAAGCAGTCTCTGACTCTGTCTCTAGGAGTTATGAAAATAATCTGTTTTCAAAGAAACTACATTTTATGAAGACCAAGTTTTACTTAACATACAGAAGTACAGGCAGCAGAAGGTTCATTGGTCCTTTAATTATGGAGGAGCTAGTTCACGCTCACAGAATCACGGAATACTAGGAGTTGGAAGGGACCTCAAAAGATCATCTAGATCAAACCCCTGCCACAGCAGGATTCCCTAGACCAGGTCGCACAGAAGCACGTTCAGATGGGTTCTGAATATCTCGAGAGAAGGAGACTCCACAACCTCTCTGGGCAGTCTGTTCCAGTGCTCCATCACCCTCACTATGAAAACATTTTTTCTCGTATTCACACGGAACCTCCTGTGCTTCAGCTTACAACCATTGCCCCTTGTCCTATCAGTGGACTTCACTGAGAAGAGCCTGAGCCCATCCTCCTGACACGCACCCTTCACATATTTAAAAGCATAGATGAGGTCACCCCATAGTCTTCTTTTCAGTCCCTGACCTATAATCATCCATGGGGTTGGTCTTTCCCGTTCGAGTTGCAAAACTCGACACTTGGCCCTATTGAATTTCATTGAGTTTCTCCCTGCCCAGCTCTCCAGCCCGTCTAAGTCACGCTGAATGGCAGGACAACTCTCTGATGTGTCAGCCACTCGACCCAGTTTAGTGTCATGAGCAAACTTGCTGACAGCGCACTTTGTTCCCTCATCCAAGTCATTAATGAATATATTGAAAAGTACTGGTCCCAGTACCGACCCCTGAGGGACTCCACTAGACACAGGCCTTCAACTAGACTCCATCCCATTGANCAACTAGACTCAATCCCATTGACCACAACTCTCTGGCTTCTGTCCTTCAACCAGTTCGCAATCCAGCTCACTACACAATCAGCCAGACCAGACTTGCTCAGTTTAGCTGCCAGGATGCTGTGGGAGACAGTGTCAAACACTTTACTGAAATCAAGATAAACCACATCCACTGCTCTACTGTCATCTGTCCACCCGCTTATGTCCTCATCAAAGGCTATCAGGTTGGTCAAACATGACTTCCCCTTGGTAAACGCGTGCTGACTGCTGCCAATGACTCCCTTATCCTTGATATGCCAAGACACAGAGTCGAGGATAAAGTGTTCCATCACCTGTCCAGTCTGTAGTTACCTGGGTCCTCCTTCTTGCCCTTTGTGAAGACTGGAGTGACATTTGCCTTCCTCCAATCCCCAGGCACCTCTCCTGTTCCCCACGACTTACCAAAGATCACAGAATCACAGAGTCACAGAGTATCTCAAGTTGGAAGGGTCCTATAAGGATCATCAAGTCCAACTCCCTGCTCTTTGCAGGGCTACATAAAACTAAACCATATAACTAAGAACATCATCCAGATGCTCCCTGATGGAGAGTGGCCTGGCAATGACTTCTGCCAGCTCCCTCAAAACCCACAGGTGCATCCAGGTCCCATGGATTTATGGATGTCTAGATGGCTTAACTGCTCCCAGTCTTCCTCAACTAAGGTAAACTCCTCCATTATCCTAACATCATCTAGGGGCTGAGGGGTCTGGGACTCCTGAGGACGGACTCTAACAGTATAGACAGAGAGAAAGAAGGCATTCAGTAGCGCCACCTTCTTTGTATCGTTTGTCACCAAGGCACCCACGTCATTCAGCAGTGGGCTTACATAGCTTCTATTGTTAGTTTTTCCTGCAATGTATTTGAAGAAGCCCTTCCTATTGTCCCTGGCCTCCCTTGCAGGGTTTAATTCCAGAGAAGCTTTAGCTTTCCTAATTACCTCCCTACAACAGTCAACAGTCTTATACTTTTCCCACTTGGCCAGCCCCTCCTTCCATCATCTGTAGATTCTCTTCTTCCACTTGAGTTTGCCCAGCAGTTCCCTACTTAACCGTGAGGGTCTCCTGGCTCCCCTCCTCAATTTTCTACCTGTTGGGATGCTCTGATCTTGAGCTTGGAAGAAGTGGTCCTTGAATGTTAACTAACTCTTTAGGGCCCCTTTATCTTCTAGTACCCTGTCCCACGAGATTTCCCCTAGCAATTTCTTGAAAAGACCAAAGTTGGCCCTACTGAAGTCTAGGGTTGTGATCCTAATAGGTATTCTGTTCCTACCACACAAGATCCTGAACCCTACCGTTTCATGATCACTGCAGCCAAGGTTGCCCTCAACCTTTTCCTTTTCAACCAGACCCTCCTTGTTAGTGAGTATCAGGTCCAGCAGCACTCTCCTCCTAGTTGGTTCATCCACCATTTGCATCAAGAAATTATCATCAATGCATTGGAGGAACCTTCTGGACTTTGAATGGCTGGCTGAGTAGGCTTTGCGGCAAATATCTGGGTAGTTAAAATCCCTCATAAGAACCAGGGCCTGTGATTCCAGGGCTTGTGTCAGCTGCCTGGAGAAAGCCTCATCAGCTTCCTCATCCTGATCAGGTGGCCTGTAATAAACACCTACAACAGTATCACCCATGCTGGCCTGCCCCTTAATTTGCACCCCTAAACTCTCAACTCACCCCTCATTCACCTCTGGACATAACTCAATACATTTCATATTATGTTGCCATTCATCAAGGCTACAGTCTAACAATAATAATCAGTGGACAGTTCATGGTGTCCTGACTGAATTCCGCTGATCATAGAATCACAGAATGTTGGGAGTTGGAAAGGACCTTGAAAGATCATCTAGTCCAACCCCTCTGCCAGAGCAAGATTCTGTGATAATGAAGCAAGACTGAGAGATAAAAGAACTGCCTTGCCATGTCAAGTACTGAATTGTGTAGTTAAGAAACGATGGTAAGTGGCCAAAATAACCAAAAGACATGCTACAGTGAAAGAACTATCTTTAAGTATACAAACTAAATTTTTTTAAAAAGATGACCATTGACCAGTAATAGTTTACCAGTTATTTTCATTTGTGTGACTTACTATTTATCTTTATGAACAGATACCTAATAGTAACTAGATCAAGAACCCCAGAAGGTTAAAAGCAAAATCTACCTGAGGGTATTTATGAAATAAACTCTGTAAAGAGATATAATATATTTGGCTTTTTTGACACTTTTACTTGAGGATTTCAGAGCAATTCACAACATATGATTTATATCTGGTGACCTCATAATATACTTTAAAAAAATGATGGTAAATTAGTCATGCAGGGAAGATTATTTATAGGATCATAATACGATCGTAGAATCATAGTTGAAAGTGTTTGTTTACTGGACTGCAGTCAGTAACATCAAATATTCAAAAGTACACAGTGCAAAAATAATAGCTTTGTTCTTCCTTCTGTGCAAGTGTTTGAAGTTCATGAATTCAGTGAATTATAAAAAACACTTCATTATTTAAAATGCCCTCAAGCCACAGTTAGTCAACAGTTTACTTTCATACCATAGTAACCAGGTGATGTGCCTAAAAAGCACACATTTGGTACCTATTTAATAGGGAAGTTGGGAGTACTAAAAATAAGCACTTAACTGTTTTTAAAAGCCACCGTGTGCATGTTACACCTAACATTTCTTCTGTAGCAGTGAAAAGTGTAGTGCAGCTGAAAATGATATGTATATGGGAGGGGAGATCAGCTTGCTTCTTTTTTTGTAAAAAAAAAAATCTTCTGCAATCCCTACTGTAGGAGTAACTCTTCAGATCTGCAAAGTTCAGTACAAATGTTTATATTCAAAACTGAGTAAGTCTGCCCTTTACTATGCGTCTCTCCTGTTTCCCACTACAAACATACAACCAATTGATTAGCGCTTACCAAAGGCACAAAGTAGATGCTGGAGTTCCACAACAGATTTCTTATCAACATACAGTAGCACAGTTCCTCACTAGCACAGCTTTCTACAAGAGCAGATTAGAAATTCTGTTGTGACCCAGTTTGGATCTGTCCAATGATATTACTTTAATGGTGTTTACAGTGAGATAACATAAATAAATAGTAACACTGGAAAAAAATCTTTGTTCTCTGGCATGTAATCACACATAGAAGATAAGCTTAAAATCATTACATTATAGGAGCTGGTTATCTCTGCCTTCTTACTCATCCCTGCTATTCTGTTTTAATAGAGCCACTTCACTACTGTGCAAATCAAATAGAACTGCAGTACTGACTTAGATTTAGCAGTTTCAGGAGTTTTGTATACTTTCTTCAATCAGACAAAAAAATACTCTCCTATCTTAAATGGGATTAGGATAGGCAGTGTATGGAACTGTCCTTACACAGTGTTGAGCTCTCAATGGTCATTAGTGGACTTATGTCCTTTGGAAAAGGATTTTTGTTAAAATACATCATGGAGGGCTTGGCTAATAAATCTCGTATCTAGGAAGAATTTACAAACCTTTATCGACCATTTAGTGTAAAATATCTAAACTTGTCTGCCTCATAAACAGACAATTATTCAGCCTGTTGTTTCATCCCTCAACAGAGAGAACTATGGAATAAAAGCCTGCATATTGGTTGATTTAAGATGAATGTTACTACTTATATTTGTAAATCTTAGATGCAAATTTGCTGTGACAGGGGTAGTCTCTCAGGAATGTTGAAGCTTCTTCATCCATTCCTTGCATTCATGTGTAATCTTAAGTGGATTTCTGTGTGCGAAAAAAGTAGTTTCTTACTGTATTGTGAGGTAAATTTTTAGTTGGCAAAGCACAGAATATAATGCATTTTTGTACTGAAAAAGGAGATACTGCCCTACTAATGTGAAATTGTTTGGGGTGAAGGAAGAAAGAAGCAAAAGAGGTTACACATGAACACAAAGACCAAGGAGTGGAAGAACTATCACTGCTATATTTAGTAGCAAATCACTAGCTTAAATAACAACATTGAAATGAGGTTCAGAAGAGTCATCAGCTCTCAATTTGAAGAGATGCACAGGTTTTCATCTCATCAAAACTGTCTATAAATATAATTGGTTAGTTTTACCTCCTTAATTTTAAGAGGTTGTGCTGTATTTTGCATTCAAGGGCCAACAGCAGACACTGCAATGCCATTTAAAGAGCTGCTTTCTCCAGATTAGGTTCTAGTGTTCATTTGTCAGTTCTGAAGTATTCAGAAACCACTCATCACAACAGTTCTTCAAGATTCAGACCAAGTCAGTGGATGACATGTATTGTGCCTTTTTGCCATCATAACTTACTAAATATTAATAAATTAGGAACTGAACTTTGAATCTTTTAGTGAAGACCTTCTATTTTTCATTTTGCAAATAAGTGGTATTTTCAAGTTAGACATTCTGTTGCCTCTAGGCAGGCAATGGCTGATTCAGAAAGACAAAGCTGAGAGTATGTCTACCATGCAAATACACCCAGGAGCAGCTGGACTTTGTCAGACACAATGTCCTATCTGTACTTTAAACATTAAAGAAGTACCTTAGCTGAGAAGTCTAGCTTCTAGTAAATACCTTCAGTATTTAGCTCCATGTTTTATTTTGCTTACACTGTTTGCTAGTTGTCCCATTATGTGCTCCCAAGTGGAAACAAGTTTTGAGAACCATAAGACGTGAAAAGTTAAACAGCTGATAAGAGTATCATACTGTACATTAGGGCAAAATGTCAGGTCAAGTTACAGCACGTGAGTGGAACCTATGAGCAACTTGAGTGCTTATAAGATGGACAGAGCATACCAAGTAGAGCACTGCTGAGTTTGGTTCTTGTTTCATGTTTGACACCAAGGAGGGCAATCATTGCAACTCATTACTGTGATATTACACAACAGTAAATAAGCTATGTCCTGTGCTATGGATGGATTCACATACTTTTGGACAATGTTTCCAGATACAGCTAACAGGCAAAAGAATAAAGAAGTATAAATAGAAAATAAAGATTTTGAAATGAAGGAGGGACAATAATAGTATTATGAAATGAAACCAGGTAGTCTAATATGTACTATGGTATCATTACTAAAGGTGCAGTGTTAGGCTGGGTAATTGAATTAAAATGCAGGATGCATACAGAGAACGGTTCTGTTGCTACTCAGAAGGAGAAGTTTAGTGACGGCTTTCCAGGCATTGCCAAAAGAAGTTATGTGCTTGAAGCAAGCTAGTTGTAGCACTTGGTCATTCAAGTTACCCTTTACTCTTCATTATGGATTTAGTCTCCCCTCTTTCCAAAGCTTTTGCTTACGGGTGACATTATTTGAAGTTTCATCATCGAGGACAGCAAAAAACCACAATGAACATTTTACTTGTAGCCATTTGTCATGCAGCAGGAAATCACTTCAATACATCAAACTCAGTCAGACTGAAGGGTGTTGTCTAGCAGGCCAGCTCACATACAGTGACGGAGTTTACCTTTCAGTCACTGATTGAGCTTTTTAAATTTGTAGTGAAGCATCAGTCAAAAAGCATTTTCTGCTACTTATCATTATTTGATTACTTTCCACTATAAATGAATGTAGACACAACAGATCTCAACAAGGGATCACAACAAGATCTCACAACGGTTTAAATTATTCATGCCTAGATAATTTGATTGGACATGTTCATCTGGAGAGGCAAGATACTGAAATAACATATGCCTTTGCTTAAATTGCTATGCTTTCATAGCCTGTTTTCCTTTTTAAATCTTGAATTTGTTTTAAAATGGGGGAAGTGGGAAGGGGAAAAAACACAATAGTCTAACAATATTTTCCTAGCAAGCTAACTCACCTTGGCACAGGAAGCTGTTGATGATTGTCTGCCTCTCTCTCTCTTCCCCCCACACACAGCATGCTCATGCTGAAAGAAGGACAGTCTGTGCTCACAAAAGCAAGCTGAGTAAGAAATGGAAAATCACAGGCCGTGATTAGCATCGGCTTGAAAGCATTCATTGTTTGCTTGCACTTTTGTGCATCTAAGGTTAGCCAAATCACAAGAAGGATTTTGCAAGTGGCTTTTCAAGATAAAGGTCAAATAACACTGACTTCGAAGAGGAAAGAAGCTAATTAAGATTCTGTATAAATCAAAGTCAATTTTATTTTCATGGTGTTTTTCTTAAAAAAAAAGAAAAGCTTCATCTGAATGCACAGCCTCCAAGCTGGCTTATAGAAGAGGCAGTGATTTCCAGTAAATAGCAGATGTTGTATTTTGCATTTTTGAGGCCAATTTGTTCCTAAATCACAAAAATTCATACCCGTCCTTCTTTCTGTGCATGTGTCATACTGGTTGGTTGGATGGATGGATTAACTGTGACAAGCTGTGACATCAGCAAGGGCTGAATACTATCTGGCTGTTAGGCTTTGTAATGCATCCTCTTAGTGTTGCTGGGCTGGCTCATTCACACTACAGGGTGGGTGAATTATGCCCAGCATGAACCGAAGTCTTCAGCATTCTGCTTCTGTGCAGAAGCTGTGCTACAGTTATAAAGCTAGCAGATTTCCAGTCCGCGCTTACACAAGTGGTACAGCTGAGAAGCAAATGCAGAGAAGTATTAATGCTAATAGATAACCCCAGAAGTGATAAAATATGCTAGTTCTTTAGTGTGAAGTGCAGTAGTCTGTGCATTGCAACTTTGAAAGAACCATTGAATGACATTTTTGGTCTGCAAAGCATGTGTGAAGAGCATAAGCTATGCTTTTCTTGGGGACAGCCCAGGAGGAATAATCAGTGTTCATGAATTTGCAAAATGTCAAGTAATTGTCATTATTTTATGATATGGGGTTTTCATTGAGGGAAGCCAATTTACTGTACTTGAAGTGATCATAGGAAGCAAGAATGAGTGGAGCAAAAACACGGTTAGGAGCAGCTCTGGTGTAAATGAGTACTGTGTTGTCAGCTTCCACTGAATTCAGAAGGGGAAATTGTTTGTTAATAATGCAGGAGCCTAATGATTTTATAGTTACTCATTAATGATTTTGTGGTTAAACCTGAAGTACCAATCTAGTAGGGTTTCTTTGGTTGACTTTGAGGAAACCTGGAGCAGTAACTGCTGAGAAGGCAGCCTCTGGAAAGGTGAATGCTAATGAGAGCTATTCTGCCCTTCGAATACTCTGAGATATCATTTCCATGGTGCTCACAGTGTCTTAGGACCTGCTTTTAGGTTCCAGAGGTTTTTAAAGCACTCAACAGAACAAGAAGCTTATGTAGACTTATCAGTGGGTTTGGAGGTGTCAAGGTCTTTGTAACAGCCTAAACTTTAAACTAGCTTCATTTCATTCCTCATAGCTGCAAAAGTAAGTAAAAAACCAAGGAGGCAGAATCCTTTTGTGTTGTAAGAGGGACTCTGAATGCAACAAGTTGCCCTCTTGGAAAAGATGAAGTTGCTGACATTTCTTGTACAGAGCTTTTGAGCTTCATCTTTTGAGATGCTGTTCTTATAGCTTATGTGCCTCACTGTCACTTCAGCAGCCTACTCTCCTGGCTAAAGAAGTAAGACAGTTACTTCTGAAGACAGTTCCTCCTGGAGGATCTGGAAGGAGCAAGTGTTTGAACAGGTATAGTTTATCAGTGTTTGTTACTCCATCTTTTCAGTGATCATCTTGGCTTTTAACACTGAGCTCCTCTCCAGGTTAGACAGACACTTAGGTATGTTCTGAAGTTTTATGTTATCCCTAAAATAGCATCACAGACTCTAGAAAGGCAGTAAGCGATTCCTTGGGACACTGCGTCTAAGGATGCTCCTGATAGCAGTCACTTGCTGGAACAACTGTTTTACCCTTGATTTGTGTTTGAGAAGGGGAATTTAATTATCATGCATGTTTACACTCATCAGAACAGTGACTGTGTTACCATTGGTCCAGATCTTGGCACCGTGGCCAAGGGAGTGCAAGTTTGCAGGAAGTGGCTTACTAGGTTGGACAGAGATGATCTGTCATACAGCTAAGTGTCTTAATAAAATGAATAGTGATATATTGTTATCTCAGCATATATCATAATGTGGTAGTATCTTAGGCTGCAGTTTCACTTCTCTGTAAGACTAACACAGAAAACCTCCAATGGAGCAGGGTCTTTTTTAGGTGGGTCCCTCATGCAGTGCACCTTTCAGGTCTGAGGTCAGCCAATACCCTGCTAAAAAATTTGTTTACTGTCAGTTGTCGTTTGCACTTCTCATCTGCCAACATCCTGTGCCATTTTTTTGTCCCTATTAGCTGCATTTGCCACCAGGTGAGCAATCTTTCCCAGCAGAAGCTTCCAGTGAGCATGTAAGGAGGCTCTGCTGCCTTGGGAGTGGTGTTAGACAGACATTATGGCTGACCTACCAGAAGAGAAACCATTCTCAGATGATGGTAAAAGCAAGCCAGATTATGTTAGCTTCTGATGTGTGTGGTGACTGTGTCTGTCAGAAATGCAAAGGGAAGCCACACCAGCTGAGTGAGAACTGTCAGGATGAGAAAGGTGCTACTGCAGTATATAGATACTTCCTTATCATGTCAATCGTAAGCCAGAGAAAGCTCTTTTCAGTAGAATAGCTCTGTTAGTGTTACCTTTGCTGCCTTGTTACCTACATGTTACCTTTGAGTTCCTAAGCAGGCTGTGACCTGCTGAAAGGGGTCAGCCACAAGGCTTTCTGTCCCAGGAAATTTGTTCGGTACCTTACAGTAAAGTCTGATAAAGTTAGCTCAACATATTATCAGATATTCGATACTTGATTGAAGATTACCTGGAATGGAAACACTTCCTGCCTGTGTTTTTCTTGCTCTCTTCTTTGTAGATTAGATATTTGGTCCAATGTCTGTATGCACTTGCTTTCTGGGGCATGCAACTATATTCCTAGACAGGATCCACCCAGGGCAGAAGAGTAGCAGCAGATGCTGAGCACAAGAGGGAAGCTGTAGCTGTGGGCTAAGGGAAAATATCCACAGCTGTGCTAACTGAAACAGATGCAGGGTGTTGACAGCCAAGGTTAGCTTACCCATTCCCTCCTAATAGATTAAGTTCCTGAATGGGAGTAAGCTGAAAGTGGCATGGGTGCAAAGCACAACACGATCATCTTACAACACTTTGGCACATTGTCCAGTAACTGCCTATGCACCTGAAAAGAATTTCCCTGTATATTGGAAAAACTTCATTTCAGTAAAGGGAGGCAGTGGAAAACTGTAACATGGGTCTGTAGCCTTTGCCTCAGCAAAGCAAGCCTTTCCAAGGAAGATAGTAACAAGATTTTTGACAGCCAGTGGACTCCCCTCTGTAATCATCCCTGCTCTTCATGTTCACAGCATGGATGTTTCTCTCGAGAAGCAGCACATACAAATGGCTCTGTAACTGGAACTGTGACAAAGACTAGAAAGACCTCACCAGCAGGCAGCAGTCTCTGGAATATAGCAGACTCAGGCCCAGGTTTTATAAGGGCGTTGGTGCCAGGATGCCTATAAACATGCTTTAGTGTAGGTACTTGTTATGACTGAAGATGAGGGAGACCTTATTTGGCAAGTCTCCCAGGAAATGCCCAGTTGAGGAATAGTTGAAAGCCAGGCACAAACAGGACAGTAATCACCTCTCCACTTCAAAAATACCCAACAGCAAATGATAAAGAATCCCAGTCTGGCAAGCACTCAAACGGAATCACAAAAACATAGCCTTCTGCATGTTCATGAATGAACACAGGGATTTCTAGGAATTATGACTTAATGGCAGGGACATCAGAAGAGGAGCAGACAAAAAAAACCATGGAAGACTGTCTCTGAGCTTCCTAGCAAGGGCCCAATCATATGTATGTATGTGATGCTACGCTGGGAGATCCTAGGTGAGCTGTAAGAAGCTGTTTTGAACAACTTCTGACAATATCAAGTAATTTTATTCTGGGTCAGGAATTTACCTTGTCATATGCCTATAACAGTTTTCATCTGGCCCTCAATGTCCTAAAACTGTATTTGTAGCGCTCCTGGAAACAGCCTGACTGTTGACCCAATCTTCCCCATGCAGAATGTAAATAGTACCAGCTTATGCTGTTCCTGCTATCCTCATGTGCAGCAGTCAGCATGACTTCCAGACACTGCGCAGCATTAAACAAAATTCTAGGTTATAAAAAAACCCATTAATTTCACATCTGAAAAGCAGTATGGGTAAGGATAAGATCAAGATCTGAGAAAGCAACAATCTTATCAGTCAAGTAATTGTTTTATTAATAGGCGCATACTGCCCAATCCATTTGCAAGCAAGAAAAGAGTCTCTAAAAGTGACTGATCAGCCAAAGGATGTAAGAAGTGCCTCTACACCTACATGTAACATAGGATCTCATATACCATCACTTTGGTCATGGCTAGCAATGGCATTCTGTTTTAAATGCTTCATTTAATTGATACAGGAAGAAAAAAGTAGATGTGCTGGGATCTTAAGTGTATATGTGTCAGATAGGAGGCCTCACATAGTACTGTGTAAACCCTAGACTGGAGTTGGGAAGGCACCAGTTCCTTTGCTATTACCTAAATGGTGTCACTAAGTTTTTACAAGACAGTAGAGTTAATCATTCTTATGCTCACTGACTGTAAGTGTCCAAGTAAGCAAATATTTCAATAGAACACAGGGTACAACTGGAAATAGTTAATGAATCTGAGGCAGCAGTGCTACCTTTTGCAACAAAATATTTATCTTTGAACTTTGGAATAGGACTGTCAGACATTTTTTTTTAACCTCTGTTTAAGCCAGGAAGAACCCCTAGTTCCAATGGCCACTCTTTAGTTCAACACTAATTTCTAAAATGTTCTTATGAATACTAAAGTAAATAAATATCTTTCTGCTATTTACTACTTTCACAGCTGCACCATTTGTCTCTGGCAGGAATTGCAAACCCATCAATGGCTGCAGACAGGACAATTTCTGTCATTGGGGTAGGACCCAGCTTCAGGCCTTTGGTAAAAGAGTGTGACCATGCTGGGGCTAAGACTGTGTGGTTGGTTAGATCGCAGGTGGAGCTTGTGTAGCGGATATGACTTATATTACATTTCCTGTCTTGTTTTCCTCTTCTAGGTCATAGTCAGAGATGCTGATGGCACTTTTTCTTCTTCAGCTTCCACAGTTCCCTCCTTTATTCTTCAGGCAATTCTGTCAGACCTTAATTCTCTGAGAACTTCAGGATTGCTACTGCAGGTTCTTCATTGAAATCTTCCCTTAATAAGAAAGCACAGAGTGAGAGACTCAGAAACACATTGGAAGACACAGAAGAAATCAAGTCGTGAATGTCAACACAGACCCCAGCATTGATTTAAGAGATCTGATGGCTGCCTCATTCTCACTTTTTAGCCTATGTGCCTAGCATGCCTTGCTAGCATTAATCAGTTACAGAAACTGTATTTGCAGTTTGTATCTGCAGAAATTGTATCTGCAGTTCACCCATACAGATTTCCATCAAAGCAGAGGAAAAGTGCCTAAGAAAGAGTAGGCAAGAATGCAGAGGCAGAGCTCAGGCTGCACTGTACCAGACAAATTAGGCATAGTGCTCTGCCAAGACTGGAGCATCAGACTTGAAAGGTGCTGACAAGACCCTGATCAGTCCTCCTGTATAACCAGGGCCGCACTTATTTCAAGGGTGCTTACAAAGACTTTTGCTCAGGGCATTTTGAGGTTAGATCTGGGGCACCAGGCCAAGGCTGTAGTTTGGGCCAAATGACACTAAGCCACGTGACCAGAATACTATTAACAGAAGTTCATGTTTAATTCCTCTTTGACACTTCATACTGGCAAAACTTCTCCCAGCCTGTCAATTTTCAGTTAAATCAGGGCACACATTCAGAAGTGATGGGAAATCATACACTGACCCACATATTACATTGTATTTGTTTCCACTGGATACCAGGCAAGAAAAGCCTTTCAGGAATTTAAAGCATATTGTGAAATGTGTCATAGATAAATTGTATATGCTGGTTTTCATGCCCTGGGTAGAAGAATTCCACTCCTTCCCATGCAGGTATGCCCAAATTTTACAACCTGCACTCTTTCAAGATTCACTGATACAAAGAGATGATGACACTGACATCATGGGCTACTCCTGAATTTTTGAACACATGTATTTAAAGCTGGGTCAAAGGATTCCAGCCTGAGATTCTGAATAGCACAAGAGAAATAGTAAACAAATGCTAACAATGAAGTAAGAATTACAGACATTTTGTGCATAAATTCAGCATTTTTTGAAAAATACTAAGTTATTTCTCAGCTGGACCTAAGTGCAGAAGAAGAGCTACAAAGAAAGCTATATTGCATATTTCAAATCAAGAGAACATTAATCATCCCTGCTCTTCATGTTAGACGATGCTCTTCATATGCTCTTCATATTAGACGATGTGGTAACCAGGTAGCCTGTTAGACTATGTTAGACGATGTTAGACGATGCTCTTCATATGCTCTTCATATTAGACGATGTGGTAACCAGGTAGCCTGTTAGACTATGTTAGACGATGTTAGACGATGCTCTTCATATGCTCTTCATATTAGACGATGTGGTAACCAGGTAGCCTAGCACTAGTTAATCAAACAGAAACAGTTTTAGTCAAAAAAAAAAATACTAGGTAAATGTCACTTCAGCAAAGAGTTAGAAATCTTAATACTCTGTTAAAATCTCAAAATCCAGCAAGGGCATTATATTTCTTGTATTGCTGCTGCTATAAGAAGAAAAGGGCATGGACTGGACAGAAAACATGACTTTCTTATGGTGAACACCTGTTACTTTAGACAAAGGAAGTTTGTGTACAATTCCAAGAACCATAATTACGTGTAATTTTTCAGATCCAAAATAAAGCAGCCATCTGACCCACTATCAGGAAACAAGTGCCACCTCTGGTATAATATTTACATTTGTACTTTTTATTGCCTGTACTCTTCAGAGTGACGAATGGGAAACTCCACTACAATTTTACTGCCTTGGATAACCTTATGGATCGCCTGTGGGAAAATAAGCTAATTCCAGGTAAGGGCAGCTCTGTACTTCTGCAACTTGCTACCTCTGTTTGTCCATATTGTACAGTCATCAGAAGACTCATGGAGAGTTTTGCCAAAACTGATTTTGATAAATATTCATTCTTTTCCTACTTGCCTTTACCTCATGTCCATGTAAATGCAAATAATGTGAGCAAAATATTATTATGGTAATTAAGACAACACAAATGCTTTTACATTGCTTTCAGCAACAGTTTCAGATGTATGAATTGGAAAAAGAGGTTTCTTGAAGAAGAGAAAGCTTTGTACCGTGTATCTAAAAGGACCAGAGAAGCAGTTTCTCTTTAATTTCTGCAAACATCCAGTGTGTAAAGTTCCCTCTAAACCCAGTACTTATGATGGTAATTGTTAGTATTGATTACTATAGTCATTGACAAGTAGCAAGTGTGGGCAACCTCAAATCTAAAATAGTCCTGGTAGGGGACAGGTAAAAACAGGAAATAAAGCCCATTTAATGATGCTTTTTCATTAAAAAGTTTGTTTCAGATAATGCAATAACTCTTTCTTCATCAAAAAAAAGCATTCACCAAAAAAACAATGACCAATTTTTTGTATCCTTTTTAGGATTTGAATTGATGGGGAATCCATCAGGATTTTTTTTAGATTTTGAGGATAAAGAACAGGTAGTAAGATGGAGGAACTTAATTGCACTTTTGGCTAGCAGATACATAGGTAAGTTAAAACAAAAACAAAAAAGCCTTGTTATTTATTCTATTTCAGTCCTTTCTAACTACCTTGGAAAGTTCTGTGTATTGTGATCAACCTCAAGACACAGGATTTCAGCACAGAACAGGAAAAAAACCATGCTAGAACAGAAACTGTACAGTAGCCCCTTTTTTTTCCTGATCCATGACCAACATCCTGAATGTGTAGTGTCTTCTGGGTAACACATTTGACCTGCCTCCAAGAACTGATTTTTAATTTTCTTACTTTGTTATGGTTATAAACCACCAGCTTGCAGTAGGACATGGTAACCTGAATAGTTTCCACATGCCAGCTTCAAAAATCTCTAATGAGACAGAAGGCTCAACCTGAAATAAGGCTTGCTGAGTGCCCTAACCACAACGCTGTCCTTTCATCTTTCCTCTTTTTCAAACACTGCTGTGTTTCATCGAACATTTTAAAAGTACCAAAATCATATTGCCATTATTAAAAATAGGTAATATTTATACTCTGTTGTACCTCTGGGTGCTGAATGTTACCTGGAGCCCTAATTGTTAGGACTGTAAGGATCAGTGACTAATTGATAGGATTATCTGAATATGCAGCTCACTGACAAATGAGGTTTCTTCTGCAGATAGGTATGGATTGGAGCATGTTGCTAAATGGAATTTTGAAACGTGGAATGAACCAGACCACCACGACTTTGACAATGTGTCTATGACAACGAAAGGTAAACATGTTTTGGAGCACTTGCTATTGTAGTAAGGTGAGACAGGTGTGTGGAATTGGTGGAGACTGTGACAGTGAGAAAGAAAAGATGATGTCAAAGAAATAAAGGAGATAAGAGAAAGAAGGCATGTGAAAGGTATACCTAGTCTTTTTTGCTATGGTCATGTTACTGACTGTTCTCTGGTTGCACATCAGTATAAAAACAGGGAAAGCAGAACCAGAGTTATACTAAGAAGATGCACTTCATTATTTGGATGTGAAGTAAGGTTACTGGGGGCAAGGCAGTAAGGCGTGGAATAAAAGGAAAACTTTTCATTGACAGATGCATGCTTTGAGAACCTGTCCTCATAAGACCTATGGAAGAACCTTGTGAATGAATGCAGAGCTCAGGTTTTGATATTTTCTCCTGTTGTCAGAGCATAGGAAAGAGTAACCCCAGTTTGTGACATTCTGCCAACAGATGCAGTAATGGAGTTGTAACATCTCCCTGTAGCTTTAGGTCAAGATTCTATTTTGCGTTATCATCTTTGATTTATGCATCTGCTTGGACTTTAGGGTTTCTCAACTATTATGATGCCTGCTCAGAAGGATTAAGAGCAGCCAGTCCTCTACTAAAATTTGGTGGGCCTGGGGATTCCTTCCACCCATTACCCAAGTCACCCATATGCTGGAGTCTTCTGTGTCACTGCTACAATGGAACCAACTTCTTCACAGGGGAGACTGGTGTAAGGCTGGACTATATCTCTCTCCATAAGAAGGTCAGTCCAGGATTTCAGTTTAAGGCCATTTTTTAAATCAGTTCAACGCAAGTTACATATTATTCTGGTTTAAGAAGTTGATTTCCAGTTGAGTGTCTAGCGTATTGATTTCCAGGTGAGCGTCCAGCCTATAGCAGGAAGCATGGACACCTATTCTAATAAAAATTTGAAGTTGCTCAGTTGCAAGGCTTCAGTGCAGAGTGAATTTGCCTTTTGCCTAATTCCCAGAAGGAAACAACTCCACTACCTCTTTTCCTTTTTATATTCTCAGAGGAAATCATGCAAACAGCACATGCTGTAATGCATTAGCTAAAAATACTAGTACTGTCTGTCCCACAGCTCCTCAGAGACTCCAGGAACATGTTTTCAGAGTGTATTTATGTCTGCATATTATGCCTGTGGTTTACTACCATTTGCTCACTTTCACTAAGCAGATATGAAATATTGTCGCAGGGAGGTGGGAGTTCTCTGTACATCTTGAAACAAGAAGTAGAAGCAGTTGAACAAATTCAGAAGCTGTTTCCAAGTTTCGCTTCTGTTGCCATATACAATGATGAAGCAGATCCAATGGTAGGATGGTCCATTCCACAACCGTGGCGAGCTGATGTGACTTATGCAGCTATGGTTGTAAAGGTAAGTCAGTTCGCTGACAGTCTTGTCACAGTAGGGTCTCCGAATGCATAAATGCAGTTGCAAAAGTAGAATTGCAGTTCATTTTTAAGCAGCCACAGAGACTAATAGACCTAACAAAAAGGAGAGCTCCCTATTGATTCTGCTGTGTTTTCCTTGTTTTCAGTAGCTTTTGTAGTTTGCATTAGTTTTCTTCATCTTCCCTTTAAAAGAAAGTATCTGAGAACTAGCCTTCCACGTGTTGGAGAATGTGTCAGATATTGTGTACAGCCCCGTGGCAGATTTCTCTGTTAAGACTATACCCACACATCCTCTGTCCATGTAGTACTACTGTTGTCATCTCACTACAGCTAGATATCACCTCACTTATGTTGAGACAGTATTTCCCAGCTCCTTTATAAGTTTATTTCATCAAGAGATACCAGGTATAATTAAGAAGTCCCTTAGACTGTCAGCATAAGCTCATTCCTTGGTTTTGGATAATGGCTTTACAGTTGGCCGTATTAATTACTGCTACTAATTACTGGTGTTGGATCAGAAAAGCAGAGGAAGAGAATGCTCAGCATTCTTGCCCCTGCAGGAATTGTAGCCTGGCAAGAGAAAGTTTAGCTCTTGCCCTTGCATAGCAATGGTTCCCACTGCCGGCCTGTTGCTTTCTGAGCCACTACCTTATACAGCATCCAGAGTCCAAGCATTCCTATACAAAGCAGTAATTACAATCATAGAATCACAGAATGCCCAGAGTTGGAAGGGACCCATGAGGATCATTGAGTCCAGCTCCTGTCTATGCACAGCACAGTCTCCACCAAATACATAAATATATAAGAAGTAAGTAAGTAAGTGACACCATGGATATCCCGTGGAATTCCCTAACCTGGGAATGTATGTATGTCACTCAGACACAAGATACATCTTATCCGCTACTATTGTGGAGAAAGAGACTCCCAGCTCCTTCCTTTAAACTGCATCCAGAAGCACTATTCTCCAAAGCAACAAATACTGACTGCATTGCAGGGAATTTGTAAGAGCACGCAACACTGTTCATAGTAACATGAAGATATGGAGGAATAAAAAACTACACATCCAAAGGAAAATTAACCCATGGATGGATAGGAGCTGAAGCCCTGTGGTCCTTCACGGACACAATTATGAGACCTTTTCAGTTGTCATCCTTCTGTGATTCTGACACTTAGGCACAATCCAGTAAACAGGGAGCTTGGGAGCTCTGACGTTTTGCAGGAAAGCATCACAGCAACTAGTGAAATACCAGGATAACTAATTCCATGTTAGCACCAAGTAGGTAAAATGACTCACTGAGGAACAGAATCCACAACTAGCTCACAAATACTCATCTATTGGGTACAAAGTAACACCAGAATTAGAGAAACATTTAGATTTAATTCAGATGGTAAATCCATATTACTGATTTAATTTTCAAGACAGAGGAGCATCATTTGTAGTGCAGTAGCCAAGGAAGCACATTCATAATTTATGCAGTGTAGCAGTAATACTTATTTTGGAAACTTTTTATTGACAAAACTATGTGGATACTTTGAATTTTCTATCAAGTAGTGTATCACCTAAAGAATCATTTCTTGAGGAGTTGTGAGGAACAGTTTAGTTCTTCAAACTTTTCTAAATGGCAGAGTGACAGGTCTTTTCAATATGCTGTGAAGAGTTTTTAAAAATATGAACATCATGTTTTTGTTGGATTTTCTCAAGGTTTAAATTCTGTCTTCTCTATGACTTTGCAGGTGATCATCCAGCATCAAAACCTGCTCATTTCCAAAGCCAACAACACCATCAATTACACACTGCTGAGTAATGACAATGCCTTCTTGAGCTACTACCCTCATTACTTCACTCAGCGGACTCTGACAGCACGTTTTCAGATGAACAATACAAAGCCACCTCATGTCCAGATGGTGCGGAAACCAGTGCTGACTGTCATGGGCTTGCTGGCGCTGCTAGGTATAATACCCACGAAGTAAAGATCACATCAATAACCTCTTCTACCTAGAAGATTCCTGTCTAAGAAAGATTATTCTTGCCATCTCACTATTGATAAAAATAGTCTTTTTTCTACCCTCTTTTGATCAGCTGTGGGAAGTTAATAGCTCAGGAGCTATTATTAGTCTATTTAGCAATTGATATAAATAGCTCTTAATATTTTTCTATTTTATTTAATTCACTGCTTTGTTTATACTCTCGGTATGCCAGCCACTCCTTTTTTGTTGACTGGTACTTCCTTCTTGTGCCATGACATCACGCTGAAAGGTCTTTAAGAAATCCCCAGAGCTCTAAGATGCATGCAGCACAGTAAAAGAAGATCCTAATTCACTGTTACATGCTTAGGTGTTGCTAGCTGAACTACTTAGCATAAGAACTGCTATAGTATTTGCATGCTTTGCTGTTGCAAAATAAGGCAGACTGAATGCTGTAACTGGTAAAATAAGCTAGATTGTAGTGTATGTATGTTCATCTCAAGACATATGTCCCCATGTTTTGGTCCTCCCTGTATCAGAAGATGATAAAGATGGACTAGCAGTGATGCTTACAAGGTTGTCATATTTTTTTTAAGGAGAAAAGCAGATTTTTGCAGAAGTGAACAGCAGGGAAGGTGGAAGCACTCAGAACAGCACAATTGGTGTTCTGGCATCTGTGCACTCTCCAAGTAAGATCCAGCCCTCAGACAGCTGGCAAGCTACTCTACTGATGTATTCAAGTGAGGATAATAGAACTTCATCCAACATCAGCACTGTCATAGTGAATGCCACCCACTTCCCCCAACTTAGAGGTAAACAAACATCATGTAGCCAGCTCACATAATTGATGTTTAGGTTACAACATCTGCTAAAACACTTCTACTAAGTTGCCTTTTGTTGCAAGAGTAGGTTTCATTTGCTAACTTTCTCATCTTTTGAGCACACCCAGATTTTCTGAGATACGATGATGCTCTTTAGGAAGCATTCTTTCCTAAAGTACCTGCACTTTGACTCTGCCTTGAATGACACCTGCAAGTGCTACCTTTCTGGAAAACTGTTAATCTCAGTGTCCTTGGCTGGATATCACCAGGCAACAATCCCCTCACTGGGATTACTCCAAGACAGCCAACATGATCAAATAATAACACAGTTCATGGCAGTTGTCCAACTAATGTGTGTAGCACCTGTGCAAAAAATAAGAGGGTTTCAATTCTGGTTATGGAAGTAGTAGCTCGAAATTTAAACTTGGCAGATACTGATTGTAGAGCCTTGTAAGTGTGTCAGCCTTGTGACTTTCCAGAGGAAACTAGGCTCAAAAATGCTCAAATGATTTTTGAGAATGTAGACTTAAATGCTTTCTGCTAAATTTATTCTTGTTAATCTTTAAATTCAAGTAGAGAGTTCACTCTCTTTCTTTTGTATTCCTAAAGACATGGTGTATATGACATATTACCTGGATAACAACCAAACAAATCCCTACCTGAAGTGGAAAAAGCTAGGAAGACCTGACTTTCCTTCCCCAGAACAGTTCCAACAAATAAGGGATGCTGAGGTACGACCATGTGTTTGTTTGAAGTGTTCTGTGGGTAAAGTGCTTGTGAATTGATTAACTACAGCTAAAGAGACAAGAAATCAGCTGAGCTAGTCAAATTTTCCTTAGCCCACAGTCATGCGCATCTTGTCTACAGATGAAAGTGCACCTGCAGTAGTGCAGAAAAATGTAGCTGATACTCAAGTGATACCTTTGCATTTATGTTGTACAAGAGACTAAATGTAAATGACCAACTTCTTTGCTACTGGCCTACCCTTTACTAAGGAGGCAGAGTTGCTCAAGAGCAAGTTCCACCTTCTCTCTGAAACTTCAGTGAGCTTTGAGACCCTTTCTGTTCTGTCACTCTAAATAAGTCACTTGATCCTGAGTGTATTACAGAAGGGCCACATTGCTGCATTTCAGAATAACAGAAAACAAACAGCTCCCCAAGGTGGAAACTACACAGTGCAAGTTCATAAGACACTTGGTATCTCTCAAGGGCTCACAGGGAAGCCTGCAGTTTCCCCTCATCCTCATCTATTCTGAATACACCCCAGAGGGAACTGAGGAGTAAGTCATCTCTGGGGACTCCTTCCTACANTTGTAAGCCCCCTGCAGATACTGGAAGGCCACAATAAGGTCTCCTCAGAGCCTTCTCCTCTGCAGTCTGAACAAGCCCAACTCTCTCAGTCTGTCCTCGTAGGAGAGGTGCTCCAAAGCCATTCCCAGATTACTTAGTGTATGTGAGAATATGTCAGCAACCTATCACTTTAGCTCCCTCTCCTGTAGTTTCCATATGCATTCTAACCCACGAGTTAAAATAAAGAAGACCATTTTTCTCCTTTGTGGCCCATAGACAGGCCCATTGCCTTCTGACGTTGGTGTACTGTACTGTCTTCTCTTCCTAGTCACCATAACCTACTATTGCTAAGGCCTGGTGGATATGATAAGAGCCATACAATCTTCCTTCAACAGGGCAGATGCAAGGTTTTAGATACTCTTGGCCATCTGGTGAAACCTTATCCTCAGAGACCAGTTGAGTGGCTGTTTATAGCTAGCAATTGCTTTCACTGCACACTGGGAATCCATAACTAAGAGGCAAAAGGTGTGATTTGTAAAGACCACTAAGCTGAAAGGCATCCATGAGAGGTTACTGAAAGTGACCGGTTGTGCCTAAAGGGCATTTGTCATCAACCTGGTTACTGAGATGGACAAACACTTTCCTGAAGAGGTGAAAAACGGGCGAGGTAGAAAAGTGTCCCAGCTTGAAGAGCTTTAATATCTGTAAGCCTCTTTATCAGCACCAACTCTATTGGAAATTTAGTCCCAAAGTAAGTACACTCACTTTACACTACTGTAACAGGTGGCCTTTATGTGCTGTAATGCAAGATTATTCACAGCACTACTCTTTGGCTCCACAGGACCCGGTGGCAACAGGCCCATTCCCATTTCCTGAAGGTGGCATCCTGACACTGAAGCAAGACTTTCCTGTTCCCTCAGTCTTTCTTGTCCACATCTGTGCAAGACCTAGATCTGTTCCTAATCAAGTATGTGTTGTTTTGCACTGTCAGACTCATCAAATTAGAAACTGCTTCTGCTTTAAGTCTCACAAAGAAGAGCTGGACTAGCATTTAGGCCTATTATTTGTTAACTAAGACTTAGTAAACAAACAATTCTCCTCTCCTTTCATGAGAAGGCTCTCCAAGACGTAATTGAAAATAAAGCATTCCACAGAGAGTGATAGGAGTGATTGCTGAGATAAATGCAAGTTTGTTCATGGTGGGAAAATAATAATGCAGTACTGGAAAGTGCAGTATGTTCTTTAAAATCACATCATATGTTACCAGGCTTAGCAAAAGCTCTTCAGTTACTAATTGATAGCTAAAAATTAAATGGAATCATATCTCTTGTAGATTAGACATCCGTATCTACTCAGTCATTCCTACACATGTTCATAGTGCCCAGAGCTCTGAAGGTCTTCTTCAGAGGTCTGCACTGGAGACATTGGCTACAAAGCCACAGAACCAGAAATTGTGTGGGTTTTTTTTCCCTGGTCTCAGTGGAAAGAACCAAAGCAAATAATTAGTGTGGAAAGATAAATACAGAAATCGGACCTGGCTAGTTGGTTTGTACAGTTTTCATACATGAGCATGTGTCTTTGGACAGGTGACTGGTGTTCGTTTGATCCCTCTCACAAAGGGGCAGGTCATTGTGTTGTGGGACGATGGCTGTGTAAATTCAAAGTAAGTAGCTTTTAAAATAAAATTAATATAACTGGGTTACCAGCACATTACTCCCTAAGTTGCCACCAGTCCTACAAAGGGAAAAGAGTTCACAAATTAATGACTGCTTGCTCTTTGAGAGATGCTACAGTGCACTTGTTTGACAAAATGAACTGTAGGATGTACATGTAGTAACTGCAGAGAGCAACCCAGACTAATCTGCAGTCTGAGCAAGGGAGTCTGTCTAGGTGGGATCTTGCACATCCCTGTAAGAGATGTGAGCTGGAAGAGAAAACCCACATTTCCTTGCTCCAGAAAGCTGTGTGAACTGTCAAAGGTGATCCACTTTACATCCAGACTCCATCAGGAAGCACTGAATTAGCTCCTTTTGAAGCCAGTGTCACTAGACTCTTCAGCCTTGATAAACCTGGTTTTGGAGTAAAAGGTGCTTAGCAGTTTGTGATGCTGCAAGTACCTAATATAGCAAGTCAGTCTGGGTGTTCTTCTGTAGTCTGTTGGAACTGTGGTTCTTCCTAATAATGACAATTCATGCATCCCATATTTGATAGGAATACGTCAAATGAATATTTCCTATTCTTTGCCTTTGTTGAAATGGCCCTAAAATTAGGATTTGATTGCTCACCACTGTTTCAGTTGTATTTACTGAGCTGTCTGCTTTTCTTTTTCAGATGTATAAAGACATTTGAAGTTAAATTCTCCCCAGATGGAAAATCATACCGGCGGATTAATGCCAAAGACACAGTATTCACTCTCTGGGTCTACAGTCCAGGTAAGACAAAAATATGCATATTATGTAACTTACCATGTTAATAGTGCCTCTCATGAGTATGTGAAACATCATTTAGTAATAACTACAGAAGGTACATAGCTTGCTAGTGACATACAATTCTATCACAAACAAGAGAAGGACCACAGTCTCAGTGCAAGCCTTATACTTAAGGACAAGCACTAAGTGACAAAGTCATGAGGACATTATTAGTGATAAATTCCTTCTTACAGAAACACAAGTAGTGGAGCTGTAGGCCTGGCAAATTCCCTGACAAGCGAAGCAGCCTCTCTGTTGCTATTGTGGAAGTGTGCAAAAATGAGAACAGAAAAACTTGCTCCACATGATCATAGAATCAGAGAGTATTCTGAGCTGGAAGGGACCCACAGGGATCATCTAGTCCAGCTCCTAGCCCTGCAAAGGACACCCCAAGAATCACCTGAGAGTGATGTCCAAGCGCTTCTTGAACTCTGTCAGGCTTGGTGCTCTGACCACCTCCCTGGGGAGGTTGTTCCAGAGCCCAACCACCCTCTGGGTGAAAAAACTTTTTCTGAAACCTAACATAAATCTCCCCTGACTCAACTTCGTACCATTACCTCTAGTCCTATCACTATCCACAAAAGTGAAGAGATCAGTGCCTGCTCCTATGCAACCCCTTGTTGAGTATGTTGAAGACTGCAATGAGGTCTCCTCTCAGTTTCCTCTTCTCCAGGCTGAACAAACCAAGTGACCTCAGCTTCTCTTCATAAGGCTTCCCCTCCAGACCCTTCACCATCTTTCTAATAGCTTAATATCCTTTCTATACTGTGGCACCCAAAACTGCACACAGTACTCAAAGTGCAGCTGCACCAGTGCAGAGTAGAGCAGGACAATCACCTCCTTTAACCAGCTGCTGCTGCTTGTTTTAATACACCCCAGCATACAGTTTGCCCTCCTGACTAGAGCTAGAGCACACTGCTGACTCGTATTCAGTTTGCCATCAACCAGGACCTCCAGGTCCCTTTCTGCAGTGCTGCTCTCCAGCCTCTCATTCCCCACTCTATACACATATCTGGGGTTGCCCCATCCCAAATGCAGACTCTGGCACTCACACTTCATGCCGTTGGTGGTTGCCCAGTGTTCTAATTTGCCAAGGTCTCTCTGCAGGGTCTTACTGCCCTTCAGAGAGTTGGCAGCTGCTCCCAGTTTTGCATCATATGTGAACTAGCTTTCTACCCATCAAGTGTTGCATCCAGGTCATTTATGAAGATATTGAAGAGCACTGGACCAAGAATGGAGCCCTGTGGAACCCCACTAGTGACTGGAAGCCTACCTGATGTGATCCCATTCACTTTAATTCTTGGCGCCTGACCTGTGAGCCAGTTGCTTACCCATCTCATGAAATGCTTATCCAGGTGTATGCTGGATATCTTATCCCAGAGGATACTGTGAGAGATTGTATCAAATGCTTTACTAAAATCCAAAAAGATTACATTGACTGGCTTCCCTTCATCAAGTAGGTGGGTTACCTTGTCATAAAAAGAAAACAGGACTTCCTTCTCATGAAGCTGTGCTGGCTGTGACTGATGACCTTGTTGTTCTCCAGGTGTTTTTTAGTGCCTCCCAAAACAGTCTTTTCCATGATTTTACCAGGCACCAAAGTAAGACTGACAGGCCTGTAGTTAGTTATCAGGGTCCTTCTTCTTGCCCTTTTTGTAGATTGGGCCAACATTAGCCAGCTTCCGGTCATCTGGGACCTCTCCACATACCCAAGACTGCTCAAAAATTATTGAGAGAGGCATCATGATGACATCAGCCAGCTCTTTGAAAATTCTTGGACATATCCCATCTGGCCCCATAGATTCATAGGGATCCATGTGGAGCAGCAGATCCCTCACAAGGTCACAGTAACTGGGGGTTTATCTTTCTCACAGTCATGGTCCACCAGCTCATCACACTGAGACCTGCTTGGTCTGTCATCCATGTTGAAGACAGAGGCAAAGAAAGCAGTAAACACCTCTGCCCTGTCTGTGTCCCTGTTTATGAGTTGTCCATCCTAATCTTGTAGAAGACCAAAGTTATTTCTACTCTGCCTTTTGCCCTTAATGTATTTGAGGAAGCTGTTCACATCACCCACCATTCTGGTAAGCTTCAACTCCATTTGAGCTTTAGCCATATGAATGCTTCCCCTGCAGTGGCAAGCTGCATCTCTGTACTCCTCCCAAGTAACCTGACCTGGCTTACACTTAGCATACACCTTCCTTTTCTGCCTTACTACCAAGTGAAGGTCCTTGTTCAGCCAAGCCGGTGATGAGAGCTTGGTGTTGTGCTCATGGTAGCAGACTCACAACAAGGCAAGTCTGAGGTTTGGGGTCAGTCCTGCAGGTATTGGCCATGCCTTTGCCTAAACTTATAGTATAATCTTGGGGTAGGGCAGTAGGAGTGAACTGCCTTGGTAGCACTTGTTAACACATTTGTTTGGTACCACTGAGTCTCAAGGTGTTAGACTGCCTAAGGGTATGGCATCAACACACATGTAAGTGGTAGGTCCCATCCACCTTTCGTGGAGGGGTTGGTTGTCTTGCATTTACTGTGCTCCAGGGAAAGACTGCAGTTCTGTCATCATGATCACTCATCACTCTTACTAGTCACATACCCTTTTAAGACTTGACAATCTTAAGCTTTTGAGGTGTTTTCTCGTAAGAGCAGAAGAGATCCTCCTGCAGAAAAATTTGTCCTGGCTATCTGAACAGCTAGTCAAGGAGAGACCCCTCTCTTTGCTATTTCCTAGGCTTTTTCCTTAGCCCTGGCTGGCTTCAACATTTTAGATGTTTCACATTAGAGTGCAGTGAGTTTCATTATTGTCAACACGCAAAGCTTGTCCCAGAGCCTGTGGTCATTTCTCCACAAGTAAAGCCTAGATGTAATAGAAACATACTGAGATTAAAAATGATGACAGAAGGTAGTGATGTTTTCTTTAGTTTTGTTTGTTTGGATTTTTTTTTATTTGGTTTAGTGGTTTTTTTTGTTTGATTTGGGGCTTTTTTAACCAAATGTAGTCTAATCCACAATGGGATTGTCCAACAAGTATTACGAGTAACCACTGATCAGAGCTGTGTGAAACACAGGCAGACATTGCCTCAAAGTGATAGTAATAAAGAGCAGTTCAGAGACGTTTTTGCCAGAAACACAAGTTTATCTTAGCCTGAGAAAGGCTTAGCATCAGGATGGGATGCATAATAAAAGTTCAGAGCTATTATTGCAATTTAAAGGCTACACAGATAAGACTGTAAATCATGGGTAAGGCAAATCTCTGAAATTAGGACTCATTATCATCTAGTGCTGCACATCTGAGGAGCCTACCAGATTTAAGTGTTTGTTTCAAAACAAAATAGAAAAGACGACTTGAAAAAGATCTCACATCTCAGCAGCCTGTATTGATAGGTACTTTGTTCTCATTCATTATTTCTAGCATTGTTGTTGGGGGTTTTTAGAAAAAAAATACTAAAGCATATGTAAAAATCAAGTAAGCAGATGAGAAAAAAAACATTTATACTGAAACATTTATATTGTGAAGTTGAAGATTATGCTAGTGAAAGCTGTATTCTTCAAACTGGATCAAGGATGAAAACCAGCAGAGCACAGAAAATCAGCTCACATACCTTTGGAGCAGGTGATGCTGCTTCCTGAGTTAAGCAGAGTGTTTTCAGTCAGCCTTAATGCTTCTTGTTCTGCTTCTTTGTTGATCCTGTCCCCGTGTAACCTGTTCCAAAGGCACAATTCAGGCAGGAAAGTCAGAAAAAAAGGAAGTTACTATTGTGGGTTGTAGAAGATGTCATAATCTTCTTCCAAAGGTCTGCCGTACTTGCAAATCCTAATGAGGTGAGAGGAGGTCCTTGGTGCAACAAAGAACCAGTACTTGGCCATGAGAAATTTATAATAATTCTTAGTTGGACAGGCACAGACACGTTTACATAGGGTGCAGAACTGATTTCACCACTTCCCTAGCCCATTCCATAAAATCTACATTTTATAGGACTAATGCTAGCTCCACATCCTCCAAACATCACAGGTGTCAGTTTTTCGCAGTAACCATTTCTAACCTTTTCATCTGCAGGAAGCTCAGTCTCTGGCTTTTACAAAGTGCGTGCCATTGACTACTGGGGGAAGGCAGGCCTGTCCTCTCTCCCTGTGAAGTATGTTGAAGCTTTCGAGTAACTCTGAAGAGTGATGCCCATCTTGGTGACTGCTTTATGTATCCTCCCTGCAAAAGACAACTCCCGAGAAAAATAAACTCCTCCCAAGCTGAGGAGGGAGTATCAAAAGGACCCGATGAAGCAAGTTAGGAATGCAAGTTAGAAGCAACTGTCAGAGCTCAAAAGACAGTGTTATCAAAGAGCCATAACTGACAACCCAGCTGGTACAATTTCAAGAGGGTGTTGTAAGACTGCGATTCAGCGTGGTAACTAGGAATTATGAAATTAATATTTATTATTCCCTGTTTTACACTGAACTAATGGCCAGGACAAGCAAAAACTTATAGGTGTCACAAACTGCAGCAGGAACAGGACCATGACTTCACTGTATGGGTGAGTGTGGAAGCAAAGGCACAAGGAAGACCTATCTTGAGAGTGAACTGCCTGCCTCAACTGCCAGGCTATCTCGACATAATGATTTGATGGAAAAGCACACAGCAACCAAACCTGTCCAGAGCATTAAGTGAAGGACCACTGCTTCCCTGCCAGCTAGTCACACATGCTCCAATCGGTTAACTTCAGAGCACTTGCCGTGTCTTCAGATGTAGGAGGCTCTTCACCCTGTCAGAGAGGGGTTTCCACCCGGTGCTCTCTGCATTTATGACCTTGCTGGGGTGCCAGAACTATTGCCCTTGCACAGGCAGAAGAAAGTGTAGCACCTCATCCTCAAAGGGGAATAAGGCACAGGAAGCTCTAACCTCCAAACTTTTTTGCCTTTCTGCTTTTGCGCAAGTCACTTGTTTGCACTGTGGCTGTCAGTCACTGCCTTTTTGTGATGGAGGCTCTAACCTTGAAAGGTCTTCTTTCTCTCCATTGCTGTCACATGGCCTGGCCTTCTATAGCCCTTACAACTGATGTCACTACCCAGCGTGCTTCACCTCTTAGGCTGACTGTAAGTGGCCTTATGCTTGGCTTTCCATGGCCAAGGGAAAGCTGAAACTATTTGGAGCACTTTGTGTTTTCATATTGCAGGAGAGCACACTCTTGAATGTATCAGGGCTGCTACTGTCAACCAGTTAGAAAATAAATCAAGAACAGTTTGGGGATCTTTGTTTTGTGAAGCATGTGCACAAGTGTGTGATAGTCCCAGATAACGGGGTGCAGAACACCTCTGGCTACCCTTGCAAAAATACCCTGCCAAATACTGTAACAGCAAAATTCCCTGAAATTGCAGGGGTGTTTTGTTTACTCTAACCTTTGCACAACTGACACAGTTTGAACTGTGTCTTTCAGATGCTTGTAGAAGAAAGGATCATGCCAGTAAAAACAACTGGAGTGTTTTCTGTAGGAGAAGCAGCTTTGTTGCACAAACAAAACCCCTACTGGTCTCTTTTCATTACATCACTACCTCACCAACATAACAACAAAGACTGCATATTTGATGAAACTTTCAGACAAAAACTCCCGAGTTTGCACAGTAGGAGGGAGCTAAACCACCTCAAATGGCCTCAGTTTACAGCATGGAAAAGAAACACATACAAAATGTCAGCATATATGAGATGAGGCCATGTATCTCCCTACTTTCTGGTTTCTTGTTTGTGTACTTATGCTGAAAGTTAGCCTTAAAAGAGTCATTTTATCGCATAATTCAGATGAAATATTTCTTGCCTCACTGAGGTTTGAAAAGCAGTGCTTGTCACTTCCTAATCTGCCAATTCCTTACCCATAAAGGCTTGTCCAGAACAGAAAAAAGTCATTGAGCCTACATAATTGATAACTTTCTCAGTTTCTAAAATCTTAGTGAGAAGTTCTGCCTGGATGGAGATAGTAGAATTATGTTTCAAAGTTATTATAACTACCCCTAAGTGAAGAATCAGTATACTCAAATAAAATCTAGTAGCTGAGACATATTGTTTTGACAGTATGAAGTGGCACCACAGAGAAAATGACTTTTAGAAATATTCAAGTATAGATTCTTGAGAAATTTCAGTGCATCTGAAGCAGGAAAAGATACAGGAGCTTGATAGGACAGTTTACCCACTTGGGTTATCCTATTTGAGTATACTTCTGCTTTAAAATTTTCCCACACTGACAATTAGAATATAGTAGTCTTTAGCAAACCAAGGACCATACACTAGTTACAGGTGTTTGAAAAAAAAATAGTTATTGAGAAAAGTATTGATTTTATTATGCAGGGATGTAGTAGAAAATGTGTAGGTGTGCAAACCATGAAAAAGAGAAAATAAAAATCACTGCTTTGTTTTGTTTTGCAGACAAACTTAAATTGTACCTCACAGAAGTGAGGTCAGTAATAGCACATATGTCCTGGTCTCAAAGCTGGTGGAATATGGGTTTGATGGATGGGCCACTCGGTGGATAAAGAATTGCCTCAACGGCCACATCCAAAGAGTGGCTGTCAATGGATCCATGTCCAGGTGGAGGTCAGTGACAAGTGGAGTCCCTCAAGGATCAGTACTGGGACCAGTCTTGTTCAATATCTTCGCTGGCGACATGGACAGTGGCATCAAGTGCTCCCTCAGCAACTCTGCCAACGACACCAAGCTGTGTGGTACAGTTGACATGCTAGAGGGACCTGGACAGGCTGGAGAGATGGGCCCATGCCAACCTCATGAAGTTCAACAAGACCAAGT
>VWZX01009103.1:27017-90002 GCA_013399015.1 Galbula dea | reverse complement strand
CTGAACAAGCCCAACTCTCTCAGTCTGTCCTCGTAGGAGAGGTGCTCCAGTCCTCTGATCATTCTTGTGGCTCTTCTCCGGACTCGCTCCAGCACTTCATACCCCTCTTGTAATAGGGGCTCCAGAACTGGACACAATATTGCAGGTGAGGTCTCATGAGAACAGAGTAGAGGGGGAGAATCACTTCTCTCAATCTGCTGGCCATGCTCCTCTCAATACAGCCCAGGATATAGTTGGCCCGCTGGGCTGCAAGTGCATACTGACAGCTCAAGTGGAGCTTCTCATCCACAAGCACCCCCAAGTCTCTTTCCTCAGGGCTGATCTCAAGCCGATCTTTGCCCAGCCTATATTGGTGCTTGGGATTGCCCCGACCCAGATATAGGACCTTGCACTTGGTCTTGTTGAACTTCACAGGGTTGGTTTGGGCCCACCTCTCCAGCCTGTCCACGTCCCTCTGGATGGCATCCCTCCCTTCCAGAGTGTCAACTGTACCACACAGCTTGATGTCGTCAGCAAATTTGCTGAGGGAGCACTCGATGCCACTGTCCATGTCATGGACAAAGATATTGAACAAGACTGGTCCCAGTACTGATCCTTGAGGGACTCCACTTGTCACTGAACTCCACCTGGACATGGATCCATTGACAGCCACTCTTTGGATGTGGCCGTTGAGGCAATTCTTTATCCACCGAGTGGCCCATCCATCAAACCCATATTCCACCAGCTTTGAGACCAGGATGTCGTGTAGGACAGTGTCAAAGGCTTAGCTTAGGTCCAGGTAAATGACGTCAGTTGCTCTTCCCCTGTCTGTTGATGTTGTGACCTTTTCACAGAAGGTTGCCAGATTTGTCTGGCACGATTTACCCTTGGTGAAGCCGTATTGGTTATACCCAATCAGCTCTTCATTATCTTTCTGCCTCAGCGGTGCCCCAGGAAGATCTGCTCCATGATCTTACCAATCATGGAGGTGAGACTGACTGGCCTGTGGTTTGCCAGATCATCCTTTTTTCCGTTTTTAAAAATGGGGGTTATGTTTCCCTTTTTCCAATCAGTGGGGACTTCACCAGCTGCCATGACTTTTGAAATACAATAGAGAATAGCTTTGCAACCTCATCCACCTTTTCTCTCAGTACCTGTGGGTGTGTCCCATTGGGTCCATGGACTTGTGAACTTTCAGGTTTTTCAGATGGTCATGAACCTGATTTTCACTTACTACAGGCAGTTCTGTTTTCCAGCCCCTGCCATTATCTTCTTTGACTTAAGGGGTGTGGTGAGAGCCCTCGTCAGTGAAGACTGAAGTGGAGAAGCTGTAGAGAACTTCGGCCTTCTCCATATCACCCATCACCATTTCTCCTGTTTCTTTTCTGAGGGGGCCCACACCTTCCCTAGTCTTCCTTTTTGCATTAGTATATCTATAGAAATTGTTGCTATTCCCGTTGATCTCCCTGGCTAGATTTTCCTAACCAGTTCTCTTGCTCTCTGGACAGCTTCCCTGTAAGCTCCCCATTCTAGTTGTCTCTTCTTCCACTCCTTCCACACTTTATGAGATAGTGTGTCCAGGAGCACCTTGTTCATCCAGGCAGGTCTCCTAGCATTCTTTCCTGTCTTTCTCTTTGTTGGGCTATATAGCTCCTGGACACAGAGAAGGTGAGCCTTGAAAACTGACCAGCTGTCCTGGGCCCCCCTTCCCTTAGGGCTTTGTCCCATGGTACTTTGGCCATCAAATGCCGGAAGCGATCAAAGTCTGCATGTCCAAAGTCCAGGGTTGTGAGTTTATCCTCCTAGGTGCCCTGAGGATCTTGAATTCTAGCACTTCATGGTCACCACAGCCATGTTTGTCCTTCAGCATTATGTTGGTTTCCAACCCTTCCCTGTTGGTAAGAGCAAGGTTCAGCATAGCACCTTTCCTAGTTGGTTCCTCTTACCATTTGGAGGAGGAAGTTGTCATTGATGCACTCCAGGAACATCCTGGATTGCTGTTGCCTTGCTGTGGTGTCCCTCCAGCAGATGTCAGGGTGGCTGAAATCCCCCACGAGGACCAGGGCCTCTGAATGTGAAGCCACTTCTGTCTTCCTATGGAGGACTTCATCTACTTGGCTGGTCTGGTCAGGTGGCCTGTAGCAGACCCCTACTGTAACATGACCTTTACCCGTCTTCCCTTTAATCTTAATTCATATCCTTTCAAGCAGTTCATCATCCTTCCCCAGGTGGAGCTCTGTATCTTTCAGTTCTATACCTCTTCAATACCAGAGGCTGGATTATGAAGGCAATGGGGAGTAGCTTACTGCTTATGCCATTAGAAATGCAATAACTGCTTATTTAAATCAATGTCGCAGTTTTATTGAAGAAAATCTGCTTCATTCCATTTGTGATTCAGGGGCTAGTTAGAAATACTCTGTGTAGACATTTGAGTATTCAGATTTACCAGAAATAACCATTAAATATTACCAGGCAGCAGGGATCACATTATCAGCCTAATCTCAGAGTTGTTGTTCAAGAGAATTTCTTAGCTTCACAATTTAAGTAGACATGTTCATGAGAGGGGTACACTGTGTATTCCAGTGCCCCTCAGGCACCCATAAGCCTTTGATGCTTTGTGCAGCCTCACCTGGGACCTCCACCTGCATAATCCCGGCCTGTGGTCCATAAACTGTCTTCAGCTCAGTCCAGGCCCTGTCCCCTTGGGAGCCTTGCTGCAGGTAGGCTCTGACCAACTGTCTAGTCCTGTTTCTGACCACAGCCATCAGGCATGCCTCTGTCATACTCTGTGCCTTGCTGCCCTCTGTTACTGGCTGGACTTCCCAGGTGAACCCCAGACCTGCCCCATCACCATGCATTTGTGTGATGATCTACACTGTCATGAGTACTGTCCTTGTCACTACACCTACCCTACTCTCCCAGCTTTTTGCCAGAGAGGGATATTGCTCTGCCTGCACGAGGGCCACCCTTCGCCGCTTTCTCACCTTCCCTTGATGAGGAGGAAGAGTGGGCTGCTCTTCCTGCCCCCAAGAGGGCAGCAGATAACAAAAGCCATTCCAGAGGTGGGGTTTTTTTTAAAAACATTTATTGACAAATGCCACATTAGATAATCCTTTGATAAGTCTACTATCAATACTGTATTGTGCACAGTTAACAAAATCCCCAACATCTTCATGTGTGTTTCTGGAAAAGCACACTAGGCCATACTCTGATTTTTCATTTGCTGAGTGGCAACTTCAAGAGGTCTGGTTTATGTGCTGAAGGATAGGATCAGAAGTGTACATTTAACAGGCCCCTGAAAAGAAAGAAAAATAAACTTGAGTCTATGTAAGTAGATTTGCAAAGTGCTTCAAAAGCCTTTTAGTCTTCAGGAAAACTGTAGCTACAGCCTTCCTAGGCTACTTCTGAATTACAACACAGGATTAGGATGAAGGGGTGCAAAAGTTGCTGTTTGCATTGGTCTGTGTCTGTTCACATAGTACTTATGCACCCTTTGTTAGTCCCAGCTAGCCATGAGTTTTCTGCTTACACGAGCACCCAAACCAACTACCCTGCCATAGCTGCAGTAAGCAGAGTGGAGGAGAGTGCTCTGTAGTAGAAGACTGGTTCACACAACAGTGTACCATTTAGAAGGTTTTAGTTGCTATTTCTTGTCCAGCAGTACAGAACACAAGTAACTGTAGCAATCTCCAAGCCCAGATGCTGGGGCCTGGTTTAGTAAAGGGCCAATCTTCAGGCAAGGCATTGGTGTGTGAAGGGTGTGGTCATGCAGCTCCCAACAAGGAGGAATTTCTGCCTCCAACATAGGGCTAAAAAATTATCTGTTTATCTCATAGACACCATATGACCTGGAGGATCAGCTCCCATGCCTCCAGAAAAAAAGTTCTTTCAAAATAGGCCTTAGATATGTTTTGTTCACATGTATGTGGTGCAGCTGCTGGCTCCCACTTCTAGCAGACACAGTCAGAACCACTACTCAGAGCCTCTTCTCTCTGCTATTCAAACCTCCCAGGGCACAAATCATGGTGGAGCTAAGAGTGATGGTGCTTCTTCCTCAAGGCAGCTTGTCCTCCTTTCCTGGAAGACAGTGCGGAGACCTACAGTAAGATGCTGTTATCCAGGTGGCTAAGATGAGTACTTCCAAGTGCAGAAACACCAGGTTGTACCTGTCCCTATCCTATATATATAGTGTCTCTCTCTCTCTATATATATACATATAGACTGTAGTAGAGTAACAAAAGCTCATCTTCCTTTGATAGTGTACCAGCTTTACAGATTCACAGATGATTCATGGTTGGAAAGGACCTATTGAGATCACTGTGTTCAATCGAAAAAAACCAAACAAACAACAAACGAAACAAACAAACAAACAAACCCCACACAACCAAAACCCCACACCACCAACCAGCAACAACCATTAACATGCTAGAGCATGTCCTGAAGGACCATGTCTACACACTTCTTAAACACCTCCAGGGACAGTGACTCAACCACCTCCCTGGGAAGGCTGCTCCAGTGCCTCACCACTCTCTCTGTAAACAATTTCCTCCTAATATCTGCTCTAAACTTCCCCTGTCACAACTTCAGACCATGCAGACTTTAGCATGCAGGATTCCTATAAGGTCAAATTTAAGGCTGCAGAACCACCCTATAACAGGCTCTCTCCCTTGTGTGGACTTCCCCTTGAAACTATTTTCTTATTTTATAAATATGTATTTTCTTATTTAAAAAGGAAAAATAATTTAAAAGTACAACTTACTTAGCTATAGTTCTCTTGCATTTACAGCAAAAGTGGTCACCTACTCTAAAAGATGCCAGTGCAGCCATTTCAGTGAGTTTGCTAATTAGCCCAAAGTACCTGACTGAAGCACGGGCTGGAACTGGCCAGACATGCAGATTTCTTCCTGCTTCTGGCGCACAATGCGCTGAATGGCTGGGGGGAGGCCACGGGGGTTGCGTGAGAAGATCAGGGAATAGCCATCATCACAGGAGCCATCCTCTTTTAGACTGCGGCAGGCATAGGTAATGGCATAGTTATCATAGTCAGTGTCAATCACCCAGTAGTTGTCCCCTGAAACATTAGAACACATGAGTTTGTCACAGTGGGCAAAATAGAGCAGAGGTGGACCTAAGTCATCCAACAAGGAGACGCCTCACTTCAGCACACGGCAGAGGTACCGTTCCAAAGCTTCTAAAGTCACCTCTCACATCCAGCTTACCTCCACACCATGAAGTGAAGAACTGGGACGAGCACAGGTGTATGTTCCCTATGATGCTCAATGCATTTTCATCTTTGTTTTCTTAGGCTGCAAGCATTAGGAGAGCTAGAACTTTCCAGGTTTTCAATGGCAAAGAATGACTTTGTGTTTCTCACTCAAGCATGAGGGAGTGGGGCATACTGATTAAATTTTGGCTGTATGGATTGCATTTCCTATAAAACAGGCCTCAGCAAAACATGCCTTCTGTATTCAGCGTTTGCTTGAATAAGTGCATTTTGGTGTAGTTTCTTTGCCAGTACTAAGTAAATGTACTTCTTTCTTACACATTAGCAGGCCAAGTCCTGCCCAGCTGCCACAGCTGGAGTCTCACAGCTATGACAAAGTCTAGCACAAAGTACTGAGGTGTGCCGGCTGCATAACTGAGGTTCAGCGTGAGCAGTTTCTGCAAGAAGTTCAGTTAACAGCTGAATTTTGTTGAGTCCAGCTGTGTCTGTCTGAGAGGAAGTGATCCAAATGTTGCTTCTCATTAGCTAAGAGGAGTACAAGGATGACTGACACTTAGCATCTTTATAGTGCCCATTTCAGGGCTCGAGAACTATTGCTTCCCTATGTCCAGCACCCTACTTGGCTGTACAAAATCTATGTGTGTGGCCCATTGCCTCTAATCTGCATCCTCCTTTTTAATATATGTTGTGTATAGATGGGGTCTCTGGGGAGTCTCTGGATTCTGCCTCTTCTGTGGACATAAAAAGTACCGCTTGGATAAAGTATCTCCCCAAAAAATAATGTTTTGTCTCCACTTGGAGAAATCTGAGCTCAGCTGTTTTTCCTGCTCATATACTGAAACACACAAATCCAGGCAGCTGTAAGCTATCAACCAGCACCGAGGGGGTTGGAAAAGTTCACTTACCACCGCTAGAGAGGTAGCTCGCCAGGCCCTGGTAGGTCATATACATTTTTGCTGGAGTGGTTGGGTCAGGTACTGTATACTGAGCAGCCATGTCAGCACAGATCACCCAGAACCTGCAACAAGATCCATGAGACCGAAGGTAAAACTCTGTGGCATGTGAGCCTCAAACTCGGGACTTGGGCAAGAACCAGGCTACAGTTCAGCACTACAACAGCTTCAGGCATGCACATGACCTTTCTTAATGAAGTATCTAACCTCTGGCTTCTAACTGATCACCTTAACTGATCTTCCCTTTTTGATGAAGAAAACCAAATTGTGTTTTGTGCTCAGGACAGATCATCATCCATTTGACCCTTCTCTAATGCCTCATGGCATAAACTAGAGCTGAAAGTCAAGAAAGCTCACCCAAAAAGCTTCACTCGGCCTTTGGAAGATGCTGTCATTGTGCCATCTTCCTCCACAGTGTATTCAGCAGAGATGTTGTCTTGAAGGAAAAGGCCTTCTGGATCCTTCTTGGCCAGGGCATACCATTTCCCTGCATACTAACGTGACAGAATATTAATATCTAGATTAATCCCCATAGCAAGATGAGTACAATAGTAGACATAGTGCCCCTTTAACTACCCATTGCCTGGCCTATGGAGAAAGTCAGAGTTTGGATAGATACATAGCACACAGGTCCTGCCACGCCATCTCAAGAACCCTTGCCTCTGTGCCATCAGAAGTGGGTCTGGCAGATCTGCACATATGTGTACATGTATTCATGTGAAATGTTCCTGTCACAGTGACCCCAGACTGAAAACTTCTCCTATCCTGAGATGGCTTCTGGGAGTCAGGCCAGTTCCTCCCTGTTTGTATTCGGGTCCTTGCTTTTCTGTGGATGTCCCCAGACATGTGTTTGTTACCAGCAAAGCCAATCTTGTATAGAGGAGGTGCTGGCCCCATCCCAGCTGCAGCTCAAGTACTGTTTGCTGAGGAACAGTCAAAATAGACACAGGCACAACCTGTCTGGACCTTTCCAACAGCAAGTTAGCCCACATTTCCTTCTTGGAGGCAGGCAGATTAAATGCTGTGTTTAAACAAGAATCAGTCTGGGTTCAGGATAACGAACTAGATAAGTTTTCCATTTGCTATGATTGGTGGTGGAAGTAAGTCCCCCAGGGCCTATGTCTGGGCTTTCTCTCTGATGGGGATCTAAATTGTTTCATTCATGGAACTGCCGAAAGTTGAGATCTGTGCTGAACTTTGAGCTAATAGAGGATGATGTCTAACTGTATAACATCTCTGACTTTTCATAATGCTCAGGAGGTTAAACAGCAGTGAGAAAAGCAAACTACAGGAACAGTGTCTAAGAGACTGTATACAAAAGAAGAAAATGTCTTGGTAAGGAACCTCTTTAGATTAATACAACCAATAACCTGGAAAAACTGTTTATATTTGAAGCTTCTTCACATATACTATTGAAGTAACCATATTTACCCTTTTCGGATCAAAATTGTCTTTCACAGAGAAAGACTCCACTGCACAGGTCTGAGCTAGGCTATATTCAACAGTGGAGAAGATCAAGGCCAGGAAAACATACTGTGTGTATTTCATTCTGCAAGACAAAAGCAAACGTAGAATTTTATTTCATACAGTAGATACGGGTAGATGCTGCTGTGCCTACAAATACATTCCTCTCATTTTAAAACTAGTTTCTTTCCATGCTGAGTATACTACCAACTCCTCCACTGAGAATCCACTGGGCCATTTTGGTGCCTGACCATCAATGGCAATTCCAAGAGTATTTTGCTTGCCAGTACTACTATTGTGGTTTGTGATATTTTTACATTATAAATCAAGCTAGACTCTGGGTAAGGTTGCTAAAAATTGATAAGAATTCGAGGTTTTTTGAATTTTTGTTTTCACAAGAAGAATAATGTTCTGAAGAGCTCTGGTAAAGCAACATTGGTTGTAAGGACATTGTTTCTGATTATTTCATGATAAGTGTCCACTTTGCTTTCAAGCCAGCAAAGCTGTGCTCTTTTATGACCAGTTTTTATCACCAAAACAGGCTTTTCCTACTCTAGAGGCTGCCTACTGTATTGGCAAAATATATCTTGGCATTTCTGCCCTCACATTGTTCCCTCTACAAACGTGATAAATAACACACAGTTCCTAGAGGCTTGGTTTGCCATTACAGCACAGCCAGAAGACGGCCATGGCTTTATTTTTCTCCTCAGGTATCCTAAATTATGTATATCCCAGCATATTTGTTTCTTACACTTTGGGAAGACAGCACCTGCATATATATATTCTTGCAGAGTGTTTGGCCCTGAATACCTGTTCTAATGTCAAATAAAACACTGTTACCTGAACTTGCCTTCAGCATCCAAACTGAGCTTTCAACTCAGGACTTCCAAACACCCTCTGTTCCCAGCTGCTGCAAAGCAGGCTGCACTTCCCTGCTGCAAGAGATGCTAATCTGACCTGCTTATAGTGAAGAGAGACCTACCTGTTGGAGCAGAGTCGTTGGAGATCCCTGAGACTACTCCGCTTCAGTCTTTGGGCTGCAGTAAGCAGGAGAGGTTTGTGTCAGTTGCCCTCCAGCAGCCTTTAAATAATGAATCTGCAAAGTCACTAATTGGTTATTTTTGCTTGTGTGTCTGAATAAAACACTTAATCTTGGATAATCCATTATGTAAAAACCAACCATAATCCTCACACTGGTGGGTCTGACTGCTGTACTGATATAAACACAGCTTTTACATAATGGAAAAAGCTGGCCAGAAAGCTAATAAATCTGCTGATGTGATTGTACCACACCTTTGTCTTGTTGAAGTCTTTCTGCTTCTGACACGTGTTAGGAGAATAAGCATAACACATTAACTAGAGAAACTCATGGACTATACATACTTATCTGTGTAGGCACATGTTCATATTTGACAGCTTACATGGGGTAGATATATAATTAGCTCTTCCAATATCTGCATCATCAAATTAAGGTAATCCTTGCAAGAGTGGAAAGATGTTCCACATTATCTATTGGGGGGAAAAATATGTAAAAATAAAGATTTTGCCTTCATGTTCACATCAAAATCTTAGAGCCCCCAGTTCTCCTGAGCACTGAAACATCTTTATACATGTTATTCCCAGCCATTTTGTCAGCATTTGCAGTTACTTAAATACTAGTTCTCTCCTTCCCAACATATTCTTCCTAGAAGCCTTCCATGGGGATGCAATAAAGCACAAAAGAATGAGAAGGCAGAAATAGCTAGAAAAACAATTTCACTAGCAAACTGTGCCTGCCATTCTTACAATTTCCTCAAGTGCCCAAAGAATTTCCTGAACTGCAAAGGCTGCCCACGTACTCTTTCTACCCAGGCTCATCTAGGAGGTTTAAAACTTCAGACACTCTTGTAGAAGCTGCCAGCACTAGCAGTTACTTCTCCCACTGGGCTGCTGGGTGCTGGGGAGTCTTGGACATAACTGGACATGGTCCCAGGCAACCGCCTCTAGATATCCTTCTTTGAGCAAAGGGGTTAGACAAGATGATCTCCATAGGTCCCTTCCAAGCTCAACCATTCTGGCATTCACAGGAATACCCACTAGGGACAATTCTGTAGTTCCTATGGAGTAAGCCCAGGGAGTCCTTAACATCCTGCTACTGATCCAACAATCTGGGTGCTCACAGTTAGAATGTTGGACTGGCTGCAGAGGCCACTTACAGCCACTTACCCAGAAATTCCTGAACAGAAGCACTCAAAACTCACCCTGTAGCTTGTATGAACTGTGTTGTTTTCCAGGCAGCTTGTTTAGCTTGCCCATTAACTGGGAAAGACAGTCCTTTACTGCAAGATTGGCCTCTTTAATTTGGCCTCTGTGCAGCTTCCACTTACACTTTAGAGGAAGGCAATGATACTTCACATGTGCATGTCTGGATGAGGGATTGAGCACACTCTGTTCACACCATCTGTGTGGCTTCAAAGTTAATCTGGGCAATTTCTTAGAAGAGTGATCTGCTGGTAACTGGGACAGGAAAATGAGAGCACCAGTCCCAGGCTGGGGGTAATCAGAAGCAAGTGCTGCGGCCTGCCCCCCTTTTGCCTTTTAGAGGAGCTGTGTGCAGCGTCCATGCGCTTCCCAGCATGGGAGTGGCCATGCCATCACACCTCGGACACTTGGATATTTATATGTGGCTTTTCTGGGGGCAGGGGGAACACTTTGGGGCTATCTACTGTTATGCACAATGGCCTCCTTCTTCTCCCTGTGCATTTTGGCTGCGTTTATCCAAGGACATCAAGATCTGGAAGTGTGGGGACACCCCCCCAGCTTCTGCAATGAAGTATCAGCTGCTTCATGTTCTGGGCAATGTGGATCTACCTCATCCTGCCTGGGCCCCTTGTCCTGATTTTCTAGAAAAATGCCAAAAAGCCATTTGCTGAAATGATCCTTCAGCAACAGCTGTTGACTGATCATATGTACTGTGGTTCAGAGATGAGCAGAGTCCCTAAAATGATTACATCGTGTTGGCAGCCTTCAGGATCAAGTGTGAAGATAACGAGCCCTGTTAATTCAGGCACAGCTCATTACCCATGGCCTTGTGCATACACTGTGCTTCCTACCTTCAGCTTCCCTGGCACACACTCACAGAATCACAGAATCATTACGGTTGGAAGGGACCCTCAAGATCATCTAGTCCAACTGATAGCCCTACACAACTCTTACCCCTAAATCATCCTCAGTAGGAGCAGGGAGGTGATCTTGCCACTGTACACGGGCACTGGTGAGGCCTCACCTCTAGTACTGTGTGCAGTTCTGGGCACTGCAGTTTAGGAAGGACATTGTGCTACTAGAGAGGGTGCAGAGAAGGGCAACTAAGCTAGTCAGGGGTCTGGAAAACAGGCCTTATGAGGAGAGGCTTAGGGAGCTGGGGTTGTTTAGCCTGGAGAAGAGGAGGCTGAGGGGAGACCTTATTGCTCTCTTCAGCTACTTGAAAGGTCATTCTAGGGAGGTGGGTGTTGGCCTCTTCTCCTTTGTGACTGGTGACAGAACTAGAGGGAATGGGCTTAAGCTGTGCCAGGGTAGGTTTAGATTAGATATTAGGAAGAATTTCTTTACTGAAAGAATGGTTAGATATTGGAATAGGCTGCTGAGGGAGGTGGTGGAGTCACCATCCCTGGAGGTTTTTAAGAAGAGGATAGATGTGTTTCTTCAGGGGATGATTTAGGGGTAAGAGTAGTGTAGGGCTATCGGTCGGACTAGATGATCTTGAGGGTCCTTTCCAACAGTAATGATTCTGTGATTCTGTGAAGAAACACATCTATCCTTGTACTTCAATCTTCTTCACCAGCAGCATTTACTTTATTTAGAAGTGAAAGGAAAATCCAGAGAAAGCCCATTTAATTTTTTTTAAATGCTTGGACACTTAAAGAATGACATAAAAAGTAACTTCTTTAGACTGTGTTTTGAGGGCTAGGTGCCCACTAGATACTCAAAGTACTTTTCTCTAACACTGAATCCCAGTGCAGAATAGTGGTCTTCCACCCTCACATGGGGGCTTGAGAGAGAACAAACTGCTGTATTTCCAGTAAACTGGAAAGGTTTCAAAACACTTATCACTTCATCTGTTTCCAACAAAACAGATTAGTTTATGTCCATATGAGACATAGGTGACACTTGAAGCTGTGCTTAGGTGATCACTTAATCGCCTAGGGATTAGAGACTTGCTAATAATAGCTAATCACAGCACAAGATTTTGGTTGCTGACCATAACATCTGTCACTGCATTATTCGCTGTTTGGAGCAAGAGGAAAACAAATCAAACTAACATTCATTTTTCAGAATATTATGATTGTTCGTGCTAGGCATAGGAAACTAAAAAAAAAAAAAAAAGAGGACGCATCAAAGTACTCAAGCATATATACCTGGGCTTGTTAAATTTGTTGTAACATGAAAGGGATTTTTTAAAAACAAAGTTGTGTTACAGGGTTTGATTGTCAAAGAAGATATTCAAGGACCTGTTCTGGACCTGCTCCTTAAACTAGTTGGTTTTTAATGGAAGAGATGACCTGACAAAATAAAACATATGTTTAATGTACTGGACTCACCACAAGTAACTGGTGGTTATAATGGCCTGCAGTAAATCAGGTATGCAGATGAGGAGGTTAATCTTATCTTCTTTGATATCTTATGAAATACAGCAGCAGCAGTTTTAGTTTTCCTACCCCTAGCAGCCCCCCTCCTTCTGCCTTATTATCAGAATAAGTGTTGGGTAAACTGCTCTGGGAATTACTGAAATTGCACTGCCGGCTCAGATTTAGCAACATGTGCTAGCTCAGCAGCCGAAGGCACAGTATGAGGCTCTAAATAGCCTCCTGCATCAGACATTAAGTTCCTTGCTGTCCAGCAGGCAGTCAAGTTGTGGGCTTGTTTACCAGGGTGCTGCAGAACAGCTACATGTAGATGCATTTTGAGTCTCCCTTGACATCTGTTGTAGTAGTTATTGAACTGTAAGTCAGGATTATTTCCTGCTCAAGCTTTTCATCTAATTTGTGCTGCAGGATTTCCTTCTGGGGTGTCACACACATGTGCCTGCATTGCTGGAGGACCCATATCCCCATCATGGGTCTGCCAAGGACTGAGAGGACAGTGGCAGCTTGCTCCACTCCCTCACCAAGGTGAGAGGCAGGAGAAATAAGGCTTTCTCATAGTGGCACACCACAGGAAGTTCATTGGCTAAGAGATTCTAGGTTTCTGTGACTTCTGCTCAGAAATGTTGATCTTTTCCAGTGAAGAGAGTGATGCAATACAGATGAAAAGGAAATATTTTGAAGCTTGTTCCTCTGTGGTTCAAGGGTAAGGTTTGTGGGTGTGTTACATCATTAGATAAAAAAGCACAATAAATCACTGCCTTATGACTTTGAAGGCACTATTCAAGTACTTCACCACTTTAAATGACATAAACTGAAAGTCAGCTTTCTCTTCTGAAGTACGATAGTGTCATTCTTGCTAAACATATTAACTGACAGTTGGTAGAGCTGGGGCTCACGTGCTCCTGTGCACACGACACATCTCAGACACAGGCAGACAAATCTCTCCAGTTTGCAAGACAAAACAGAGGGCTCCTCAAAGCACAGAGGAATTGAGGACCCTCAGCTCCTCTATTGTGATGGGTAGCCAGGCCCCGGGAGGAATGTTTTTCTCAGGGCCCTTGGCAAGGGTTGGCAGCAGAACCAATTCATAGCTTCGCTCCCAAACTCTTCGGCATCTTGCCGCCTCGGCATCACAAAGTAAACGCAGAGATGACTAAAATCTCTCCTGAAGTGGGATTTTAACATACAGGGATTTGCTAGCCAAAGAGGCAGATGGGTTTTTGTGTCATTGCCTGGTTTCTGCACAACTGTGTGGAAGATGGTTGCAGCTGGATGTGTGAGCTGCTGGATTTTAGTCTCCAAGCCATGACATTTTCCCTAATGGCCTTTTGCTACCCTATACCAAAAGATCATACAGGCCTGTGGCAATCTGATAAAAAAAAGAGACCTTTTTGGACCCTCAAATAAGGAGGTGGACATTTTGGTTGTTGCTTTCTAGTATTTGCTACTAGGCATACTGTTCACATACCTATATACCTCTCTAGTATTTACTGGTACTGAACTGATCCATTTGCAGACATTGACAGGTTTATTCATTTTACTTGCTACATTTATTCAAAGATACAATATTTATCTTTTCATGCCAACCCACTAGCTCCTGAAATCAGCAGAAATCAGACTTTTTGGCACAGGAAGACTGGAGATCCTGCTTTTTCAAAATGAGCAAGGAGAGTGGCATCTGCAAACATAAGGGAAGTTAAGCTGTCTGGGCCTAAACTCTTTGCACTCAAAGACTGCTGAGTTGTATCTCCATGTCTTGATTCTGTTCTTCTCCCACGGCAAGGCAGGAGGAAGGGGGTTTTTCCCTTGAGGCAGACAGTAACCTCTGCAACATTTTATAGTGAGGTACCAGACCAGAGTTTATTTAATCCCTGGTATTATTCCCAGGATGCTTCCAAAAAACAAGAGTCACAGATGATATGTGAGTATCTCTGAGAATGTAAATCATGCAACAGAAGCAGCTCAACACTAGAAATGCAGGAATAAGCGTACAGGGTCTAACTTGTTGCAAAGCATAATGTAACAGCAAAATATATGTCCTCCTTACGGACAGTAAGTGCTGCCTCCAGATAATTCCTCCAGATTACTCCAACAGGATATTTACAGCTCCTTACATGGCATGCATGTAAGGTGCGCTTTACATACTACTGGCACAGACCTTGAGTATTTCTGGATAAGCCAGGATGTCCATGCCACCTTGATGATGGATTTAAAAGCTAAAACCAGAAGCACATATTACCAAAGCCAGGGAAATCTGTATATGCATAGAGCCAAAGGCCATTAGTGAGGCATCTGGCCTTAGTAAGCATTAGAGGACACAGTTTCCATCTACAACAGAAGGCAGAAACAGACTGAGTGCACCTCCGTACAATCCAAGGAAACAGTAGTTGTGAATGTAAGGCTGGTAAGTGGTGAGTCACAGAGATAGAGAATCAGCCAAAGGTTTTCACATAAGATGATGACTGCATTTCAGCTTTTTATCTCTGCTTCTCCTGTAGGAAAAAAAGATGGACTTCATTACATTGCTTTGGAACAGGAAAAGAACTATGACATTTTTATTTTGCTGTGAAAGATCATAAGTTATTGGTTTTTTCATGGATTTTGCTTGTTTGTTTTATGCTTTAAACACCTGGTTTTCTCTGAAGGTGCAAGACCTCAGATAGGGTATGACATGCTTCTTGTCAGCTGAGGGCACTTATATAGCAAAGAAGATTATTTTGCAGAGTGGCCCAGAGGCTGCAGTCAACTCAGGATTCTAAAGTTTTGCCATCTCTGTAAACTTGCAACTGGAATACATGTCCTCCCCAAAAAAGGTTATGTCCACTTCAGACTGATCAACAAACTGGAAACACTGAAAATCGCAGTGTCGCGTCCAAGAGATTGTTACTAATGCCTGTGAAAAGTACCATCAGTGCAACAACATCTGCTACAGGAAACGTTAAGCATCCCTCTGCCCACAAGGAGAGAAGGAAGAGGCAGGCTGCAGTGTGCCCAAATACTGTCAAAATCTCTGCAGGACTTCCTGCAGTTCTTCCTGCAGTTCTGTGCCTGCGGCTCCACCCCGGGGAGCTATGGCTTCTTCTGTTGTGACCAGTAAAACACCTGTATGACCAACCCTATTGCTGATCTCTGGAATATGACTACTTGGTCCCTCTTTGCTGCAGTCTTGTACCTGCCAATATTGCATCCCTCTTTACGCTGTTCTGCTGTGTGCACTGAGACTACACAGTCTCTCCCAGATTCTTCGCATGATTTTTTGGCTTGACCTTGTTTACCCACAGTAGCTCCACTTGGTCACACTCTTCTGGTGCTCCAGTTGTTCATAATGGTCTATCCTTTGAGTTCAAGTAATTTTCTGTGATTGCATTCCAATGCCCAGCACTGTCACCTCATCCTGACAAAGCTGAAGCCCTTATAAGCCTCCTCCATCTTAATTATGTCAATATACCATCAGACTTTCTAAACTTCCCTGAACATGTATGTCTCTGATCATCTATCTTCATATATGATCTCTGATCATCATCTAGGGAGATATTAGGGGTTTTTTTCAGATATAAAATAAAACAATAAACAGAGAACTAAGCTGAAGAGGTACTTTCTGGTCTTATCAATTTATGGAGCTTAAAAGTATTTTGGCATGCTAACTCACTATGCCTGTTGATTGTTGTTTACTCAGAAGACTGAAGCAAAACTTTGTGTTTATGTGTGTGTCCATAGCATCACCTCCTTTCTCAGAGAAACTTTCAAATTCAGATTTCTGACCATTTCCTGCAATTCACCAATGCAATACTTAAATTAGTATTCTAATTACAAAGTAATTCTCCAAAAGAATTAATAAGGGCAGGGCTAATGTTCCCTAGTCATGACAAGATGGAGCCAACATTCGGGTGAAAATGTGAGCAAAATTTTCAGAGAGGTGTCCAAGTACTAATTTTCACTCTAAAACACATTGCTTACCTTTTCCAATTGAACTGCCAGCAGCACACTTTACCCTGTCCACAGCAGTGCATGGGATTTATACTTCATTATAAACATTTAACAATCCTACTACAATTCAGATATCACCTATCCAGCCAGCAAATAAATAGAGCACTAAAATAATTAGCTACTGCTCAAGCTGTGTTTTCTGCAGACCTAGGATTGTCATAAGCCGTGTTCCTGTACCGGATTGTTGTACTTCTGTGTAGCAGCTAGAATACACTAAAATAAGCGTGCAGCTTAGACTGTGATTTGGCACACATCCCAGGTGGTATCCTCATTGCTGCCATCCTGCGCCTCTGCTGGGCTTCTGCCAGCCAGGGATAGGATTTGGCGCTTGCTCAGGCTAGTCTGTAGGGGGTCCCAGTACCCGTTTCTCCAGCCCCTGAGGCCCCTCTAAAGGGCAGTCCTGCCCTCTGCTCCTCCAGTTTGCTTCCATTCCCAGACTTGCGGGAGTGCCCTCTGCCCCTCATCCAGCCCCCGCTGTCTTGCCCACTGGGAAGCTGTGGCAGTTTCCCACCTGCTGATGGCTCCACTATTTGAGGCTGCAGGTGGGAAGGGAGGCTTGGCAGTGCTTGGCATAGGGGCAGGAGCCCAGGTGGCAGGGTTGTGATATGGTGCCATCTAAAGGTCCGTGGCTGGCTGTGGAAGGGAAAGAAAGGCCAGCGGAGGATGCTGAGCAAGAGCCCTAAGTTTTGCATGCTACCTCTCCCAGCAGCAAGCAACAATTTGTATGTGACTGGAGGAACAGACTAGGCTTCAGGGGAAGAAGAAGACCCTGGCCCAGAAGGGATGAGGAATATGGCTCTTGAGCCTGACTGGGCTACCACGCCTCCAGGAAGGAAAGCTTATTCTTGGATACAAGCAGGTGGCATGAGAATATTACTTGGTAAATCAGATAAGCTCCTATCTTGTTATGACAGCGGTTGAGTGGTCCGGAAAGGTTTGAGTGTAGCTGTCAATACAGCATCCTGTAAGGATAATGTCTAATCAAATTAGTCACTTGCAGCTCCCCTCCCCACAGCCTTCTGGTTAGAAGGAAAACATTGTTACTGTGAAGGAGGGGCAAAAGGCTTTTCAGACCTAACATACCCAATGCTTGCCATTACCCTTTCTGCTTTGCAGGTACTCTCTGCACCGTCTACTTTCAACACTGTCCCATAAATGGCTCTAACAGTACTGCTTCTCTGGGGCAGTAGCTATTGTACCATGTGAGCTGGATGATTTTACTTCATATTGGAGTTTTTACTACTGTCCACTCTAGGGCTGGGGAGAAACTGTGATATGAAATGTTGGAAGTGGAGGAATTTTATTTCCAGAGAATTCAGCTCATTTTCCCAAGAGTCATACAAGCCTTCTAGGTGGCTTAAGCATTTTAGGTTTCCATTTGAAATACTGTTTAAAGGACATCCACCAACACCCAACAAGGAAGAGGCCTTATGCCAACTCTGCAATTCAGTTTTAAAGCTATTAAAAATGAATGTGTGAAACCACATGTGCTCAGCTATTATTATGCTGTGTGACAGCTTAGTCCAAGTTTCCTGAAATAGCAGCCTTGTCTTCCTGCAAAATCCTCCATTGTCTGCCTATGTTCAATTAAACAGCATTATCCTGTTGCAGGCCTGGACTGTATTCACCTCAGTTATCAGTTATACCTCAGTATGCCAGTAATGGCTTTCATGTTGCTATCTAAGTTTCCCTCAAGGCCGAGGGAACACCTGCAGCCTTTGCACCAGAACTGCTTTAAGTTCTGGGTACTTCAGCCTGACACCTACTTCCTCAGAGGGTTGGCTCTGGTACTGCTGGCTCCCTTTGCACAGATGATTCAGATTTCTAGCCACCATACATACATGGTTTTGATTCCACTGCAGTTATACAACCCTGGCTTGTCTTAGCCAATATTGCCTCAGTTTCTCCACTTCTGCAGCTATAAACTTCAGTACTTTAGGACCTTTATTGTCTCCCTTTGTTAAGGAGAAATCTTCTTGTTAAGTTTCAAATTCTGCATGTAGAGGAAGGAACTGAACTTGGATCTTTTGTATTTTGAACCTTTAGTGTCACTGTTGGACAGCGTTTGTTTTTCTTACAAATATTTGAAAACAAAAACATTTATTTTGAACTGAACAGAATATTTCATGCCAAACAAAGCATGAATATCTGGGAAGTTTAGATCTGTGAAACAGTGCCAGTGCCAGTCAGTGTGAGTAGTTCTCCGATTTATGATTTTTCAGCTCCCAACATCAGGTACAACAATTTCCATACCCCTTAACACAGCCACCAAACCTGTTTATGTCAGTTTATACATAAAGAGTAAAGTCATATAGCCTGGAAAACACCAGGCTTACCAAGTCCAAAGGACCTCTTGTTCAGACATAGGGTATCCTGAGTACAACCTTAGACTGTGTAGCTCTGTGCTGTGGTATCCATTTCATACATAGCCTCATTCCTGGACATTGAAATGGTTTTGAGAAGTGTCTGTGAGCTTCCAGGAGACCTTCTCTGGTTCCATAAATCTGACCTGGCACAAGGGAAGTCCACTAGATGAGAAAAACTGCCAGGCCACAGAATGCTAGACTGTAAGAGGAGCTACACTTCACTTTAGACCTTCTTCAAAGTCCAGGTGATAAGAAACTTCATTCCATTGGATACGAGAATTCAAAATGCATTAGTCCACTAGCAAGTTGTTTTAATTGGTTTCACTATACCTAGTCCTTTTTACTTCCCAGCATTTTGGATGAAACAAGGCTTTTACTTCACAGTACACTGGAAGGGCCCAGGTTGATACTGGGGTGGAGGCCTTGGAAGACAGAAGGGTGCCTCTGACTTTCACCATTCATTTATAATCAATAAAACTACTCCCATCTGGCAAGTTTACACTGCTGCAAATTAAGTTTTTTTCTGATGTCCAAGCAATGGTTTTCCTCGCGTATATCTGGACTGAGAGGCTGTGCACTGTGGGAGGCCACAGGAGGGTCCTTTCCAACTGTGATGATTCTGTGATTCCCTCCAACTTTAAGAAGTTGTTTGTTCATACCACTTTAAGCAGGCTGGTGTCATTACATGTTCATGACTTCTGACAAGAGGTGTTTAATGGGAAAAAGTTCACATCTCTGTTTCTAGGGTTATCTAAAGCAAGGCAAGAGCCATCCATTTCTGCTGTTGTGGAAGCCCTTTCAGTGAAGATCTCTTACATGACTATGAAGAACAGACTGTTCCATTTTTCTTAGCAAGAGCCTTTTATACAATTGGAGATTATTCTGTTTAGAAAAGAGGTGACTCAAAAGAGACATGACAAATCTCACCTTTTTCCTTAGAGGTCACATTTTCCTACTGTCTTCTAGGTGACACATGAGTTTAGTACAACTTGGCATAAATTATTTTATAATACAACGTTCATCCTAATGGATGCACACCTGCTTCTGCCTGATAGTGTTAACACGTGTTCAGTCTGTGATAAGCCCAGATAGAGACTCAGACCCATGAATTCACCAGGTGACTCTTTTCCATGTAAGTAGGGTTTTCCATGCACCCTTAGCAAGTTTTAGTCCTCTTCTCCTGCATACCTATCTGCAGTATAGTTTTAAGGTGATGCTCAAACACATTTACGGATGCCTGACTGCAGCTCATACCCTACCTTAATATGCATTTTTCTACTCATCAGTGGAAATACTGAAATGTTCTACACCTGACAGCCTCCACAATAATCGTACTCAAGAAGTTCTTACATTGCATTAATGAGCTACTAACAATGACTGTTCATCTTCCATACAGATTTGCCATGATCTTTTAACTATTTCATCTATACCTTCACTTTAAGAGACAGAATGTCTGGTGTGCCATTTCCTCTTGAATCACAAGCTCTCACACTCTTACTTTCCTTCTGTCCACAGACTTCTTACTCTGGCATAGAGGAAATTACTCCAGTATGACAGTTTACTCTTGACAAAACCACACTGGCTGTCACTTAGTTCCTCTAGTTATTTACAGAAACATCTTTGTTCCTGTACTTTCGTAGGAGCTGGATTTAAAGTGGCCTGTTGTGGAGTTCTCTGCTTCTTCCTTTTTCCTGTTTTGATTTACATCTACTTTCTCCCAGCATTTCAGAACCTCAGAAGATTCTCCATTAATTATTAGAGAAAGCCATTGCATCTTAGAGGTTACATCACACAACCTTCTAAGCACTCCAGTATTTCAATAGTTCCCTCGATATTTTAACTCTTCTCAATATAATAACAGAAAATGCTCATTGTGCTTCATGTTCCTAATTTAATCTTATTTTGGATCTTGACCTTTTCTGACTTTACATTTTTACTCAGTCACAGTATTTTTATACTTCAGTAATTTCACCATGTTTGCATGTTTTCTGTCATTTTTACTCTTGCTTAACAAGAGGAAATAATTTACAAAACAGCTGATTTTTTTGTTTGTTTCTTTCACCAGTTTCAAACTCTCATTTCATGATCTCATTCACCTAAACTGTCTCCCACCTTCAAGTTCTCCACTACTTTTTTCCCTTGCCTCCAGTTAAAACCAAAGAAAATTCCCTCTTGCCCTTTCTGTCACCATTTCAACCTAGTAGACTGCTGTAACATGCAAGACCTTGCTGAATAGCCTACAACCTGAAGAATTACCATCCCTAAAGTTGCCAGGCAATTATAATTTCCCACTGCCACCAAGTCCTGAGCTTGGGACAGTCGTGCTTGTTGCTTACAGAAAGGCTTCATCCCCTCCCATTCTGCAGGTCTGGAGCAGACCCTCAGCATACTGGTGCTGAGCAATTCCTTGTCCCTCTGTTAGAACATGCATGTTGGTGGCCATATAGGTACCTCTGGCACACATCACCTCCTCCAAGTCTTCTTGAGAAATAAGTCTATGTTAGTATACAGACAAGAAGAATTACCAGAACAATTTTCTGCCACACTAGCAAAAAGGCATATGAGACATTCAACCAGTTGACCCAAAAACTTTTCTTACTGCATCTCCCATGATGCAAGGAACTAAAAGAAGGAATAGAAGGAAATTGAATTATAAATAATAAATTTGTAGATATTTGTCTTGGTTTCCACTGTTTTACCTTCTGAAAGGATTCACCTCTTCAATGTCTTCCCCTATCCTCCTGTATTTATCTGTAAGGGTATTCTGTTTCAGGAGTGGACACAGATGGATCAGCAGCTATCTGTTTCATCCTCCCTGCTGATCAGAGTCAAGGCTCTCCACAGCTCTCCCCCTTCTGAGTTACAGACCCACCCGCATAAGATTCCTAACACTGATACCACAGGTACTTCTCTTGAGACCCTCCTTCCAGGCACTCACATTCACATTTGGGCTGACTTGCTTGACTCCTAATGCAATTGCCAACACAGACCTTAACTCCCTGCGCTGGTGAGCCTTGGTTATCTTACAGTCATGTGGTAGAAGAGACTTTCCCCCTGTTCCTCATTGACAAAAACCCTTGTACATTGTTTAATTCCCCTGAAAAGTAGTGGCCTCCATGACATCTTACCTACCAGCATGACACTAACCCTCAGATGCTGTTTGCATAGCATGGTAGCTTTATTCATGTGAAACAAATTCTTTTCCTCATGGTCATAATTTCCACCATTTCTCCACTGATAGTGATGAGGGAATTTTTTCTACCTTCCTGGGTGCCTTGTTTTTTAGGGTTTTTGTTTGGTTGGTTCTTTTCTTTGTTTGTTTGGGGGTTTTTGTTTGATTGTTTGTTTGTTTACAGGGCTTTCCATGGTTCCTCAGAATATTTAAATCCAGCCACCCCAACTTTAAGGGCTCCAGATTCCTTACTAAGGCAATTCCACCAAGAGGCATGCTTTCCTCTCCAGGTTCTTACTAGCAAGAAAAAAAGAACACAGACCTTGAAAATGAATTTCAAATCTTAGATTAATTTCAAAACCTAGAGAACAGCTCTTATAGCAGCATATAAAGAACCATGCAATAGTATAGGGAGCCCTGAGAGAGCGATGTTACCTCACTACTTTTGTTCTGACCACTGTGCTCTTTTCTGAAGGATGTAGTTCCTACTACTGCAAGGAGCTAGGAGAGCAGAAATAATAAGATGTTCACCTTGTTAGCCAAGGATTAGGCCCAGGCAGTATATATTTAATTAGACTTTAAAGAGCTTATTTCAATGTTAGGAGAAGCAGTTCTTCCCTGTTGCTGCTGCCTCAATATAATTGTTTCAGTAAGTGTTCTACTTATCAAGAGAAAGAAGAGTGTATTCAGATATTGTGAGTACTCAGTTTTTGTTTGCATTTAGATTAAGAAGAATAAAGTTGACCCAAAGCTCTTGTAGAGGTCATCTAATCTGTTTGGTTGAGAAGATCTGTCCTCCCACAGACTCATCTTCAGCCCTATAAAGGAATACCTCTTCTTGATGACAAGGTCTCTTTGCACTGTTACCTCATTCTTCCTCACTCTAGAAGCAGCATCTTCTATTACAAAAAATTAAGAACTACATCAGAAATTAGAGTGCTGTTTGCATAGACCACATCTTTGGACTACAACCTACCACAAGAACCAGGGCATTCAAAATGAGCATTAGTGAAGATGATGTAGAGAAGTTTCTTGATGGCAACCCTGCTTTTGCCAAGCAGTACTTTGAGAAGAAACTAAGAACAGACTCCTGGGATAGTAATGAGAGTGAAATCCTTTTTGAGTTGATCCAAGACATGCAAGAAAGTATCAACATGGAGAAAGTTGTTTTCAAGACCTTGAGAAGAATTAGGTCCCTTATTCATGCTGATCGCTGTAGTCTTTTCATGTACAGGCAGAGAAATGGCACGCCTGAACTGGCAACAAGGCTTTTCAACATCCAAGAAGGAAGCACCCTGGAGGAATGCCTGGTCTCCCCAGACTGTGAGATTGTCTACCCATTGGACATAGGCATTGTGGGTTACGTTGCGCAAACGAAGAAAACCATGAACATCAAGGATGTTAGTGAGGTAGGTTTGCCATTTATTAATTCACTCAGTAGAAGAAAGGCTCATATGCTTACTAGTACAAAGAGGTCAAGACATAGCAGGGCATATCTGTGCTTGGTCAAACCTCTCACTGTGTAACAGCTGTGTAGTGGAAACCAAAGCACCAATACTAGGTCTGTAAGTTGCTTCTGTTTTCATTTATGGGGTGATGTGAATTGATGTGCCTGGGCACATTAGTTACACCAGGCATTACTGCTCAAAACAAATGCACTGTCACCCCCACTCCAAAAAAATAATCCAAAGCCAACCACAAACAAACAAACAAAACCCAAAAAACTTGGATTTATTTTCCACACACATTTATATTCTTTGAGTAATTACAAAAAGAAATACAGTGAGTCCAGAAGTCCACAAATGACATTTGAAAATGTTTGCTCTCTCATAAAGGTTAACTGCAACCTGTATACAGGTCGTCTTCTTCAGAAGCAGCAAGATACACTGCACATTGCAATACCATGAGGGATCCAAGGGATTTTAATGTTTTATTTTTATGTTTTCATGACAATATTTACATTCCCCCCATATTGCTGGGTTGAATCATGCAAACCTGAATGTCAGCAATAACAATCCTCTTGTTCTAATGATCAGTATAAAACTAAAATCCATGTGACCCAAATATAGTGTTTGGGATTACTCCATCTATTGTTTGCTAGTTACAAAGAGACCATCTGTTTAGCCATACATTTATTACTTAATATGAACATATGCAAATGCTTCAGCAAAAACTTCCTTGTCCTCCATAGAACATACTGAGACATTGATTTGGTTTTGCATTATTTTGAGGAGTGCAGGGCTGGGGAAAGTGTCAGAATGTGACTTAAACTTTTTAAAGCTCTCTGGCTTCAGACATTTCTCCAAGAATATGGAAGAATTTCAGTGCTGTGAGGCAAGTGCTGCACTCCAACTTCAGTACTTTCAGGCATTGCCACAAGGCAATTCCTTTCAAGGAGATCCAGAGACTAAATGCTTGGTTTATTCCAATTGGCAGAGAAGGCAAGTGGTGGGGGAGTTGTGGGGAGAAGATGCATTAGGGAATGACTATTCTTTCTGGTGCAGCCTTATGGATGTAGGGCTTTTTTAACTCAACTAGACGGACTTGTAGCTGACAAGCTATTAAGCTGAGCAGGGAGAAGATCTTGGGTCAGCAAGACCATCTCTGCACTCCCTTTTGGCAAGTGATGATCAATTTAGTAGGCCCTGTTCAGATGAGGTGTAGGGCCATATGCCTTCCCCACACTACCCTTTCTCTGCTTTGTTTTCTTTTGGGATGGGCAGACGGTAACATTCACATAAGGAACAACTGGACAAGTTCCCACTGTTCTGCCCCTACAGCTTGATCTAGTATTTTCCCAATGTTTTGAATGGTGGTTCCCTCACGAACGATTCCTTGGTCTGTCCAGTCCATAGCAGTGCTATTTGCACATTGCAACTACTGCTGAAATGCTCCTGGAATAGGAGGTCATTGGTTGCTGTCTGAGTCAGGGGAAAGTGCCAGGAACAATACACCACTGGTGCCAGTTGCGTCCTCCACTGGGATACCTTCCCTAGCATCTATCATCCCATGCACAAAGGCCCAGCAACATGGGATGAATGGCTGGGAGAACATTTTCAAGAGGAATGAGTGTTAGATAGCTTCATAGAGGCTGCAAGAAAAAGCAAAATAAAAATGGGGTGAGCAAATTTCCCAGTGATTATACCAGACAGCAGTGGTTTAACTGTGCCTGCTCAATGCTGAGTGGTAACTGGCCGTACCCACTTTGCTGTGCTAACAAGAAGTTGGAGGAAAGGAAAGAGGAGGTACTATCATAGATGTCAGTGATCTGAGAATGACCAGCAGAGACTGTTCTTCTGACAGTTTAATATGTTAAAGCTTATGATTTACAAGATCTTAGCAAAAAGTGAAAATATGCACGTGTTACAGTCAGAAGTGACAGACATTTCTCTTGATACAAAAGCTCAGAAGTAGGACTAGCTTTATAATCTGTCTGTACATCATCCAATTTTCTTCTAATAATTTATCTCCATCAGCAATTTTTTAAGCAAAACTTTCTTTGGGCAGTTTACTTTGAAAGGCTGTGCTTTAACTTGGTTTTAACACCACAGATATTGTGGGAAATACCTGATTTGTAAATTCTTTGTTGAACAGTGCACCCAGTTCAGTCCATTTGTTGATGAGCTCACTGACTACACTACGAAAAGCATCCTTGCAACACCCATCTTGAATGGCAAAGATTTAGTCGCTGTCATTTTGGCTATTAATAAGCAGAATGGCCCATACTTCACCAGCTCTGATGAAACAGTAAGTGGTCAGTAGTTCAGTTTCTACCAAGCAGTTGTCTCTTTTGCCATGTAACAGACTTTTCTACACTAGGGATGTTTGTTTTAATGAAGCTTCACTGCTGCAAATTTCCCTACAGGGGTTTGACCCTGTAACAGAACAGGCTTGTTATAAGAATGCTTATCTCAGAAATCTTTCAGGGAAGTTTCAGTGGGATACACCTCATCTCAACTGTAGGAAATTTAACAAGAGCAAGTGCCAGATCCTCCATCTGGGATGGGGTAATCCTGGTTTATACATACAAACTGGGGAACAAGAGACTGGAGAGTAGCCCTGTGGAAAAAGATCTGGGAGTTAGGGTTGGTGGCAAGATGAATATGAGTTAATAGTGTGCTCTGAAAGCCAAACAGGCCAGCTGTGTCCTGGGAAGCATGAAGCACAAGGTAGCTAGCTGACTGAGGGAGGTGATTGTCCTGCTGCACTGCGCTACTGTGCACAGTACTGGTGACTCAAGAGAAGAAGGATATCAAACTGTTAGAGTGTTTCTGGAGGAGGGTGACCAAGATGGTGAAAGGTTTCGAGGACAAGACATGAGAGGAAACACCTGAGGGCACATGGTTTGTTCAGCTTGAAGAGAGAGGGCTGAGGGGTGACCACATCACAGTTTCATCAAGACTAGTGGCAAAGGAGGAGATGCTGATACTCTCTCTCTGGTGATCAGTAGCAGGACGTGAGGATATCATATAGAGATGCATGAGGGAACTTCAGATTTGACATTAGGAAAAGGTGCTTCACTGAGAGGGTGGTTGTTCACTGGAACAGGCTCCCCAGGGAGGTGGTTTTATCAGCAAGCCTGTCAGAGTTCAAGGAGCATGTGGATGATGTTCTTAGTTATATGGTTTAGTTTTACATAGTCCTGCAAGAAGCAGGGAGTTGAACTTGATGATCCTTATGGGTCCCTTCCAACTTGAGATACTCTGTGATTCTCTGTGCAAAAACAAAGCATTTATTCAGGGGAATTACCATGACATTACTAAAGGGGTGTTACAAAATACAGTCTACACAAGGCTGCTACTGCCTTCAACTCAATTTCACTGTTTGCTTTTTCAGCTTTTTCTGAAGTACCTGAATTTTGCCTCCTTGAACTTGAAAATTTATCATCTGAGTTATCTCCACAATTGTGAGACTAGAAGAGGTCAGGTAAGAGTGAAAACACAGATAAGACTGTTTCTCAAAATCAAATAAGTGATTCTGATTTCAAAGGTGTAGTTCATCTGCTTCAGAGATTTGTGCCTGAAGAGCAGAAAGAAAAAGGTGCCCTCATCTGCTTTTGGGTACTGCTGCTTCCTCAGAGTGTTTCAATAGTCTCTCTTACTGCTGCTGTTGGCAGAACTGCAAGAGCTGACACAGTGGCACCAGCTTCAATGGGACTAATCTCCAGAGGCTATGAAACAGTCTTGGAGCATTTAACCACTTCAGCCAGCAGCACCAAGAGATTTCCCAGAACAGTTAAGAATGCAGTATTTTTTTTCCTTACCTGCTTATTAAAAAGTGCTGTCTAATTTATTCGTAGTGCCAGTAAAATGATTCTCATATATGGTTATATATATTATCAACATATGCTTGTTGTATTGGCCTGCCTCAGTAGAAATGAACATAGATAAGGGCTTTAGGGTATTTGGAACTGAAACAATTCAGACACCATTCTTTTCCATTACTTGGCTTATGAAAGGACTCTCAAATTTATTGGGATAGTTGTGAATCCATGCTATCAGCAGGCAACTTTTCTTTCAATGACTTTTCAGGTCATTGAAAAGGACATGCAATTGTGTCTATGCTTCATGGCAGCCACAGTCTCGTTTCCAGTGGGGTTTCCCATGGGGGAAAAAATCTGTTTCAGCAAAACAGATGCATAATTAAAGTTTATTTTAGAAGCTTTGTGATAGCACTTATACTTACTGCTTCTTTATCTCATATGTTTCATCTTTTTTTTTCAGTTAACAAAAACATGAATGATCAGGTGATATACAGTTCTCTAGCAATGCTGAGCAATTCAACTAAATTCAATGTTGAGTAATTAAACTCGCAAAGTTTAGTTCCTTTAGAACAAAAGCTTAGAAGTAGGACTTGGGGAGGTAAGGAAGGGGCTGGAAGGCAAAGTTTGACACTCAAGAAGTAGAAGCCCTAATGCCTTCCACAAGGTGCTCTGATCTGGGGTTGAACACAGGAGTCCTGTGTTCATGCATCACTGTTGCATCAGGTCCCACAGAAAGGGAGGAGAGCAAGAATGAGATGAAAGACACAGTGCTAATCCTACCAATAGTTTATTCAGCAGACCTTTGACCATCTAGATCTAAAGGTCTGTGTGAGAGTTCATATGGTTCACCGTTAGGCTTAAAAGTACCAAAGCACAGACAGAGCATTTTCAAAGATGGCTTAGGATTTTATTGTTGCAAACCCCAGCTGCAAAGACTGGGGAATACTGTAAGTAAAACAGCTTCTATAAAGACAGTTCAGTCTGTCTGCTCATATACTGTGCAAGTGTTTTACTGAAATACATTATAACACGTTTTGCCCAACTTCTTTACATCATTCCATGAATTGACCATTCTACAGGTGTTTCTTTCAGTCCTCCTCACTGGGCTTGTGGCTTTCAGCATTACAGATTGCATGCTGTAAAATACCAAATGTAAACCATTGCTTATTTTCCTTTGGTTTGATGCTTATTGCTCATTTTCCTTTGTTTGCATAACACCACCACTGTCCTATCTGAGAGATGCTCAGAGGCTGAAGATATTGAACACCTCAGACTTTGTAGAGTGGTAGAGTTGTTCCAATTTATGGATTAGAAACAGAGACTGAAGTAGCTCAGAATTGTTAAAAAAATATACTAGTGCCCAGTGAAGAGGTCAGACACACCTTTCCTGATTGTGACCATTTAACAGTACTTGTTGTTCAAAGCACAGCTCCAACCATCTTCAGGTAGCAGCTCTAAGTGCTTCTGAAGCACTGCTCTTCACATCTTCTGGGCTCAGAAAGCAATGCACGTGCACTCAGATAAGGGCATGCACGAAATAGCTAAGCTAGGCAATTTTATAGATGGCTTTCTTAACAGTCTAGGGAAAAGTAATTCTCCCTTAGACCTACAAAGGCCCTTCTTGTGCCGCCAGAAATACTTGCCTAATTTGCTGCATAACCTCCATTTTTACAAATGAAAGAGCCTTATAGGAACAGCTTTCTTAAGAGTATATCTGTGGGGCATGGTATGGGGAAAAGAATCATAGGCTGATGTGTATACAAAGCAGCTGTACAAAGGCTTTGAGGAAAGTTTTAATTCACCTATTTCCAACTCCAGCCTTCAGAATTTGTGACACTTTTCGTGTTAAATGTTTTTGGATACAAGATTTTACTTTTAGGTGTAAAATGTAAGTGAAGTCATCTCTTTAGCTGGCACTACTACTTTTTTGTGCTGTACTTTTAAGACTGGACTTTTACGTAGCACTACATCATCACCATTGATCTGAATTCAGAGTACATTTTTTCCTAGTAATTCCCAGTGTGAATAAACAATGCATTTTGCACTATGGGTTGCTATTGCACTTTTCATAAACTGTTGTATAAAAAACCAATTGTTTTCTAGTTACTCCAAACCCACTTGGGAAGCCCAGCTCTCAAGGAGAGGCTATGCTTACATGTCAATTTTATCCTGCAGGTGCTGTTGTGGTCAGCTAATAAGGTTTTTGAGGAACTGACAGATATTGAGAGGCAGTTCCACAAGGCTTTTTACACCGTGAGAGCTTACCTAAACTGTGACCGGTACTCAGTAGGTCTCCTGGACATGACAAAGCAGAAGGCGAGTGTTCACATGTGTGTTGTATGTCTTTCTGCACTGCTGCTATGCACTGAGGGGTGTTGTGTGGAGAGAAGCTTTACCAGGGCAGCCGAAGCACAAGCTAGCTTTGACTTATTATTCCTGCTTTGACTGGCATTTTTTATTCATTCCATTGTGCAAATGAAGAGGCTGGGATTAAGAAAAGAGAGGGAAAGGGAAGAGCTGGGATTTTTGAAGGAGCCAGAGGCTGAGAAGACAAAGGAAGGGCAAACGTGTCCGATCATGTCAATCCTGGTCAAAGCCTGCAACATACACATAGACTCACAAGGTCTGTGAATATCAGAAGTATAGCGAGATACCCATGGAAATCCCCAGCAATAAAGCAGCCCCTTTGCTCAAGGACTTGTCCATGTGCATGTTATCCAGGCTTTTAGGTGAAATTTGGCTTAATAAAAATAAATTGACAGAAGTTACTTCAGTAGCTCTGATTTGGTCTGATTGTTTGCACCTTTGGCAAGCTTTGTGTGGGGGTTACATAACATCCTTGTCACAGGAATCCTGTTTTATTCCAGGGACAGACTGATTTAGGCTACCGTGAACTTTGACCTGCACAATGTTGCCAGAGCCTTTAGAGCATGCTGTCTCATGAAGAGGTGTATTAAAAGAACATTAGTGCTTAAGACATTTTGATCAACATTATAAGGTAGCCTAAGAAAAGCCTAAGAGTTATTTCACTTTAGCAAGCTAGTAAGTAGTTGACTAGCCCTATGGTCACACTCTGGAAAATTAAGAACACATAAAATATTGGCATAGCTTTTGATCTGTAATTACACACTGTGCTGTTCATTGAAAGAAGCAACATCCTATGTAGAGGCAGTATATATACAGTCATATAATACAATTGACTCTTCCTGACTCAGATATACCATTCTACTGCTTAGTGTTGAATTAGTGTTATTATTTCATGCAGTGTTTACACAGTATCTAAACCAGGAAGGTAGAGCAGTGGTTGCTTTGAAGTTCAAAGCAGAACACAGTTTTCTACTCATACATACGTACATACAATATTTCATTTTAAAAAACAGGAATTTTTTGATCTGTGGCCAGTCCTGCTGGGAGAGGTTCCCCCCTACTCTGGACCTCGCACCCCAGATGGCAGGGTATGTGAGAACTGGATTTCTTAAACTCTCTCTTGTCTGGCTGGATTGCCTGACCACTAATTTTAACACCACTTTTCTTTGTATTTGTAGGAAATAGTCTTTTACAAGGTTATTGATTATATCTTACATGGAAAAGAAGACATTAAAGTCATCCCGTAAGTGCCCAGTTTCTATATGCTAGGTACTGACGCAGAGTGTAGCTAAAATCAGGGCTCTTTGTGATTTAAAGACATTCATGAGGAGATATGCAAAGGACCAACAGAAGCTTGAGTAAGAGAGCCAGAAAGTAAGTTGGTGCTTTGACCATTTACAACATTTTCACAGGACAAAGATTTCCTCCAGGGCATTGGGACCCTGGCTTGCAAGGCAGGGTCCAAAAATCACTGTAACCAATGATTCTTTTTAGAGGCAGAAGTGAACTACCTTGATATCTTGCAGTATTGCCATATTCTTTGGCTGGCTCCACCTCGGTGCCTTACTTGTGTCAGGTGGTGAGCCCAAACAGGTCTGTCCTTGAGTTGAGGTACCGGCTGTCCCAGCGCTGCCTCTCACTCCTCTGCTACCCTCCCAATCTCATAGTCACTCCTAATCCTCTGCCTGTCTTCTAGCTTTCTTGCTTCTCTCTTATCCTCCAGTCACTTAACCCATTTTAAGGCTATTTCTGGCCTTTCCTTCCCTCTTGGTACCACTCTAAGACTCCTTCTTTCTGAAAGCCACCCTTTCTTCTTGCTTCTGATTTTTTCAGAGGAGCCTTGAACACCTTGGACAAATCTGACCTAACTGGAGTTTCACTTAGTTCTGGTCATACTGTTTTGCAATGATTGGTGTATGTGCTACAGGAAGGGCCCCCATTGCTTAGGTACAGCAGTGTTCAAGAGTTCAGGCTGACAGAGACTCTTGGGCAGGAACTTTCTTTTACCTTCCTCTATGCTGAAGGTCTGAAACATGGCCCCCACTCCCAGGAGTGACTTTTTCTTAAGTCTCTTCAGGCTATTATATTTTATGAGTTACTCTGTACTGAACCCTTGAAAGAAAATTACTTATGTGAAAAATGTTTGCTTTCACACGTGGATCTTTTGAAAGTAACAGAACTATTTAGTAACTGAGTGTGAAACATATAAACATGGATTGTGCAATCAGCTGGACACATTTCAGCTCCATGATCATTCTTCAGTAAGCAGGTATCCCTAATTTCCCTTATGCATTTTTCTTTCATTCAGAAATCCTACCCCAGACCACTGGGCACTAGTTACTGGACTGCCAACATATGTGGCTGAAAGTGGATTTGTAAGTACTTAACTTAGGCTTCATCAAGGCTTTCTAAGATGAAGTCATACTAATGCTGCTTTTTCATAAATTCAGGTTTTGTTTTTGTATTTAAACTTTTCATTGCCTATATTATAAACTCTTTTCTTTTATGTGATCCCTTAGATTTGCAACATTATGAATGCTGCTGCAGATGAGATGTTTAACTTTCAGGTACTGTGAAAATTTCTAGTCCCATCAATGATTCTACTTTGTTTGCAGAAATGTAATTTAGAGTCAATATTAGGCATATAAATAATTCTTTAGCCTGTAGTCTTGATGTAAAATGGAGAGCTGATGTATTTAGAAAACACATAAAGTACACGGTTCTTTCTGTTTGCTATTGCTTCAAGGAAGGTCCTCTAGATGAATCAGGATGGACTATCAAAAATGTTCTTTCCATGCCAATAGTCAACAAAAAGGAAGAAATTGTTGGTGTAGTCACATTTTATAACAGAAAAGATGGGAAACCGTTTGATGAACAGGATGAGACCCTCATGGAGGTATGGCTCCTTGCTGTGGTTGAAAGTGGTTCATACGGTTGAAAGAGGTCACTATTGTTCACTGTATCAAAGCATCTCCCAGTCTTTTGCAGCTAAGTTTCTTTGTTGATTGCGCAAGTGTTATGGATCAATTTGAAAGTTTTGAAAGCAACTACATGAAATACTGGGGGTTTTCAGTCCTGAAAACCCAGCTGTATTTACATCCTTTTATTTCAGCCTTCTTGGATTGGACACCTAGCTGTGAGCAGCTACAATGTACTAACATGAGCATTCTGACTTGTGTTCACATACATGAAAACTGGCTCACACTAGCTGGGCAACACCCTCAAGAAATTATACAGAAATTGTTGTGTAGCTAAGATGCAAAGGGTGGCCAGTCATTGAATCTACCAACAGCAGCTGTATTTAAAGATCTTGCCTCTTAGAAATGCTCCTGTGCTAGCCTCAATTCAACTCCTGGCATCTGTTATCAGAACATTTCCTGATGTGGCCTTTTCTTACTAAAAGAAAGACTATGGGGGAAAAAAACCAAAACAAGCCCCAAAAAAGCTCAGTTCACATTGGCCACTGAACAGCAAAGAAGATGAGAGCAAACACAGACTATGAGTAAATATTTGTGAAAATCATGAAACTACTTTCCTCCTGACCTGCTGTCACAGTTGTGACCCTAGCTTTTCCACAGGCATGGAGGCTGTTGCAACAACACAGAAATAGCTTTCCATACACTGAAACGGACAAAAAGTCCTTGAAGGTCCACAGCATGGAAGCTCTTCAGGCCTAGGCAGGTTCAACAGCTGGGGACCTGCTGTGCTGAGGAGCAAGTAGTGGTTGGAGAAAACACACAGTTGCTCATTTCTAGACTTGTCGCCAAAGTGTGTCTTGTGTTTCTTCAAAAATATAGCAAGCAGTGTTATATTTCCATGTATTTGAGGAAAATATGTTTTGTTTATTTCACCATTTCCTTTTTTTCCCTTCATCAAGTCCTTGACACAGTTCCTGGGTTGGTCAGTACTCAACACAGACACATATGATAAGATGAACAAGCTGGAGCACCGGAAAGACATTGCTCAGGATATGGTGCTCTACCATGTGAAATGTGACAAGGATGAAATCCAGGAAATTCTGGTAATGTCTTACAACCTGCAGCACACCCCCAAGCATACTGGTATGGCCTGTGACTTATGGCACATACGCAGGTCTCCATTTGCATTGACATGCTTCCAGCCACCATGCTGTGGAGACAGCAGCTGGGGCCCAACTTATTGCACAGCAGCCAAACAAGTCGTTGTTTTGATTCTGTGGCCTGCCCTCCACCTCAGCATGATGCCACACTGTGTCCTTTCTAATTTTCCCAACCTGGAGATGGGCTCAGATGCTACTCAAGGACTGGAAAAGGATCTAATTTATTCCCACAAACCTCCTTAGTACATATGATGTGAAGTTAGAGGATACAGCTCGTACACTGGCGCTAGGGGAGCATTTGCAAGTAGGGGAAACATGAACAAAAATCAAGGAGAGGGAGAGTATTTTTACTAGAGTGGGTTGAAAGACCAGAAATGGAAGAAAGGTCTAGGAAAAAAGCAAAATTTGCATATGGGAGCTACCCTTCAGTACCACAGAGCTGCACAGTGCAAAGTCCATTGGAGTTTGATTGTCAGTTTAACATGTCCATGCTCTTTGTAGCCGACACGAGAAAAGCTGGGGAAGGAGCCAAGTGAGTGTGAGGAAGAAGAGCTGGCAAGCATCCTGGTAAGAATAATGTACTACTGGAATGGACAGCCCTGGCAAACAAGTATTGCCTAAGTGGATGCAGGGAAGGGTTTTCAGTGTTGGCACTCTGGTATACATTGACAGGGGACCTGGTGAAGGGTGAAGACAATGCATACTCTGGCCTCCTCTGCTGTGTGAGTATGAGGTTATTATTATCAGGTGGCCTTGAATGCCTTCCCTAGCTGCTGGGGAGTACCTGCTCTCCACCACTTTACCTTAACTGGTTTAAAGTCCATCTGGAAACACACCAGCCACCTTGACTTGTCACCTGTATGGACGGCTATAAGTCTTCCCCTGCAAGACTTGTCCAATTTGGAGTCTCCAAACTGTGTCTAATCAACAAGAAAAGTCCTTAGCAGAAAATGAACAATATTTCTTGCACTTGACCAAAAATGCTCTCTGTCTTTCCCCACTAACAGAGTTATTATGAAAAGCTTTATTTCAGTCTATTTATGTATTATATTCTAAAAGGAAAAGTTCCCAACAGTATCAGACTGATTTTATTAAGCAAAACCTACTCCAGGTGTTTCTAGGGATGACATAAGTAGCACAGCAATAAACCATCCCACTTCTGTTACACAGAAAGAAGAACTCCCAGGACCCACCAAATTTGAAATCTATGAGTTCAGGTTCTCTGATTTTGACTGTACTGAGCTGGAGCTGGTGAAGTGTGGCATTCAAATGTACTACGAGCTTGGCGTGGTGAAAAAGTTCCAGATTCCACAGGAGGTAAGAGCTGACAAGACCCAGGGACTCTCGTCTTGGATGGCCAGTGTGGCATAGGTCCTCATGCATGCCCTGCACAGCTCATGGAGGTTTCAGGTTCATGGGGGCTTACAGGGAGAGGGGCATGTGTTGTACACCCTGAGCCTCCTTGCCCTGCTGAGGGCAAGCAAGCCCTGCTCAAAGGCCCTGCTTACTACATGCAGGTTTGGAGCACGAAGCTGGCCTCTTTGCTCTGCACTGTCTGCTACTGGTGTGGGTTTGCTATCGAGTCTATATAGATGGGTGATATGCCATGCAAAAAATTGCTTTCACTTGCTGTGTCTATTGCTACTCACAGCTGCAGTGTAACAACACAGTTTTTAGGCAGAAGATAGGGCTGTGCATAGTTGTGTGCGTGTTTCATTTGCTATAGTACGCACCTTGTAGCTTTCAGCCAGCTGTGCTGAAACTAAGGCTAGCAGGTTTTCCTGCTTTTCCTGGCTGCTGATGAAGTGGTGTGTTCCCTGTGGGAACAAGGACACCATAGCCCCGGATGTGCAAGTTCGCAGCTTTTGCCACAGTCTAAGCCCCTCTAGAACTTCTGAAATGGGCATTTCAGCAGCTCTGCTGCTCCCCAAGAGATTTCTCAGCACATCATGTGGGATTTATTTCCATCTAGTGGGACCTATACGTAACTGCAGGAAGAGTTTTCACTCTGGAAAGGCAGGCTGGCAAGATATGAGTGAAGGGCTCTGAAGGGGAATTACTTCTGTGCTTCTAACTTACAGTATGTCGCTGTCAAAAAATATTCAAAATATCCACTTTGGAACAACTAACCTCTGATACAGGTGTGAAAAGCAGTCATTCTTTGCTGCCATTCTGGGCAGTTGAGATCTTTAAAAATGAATACTCATCTGACTCTCAGTTGGCAGAGAATGCAGTAGTTCCAGTGGTCAGTTCTGCTGCTAAATGCTAGACTGAGGTGAATAGGAGATTCCCAGCAGGGTCAACTGCAGGATATTTAAATATGCAGTCCATGCATGCAGAAAGGGCACAGTCATCTGGTGAGCACAAGAAGCAAGCTCAATTAGTGATCATCACCCTCCCAGGAGAGACCTAGCTGTGGTTTCCACTTGGACAAAATCCACTGCCATAAGAGATGACCCAGACAGAGGTCCTGTGCAAACATGCAGCTGTCCAGGTCTCTGCCTGCAAGGAGTCCCTGAGCCTGTCACTGTTGCTGGAGGGCAGCAGAAATAACACTTGTGAGGTCCAGATGGACAATCTGCTCTGTCTGGTGGTAGAGCTGAAGAGGTGGAAAGGTTGAGGAGTACCAGTAAGTGTGAGAGACAAATGCAACAGATGGAAACATCACAAGAGGCAAGGGATCCCTTGGTCTCTTGCCACCAGTCTGAAGGAGGGGACCTAAGAGATGGAAGGGGGTAGAACAGGTCCCTGCTTGAGGCAGCAGGTGAATCAACTCAAAGCCCCCCTTGCCTTCCCAGGTGCCCTAGGTATTAAGGGTCTCAAACTTGAGGGCCAGGCAAATGACGATGTAGATGAAGGTCCATCCAGGGGTTGCCTTGGGTGAGCCAGGCAACCCCACACATCATGACTGCCTCTGCCAAGAAAAAAAGAAGGATAATTGTCATAGGTGACTCTCTTCTGAGAGGAACAAAGGGACTGATATGCCAACCAGACCCATTCCATAAGTCTGCTGCCTCCCTGGGGCCCAGGTCAGTGGCATTACTAGAAAACTCCCTAGTCTGGTACAATTCTTTGATTAATACCCACTACTGGTTGTTCAGGTCAGCAGTGATGAGGTTGCTGAGAGAAATCCAAGGGCTGTCAAAAGCATTTTCAGAACTCTGGGGTGATTGGTTGAAGGATCAGGAACACAGGTAGTGTCTTCCTCAATCCCTTCGGTAAAGGGGATGAATATGGAAAAGAAAGGAAGACACACTTCATGAACAGGTGACTCAGAGGCTGGTGACATCCTTGTAAGTTTGGGTATTTTGATCATGGGGCAGTTTACATGGCACCAGGCCTGCTGATGACAGACCTATCATCTGTCTCAAAGGGAGAAAGGATTCTAGCTCAGAAGTTAACATGTCTCATTGAGAAAGCTTTAAACTAGATTCAAAGGGGGAAAGGGATAAAACCAGGCTCACTACAGATGTGCCTGTGGGTGGCAGACCAATGTTGGGCGGCAGACCAGTGTTGGACGCAGACCAATGTTTGAGTCAAGATCAATAGCCCAGCTGAAGTGCATCTACACCAATGCACACAACACGGGCAACAAATAGGAAAAACTGGAAGCCATTGTGCAGGAGGAAAACTATGACATAGTCACCATCACAGAAATGTGGTGGGATGACTCATGATTGGAGTTCCACAATGGATAGCTATAAGCTCTTCAGAAGGCATGGCAAGGTAGGAGAGGTGTTGAGGTGGCTCTGTATGTTAGGGAGTGTTTCAATTGTATAGAGCCCAATGATGGCAATGATAAGGTTTAGTGCTTATGCATAAGGATCAGGGGGAAGGCCAACAAGGCAAATATTCTGGTGGGAGTCTGTTATAGACAATCCAACTAGGATGAAGAGGTAGATGAAGCATTCTGCAAGGACTGTCAAAAGTCTCATGATCATTAGCTGTTGCCCTTGTAGAGGATGTTAACTTACCAGATATTTGCTAGAAATACAACACAGCAGAGAGGAAACAGTCCAAGAGGTTCCTGGAGTGTGCAGAAGGTAACTTCCTGACACAGCTGGTAAGTGAGCAAAACAGGGGAGGTGCCCTGCTAGACATGCTGTTTACAAACAGAGAAGGACTGGTGGCTGATGTAGTGGTCAGAGGTTGCCTTGGGCATAATGACCATGAAATTATATAGTTTTCAATTCTTGGAGAAGTAAGGAGTCAGTAAAACCACTACTTTATTATTATTATTATTATTATTATAATATCATAATTGAAGTCTGATGATATTACAGCTTCTCATTCCTTTCTGGGTTTACCTCTGGTGGTTTGAACCTTATACATGACTTCTGTACATGGTCTTTATTGCAAGCCCAACAGGCAACAGCTTCATCACACAAACTAATATCCTCTTCCCCAATTTGCAGGTTCTAGTAAGATTTGTGTACTCTGTCAGCAAAGGCTACCGGAAGATAACTTACCACAACTGGCGCCATGGTTTTAATGTTGCACAGACCATGTTTACACTTCTGATGGTAAGGTAACACTACCCCAGTTAATTCTGTGACACAACTTTATTTAAAAGAGGTCCTCTGTAGCACCCTGGAGATATGCATGGCTTCCTTTGAATCCTAATGTAGTGTAAGAGTCTGTCATTCCTAACAGAGAGATCTCCATTTACCTTAAGTGACAGTCCTTGCATTACACTTAAAGCCACAAACAATACTTCCCAAGAAACAGAGTGCTTTAATTCTTACAGGTTCAGATATGTATGGTGTTCAATAGCTCCAGCTGAAATTCTTCTGCAGGGTAGGGAAGAAAGACTACAGGACCTCCCTTCCTCCAACAGTTTCTGACAGGGAGAGCCAGTCTGAATTTAGCAGGCTGGGATGGTGACAACCTCACACACATGTCTACTGAGTCTGAAACATTTTGTTTTCAGCTGCTTCAATATTTTAACCTAAGTGTACTGTGCATTGCATTTAGCTTCATAAGTATTTTTGCTTCTCCTGGACTGTTTTAATGAGGAGATCCCCAGCAGAGAACAGTAACAGCTTAGTACCCTTTTCAATAAGAGATATTAACAGACACCGTGCAAATTTTCACCCTTCAGACTGGCAAACTGAAGCGTTACTACACAGACCTTGAAGCCCTTGCAATGGTAACTGCTGCTTTGTGCCATGATATTGACCACAGGGGAACCAACAACCTTTATCAAATGAAGTAAGTACTTTCCTACCACTTCATTTACTGTTGCTCTTGCATGGAGTGGGATCAGGCTGTGATCACAACAAACTCCAGTACAACTCTGGTTTATACACAGGGGTAACAATCTTGTTTTGCAAATAACCTTGCTTTTCAGCTTGCTACAGCATCCAGGCTTATGCTTTGCCCACTGTGGAAACTAAAATTTTGCAGTGATCTCTGAGGCTTTCTTTATCTCCCAGCGGACCTCCTTTGGTTAAAGCAACACTACCTTACCAAGTGCACACAACCATTTAGTAGCCTGAGCATTCTAGGAGACTCAGGATGCCACCAGCAACATGCTGGATATAAGAAGCCTACTTCTGGCTGGAAGGTATCTATGGAGGAAGAATCATGCATGGCAATGCCCTCACCACATGCAGAAACAAAGTGCTTAGGATATGAGGGTGCTGCTCTCAGTTGGTACAGAAAAACTACACTACAGTAGGTACTAGCTACAGAAAAACAGTTGCATGATTTTATTGCTCCATCAAGTCTCAGTTGCTCACTTAAAGTAGTGTCAGATCACAGCTCTTCTGCAATGCTTTCTGGCTATACTATTTTACTGTTTTCTGGAGCTTTGGAAAACTGTAATTGAAACTGTCTAGTGTTTTGGGTACAAGAGGGTCTTGCTTTTCATCTAGAAAAGTGTTCAAGGACTGCTGGGGTTTTTTTCCTATTACTAGATACCAATATGTAGATATTCAGGAATTAATCAAGCTTAATATGCTGAATAATAACTGTCCAGTCATAAATAACATTTTGGGTGAAATCTGGAGTTTGAATACTGTTTTAGACAGTGTACAAATAGTTACAGGCAGTGTCCCATAAGTCTTACTAGACCGAAGTAATTAGCCATCAAAATACTACTCTTAAGCCTTTTTAAATTAGTTGAACTTGTGTATGTGACATAATTAAATATAAAATGTGACTTCTTCTCTTAAGTGCTGCACTAACATCTTCAGTTTTTCCTTTATGCAACCAGATCTCAAAATCCTTTAGCTAAACTCCATGGATCCTCAATTTTGGAGAGACATCACTTGGAATTTGGAAAATTCTTGCTTTCTGAAGAGGTTGGTAATGAATTGTAATGTAAGGACATGAATAATATACTTTCAGGGAAGATTTTCAACAACAACACAGCTGTCACATGGCTTAGCACAAGACCTTTCTCTGATTTGGATAGCTGAGGAACTACAGCTGCCTCACCCCACAAGTACTCTATGGTCACCCAGGACCAAAATGCATAGGCTTCCTAAATGCATTCTTGGTTTTAGAAGCAATACTGTTATCTCCACAGGAGTATGTTAAATACAGGATTGTCCTCCTGTAGCCTGTCTGACAAGGCCAAGGCTGACACACTCTTCCAGCTAACTTTTAATCTCAGGCAAATTCACTCTGGGGCCAGGGGCCAGAGATTGGGCACATGGCAGGTAATACTGACACTGTTCAGTGAGCAAAAACAGAGACTAAGCACCAACGTAACATGAGCAGGGCTCACAGTCCTTATACTTTACCTGAGCAAGCCGAGTCTATTAAAAAAAAAAAAAAAAAGCACATTTGTGAAAGGGAGTCAGACAGGAATTCAGAGCAACACAGTGCTTGGATTTTGCAGCTCCTTTTTCTTTTGATTTTCAGTCACTGAATATATGTCAGAACCTCAACCGCAGACAGCATGAGCACATGATTCACCTGATGGAAATTGCCATTATAGCAACAGACCTGGCACTCTACTTCAAGTAAGTCAGTCATGCACACTGTGTGTGAGGGGCAGAAAGCAGCTGGTACTTTACAAAGTCACAATGTGATGCTTTGTTCTGTGAGCTTCCTCCCATAACAGTACTCTTCACAGACACTGCCTCTGGGTGGCTTCCTTTAAAATTGACATCAAAGCTGGTGGGGAGAGCTCAAACCTTAAACTTATTTTTTAGATCACATACATGACTTTTTAACACTCCAATTCCAACAAGGCAGCTCTATATGATCCCCTAATGGAAAGAGATGACAGATTTTCTTTTTTTTATTTAGCTAGCACTTCAGCACTGAAAATATATATACATGGCAAATGGCCTGCCCAAGGCTGCATTAACTTCTCTGAAAGAGCAGCACAATCCAAATAACAAGTGGTCCCTTGCAGGTGAAGATCCAGTTCATAGTCTATTTCACACTCAGAAGTCAAAAATGCCAAACATCTTGTAGCAGCATGCACTGACTTGCTGGGACATAAAGCAAGAATTAAACAACATGTCACTTCCTCATTAGCAAGAAGCTTAGAAAATGTGCTTTCAAAATACAATGTCAGCAGCAGAAACTACTTCTGTGTTTTGCACTGAAGAATGGCTATGCAAAATATAAACAGTTCACAAAAGAGGAACATGAGGGAGACTGTGATACCCAGTCACCTTACTCTGGAGGTAGAGTGGCTATATGGGAGCAGATACTACCACTTCCTTACCAGGTGGAAACAAGCTAGTCTTTGTCCCCCTTGGTCCACTGTCTGCAAGTGAAGGCTTGGTTGAGATCGAACTCAGGCAAAGTGATAGGAACAGAACACGTACACAGGTCACTTCACTTTGTGGATCTAGCCTAAATGTCTTCTCTGCTAACACTGAAACAGCAATTTTTTCCAGATTGCACACCACTCAAAGCATCGGTGAGTTGTGTATAACCGGCTCCTCAGAATTTGCTATATATATTTAGGTATATAAATAAAGTTAAGAAGGCTGGACAAAACATACAAAAGCAAGTAGTTTTATAATTACTTCAGCCAGCTCTGGGTTTCTGCAGTTTGCTTAACACTCAGGGAAAAAGCCTTCTTGTGCTGTGAAAAAAACATTTCTCTTTTCCAGTAGTTCATACTTTCAGGTTCCTGCTTATGTCTCATTGCTATACTTCAGGCATTTACAATACTTTACTCTACTTAAGAGAGGCAGGCAATGGTACTTGGTTTTGTTGGGTCTTCATTGAGGACCTAAAATGCCAGGAGAGCAACTACTGGAAACCCTTCAGAAAGGGATATCAATGTCTGTATCAGCCTTCTGCTTTTAACACATTTGTTCCCTTGTTTGGGAGCTGCTTTGGTGGCTGTCAGGAGGATGGGGTCAGGCTCTTCTCAGTGAAGCCCAGTGACAAGACAAGGGGCAATGGCTGTAAGCTGAAGCATAGGAGATTCTGTGTGAATACATGTAGAATTTTTTTTAACCCATGAGGGTGCTGGAGCACTGGAACAGACTGCCCAGAGAGGTTGTGGAGTCTCCTTCTATTCAAAACCCATCTGGATGCGCTTTTGTGTGACCTGGTCTAGGGAATCCTGCTGTGGTAGGGGAGTTTGACTAGATGATCTTTTGAGGTCCCTTCCAACTCCTAATGTTCTGTGATTCTATGATTTTTTTTTCTTGTTGTTCCCTCAAAGAAAGAGAACAATGTTTCAAAAGATTGTTGATGAGTCCAAGACCTATGATAGTATGACTGCCTGGACTGAGTACCTGTCTCTGGAGACAACAAAGAAAGAGGTTGTCATGTGAGTAAAATGTCCTGTCTTGTCCACATGTCTTGTGCTGCACATAGTGCAAAATCAGCATATGATACATTACTGTCCACTCAAATCTGATCTTCTGGAGAAGGAGGTCAGAAATAGGGAAAAAAACTCGAAGTGGTTCTTCATCCAGATAAGTGACTGGCTTTGGAGTATTCTTCTGGGCATACACTCCTAACGAGATTCAGGATCCCTTCTGGCCATATACCCCTAGCAGAACGCCCAGTAGGCCACAAGCAGGGGCTGACTGCAATGGCAGATCTATAGAACTCCAACAGCAACCAGAGTGAGTTGCACAATGCTGTTGTCATGACTGGACAGACAATTTTCAGTGTGATTTACACTGGTGATGATGTGCACCCACAACCTCACTGCAGTCTGCACTGCTACACCTCCATGAGAGAGCCAAAAATGTTACTCTGAAGTCACAAATGTAAGCTCAGTGATGACTAAAGCAGCAAACATCGTAGTGCCAGAAGCAAGCAGTTCACTAGCGTACATTCATTTTAATTAAGAGAGCAATCCTTGGCAAGTGTCCCATTCAGAGCAGTTGCTGTTAAAGCAACCTGTCTTTGTCTTTCACTCCAGAAGGGAATCTGGGAATGCTTGACATGGTATTGGGTCATGAGTGTCCTGCACCTGCAAGAGGTAGGGTGCAGGCTGTACAGAAGAAACTAATTTCTTTCCTGTTCTTAGGGCCATGATGATGACTGCCTGTGATTTGTCAGCAATCACAAAGCCTTGGGAAGTCCAGAGTAAGGTCAGATGCTTGATATACTATTAGATTTCTCTAGTTTATACTTCAAAGTAGTGCAATTTCCTAAGCTGCCTAGAAGCTGAATCAAAGTCTTTTATCAAAACTACTAAAAGGACTTCAGAATAACTATGGTTTTCATGGATAAATCAATCTTTAAGACTGTAGTAGTGAATTCTGTAGAAAATTCATATTTACCAAAAAACAAACAAACAAACAAACAAAACCCCCAAGGATTTAGCTTTTTGGGTTACAGCAAGCATTTTTGCATGCAACATTCAACAGCAATACCTGCTTTTTGCTCAGTTGTTTGTTTTCCTTTAGGAGTTCCTTCCTGAACTATACTTCAGCAATTGCTAAGCAAGAAACATTAAAATCTATAGGAGGAGAAAATAAATAAATCCCACCTTCCTGTCCAGCATGGAGAAGGGATAACTGAGAAAATCGTAATAGGAAGCCACAACTGTGACCAACAGGCAAATCCTTGAGGGGAACACATTGGAAATTTTTCTTAATAGATGAGCAGTGGACTAATGAGCTCCAGTTCAATAGGGTTGTTCAGCTGTCACTGCACAGGTGCAAACCAGTTGCCACTGCTGCCCTTCCCCGCAAAAAGGCTGGAGCTGGGATTAGACACAAAGCAACAGAAAGGCTAGAAGTGAGATTTGCTTCATGGTGGAGACCTGAGGCTCATCAAGTTATAAAGCCGAAGTCACTGATAACTTTTCTTTTTTTTCTCCTTCATAATGTAGGTAGCTCTCCTGGTAGCAGCTGAGTTCTGGGAGCAAGGAGACTTAGAAATAAGCGTCCTTCAGCAACAACCTATTGTAAGTACCGTGTGAGAGCCAGACAGTTCCATTCAGACAGCAAGTCTCTGCAGAGATGTATTACAAGCAATGCTGCTCTCAGAGGGCTGTGGGTCTTCCTGAAAACACCTGTCAAAAATCTGTTGTAAAAGCGGGTACTCAGCTAGGGAAGACCCTCTGTTACAGACTCTCTTGTTCAGCTCTCCATAAAGTTAGATGGGTCTCGGGAGCTATGAACCAGCTGACTAACCCCTGGGAGACTTCATGCTAGGCTCTTACTAAAAAAAGGAAAATTAAATACCTACATTGTAGAGGAAAACAGAGTTTCCAATAAAGAGTAAAACTAGAAACAAACTTCCTAGAGTCTGGAAATGATTTCTGGTGAATGGAAGTATGTTAAAGCAATGTTTCTTAACATTTTCTTCTGCTATAACAAGAAACACTTAAATTTGGCATCAAAAGAGCCAAGAATAATTCCTTGATGTGGTCTCCACTTTTGTGGAGTAGATTTTCTTTAAGTAGACTCTCAAATACCATCTCTACGCAGAGAGGCACCACAAATTATACAGTATGCAACAAGGCCTTTAAAGATTATAATTTCATGTTCAGTTATGTTTTAGACAATTGAAAACCCCTCCAGCACTTTATGACATGAAGCTTCTCTCAGGTATCTGGTTAAGAGGCAGAAGAGAAAAACTCTGTGTCCTTGTCCCCATTCATAGACACTGAAAAGGCTGTCTAAAATTTCTGCTAGAATTGCAAAGGAAATGACTCCATTTCACTCCGCTGCAGTGAAGGAAGAGGGCTGTAATAGACAGCCCTAACTGAAGGCATGACAGAACTGTCAGGTTGACACAAAACAAATTTGGGGAGAAAATAGAGGTGTGTTTTTCACTGAAGTGTTCTCATAAATCTTGGTGAACTTGTATTCTCCTACAGCCCATGATGGACCGAAGGAAAGCTGCTGAGCTTCCAAAACTTCAAGTGGGTTTCATTGACTTTGTGTGCACATTTGTCTATAAGGTAAGCAAAGCACACCCTTGCACATCTTATCCTTCTCAACAGGGGGTCAAATTCCAGGTGAGTGAGTCCGAGTGCAGCAACAGTATTCAGAGGGAGAGGGGTAGATAGAGGACACAACAGCGGCCTTTCTTTAGGGTATTGCAGCATTGTCCCTCTTTGTGCCAGTAATGTTTTCCCTGCATTAGCCAACCTGGGAGGCAAGGAGTCAGGATCTTTCTTGGGGTATGATGGACAAGAGCTGTGTTTGGGCAACCGTATTGTGCTGATGAGTGTGTTTTGGTTAGGAATTTTCCCGTTTCCATGAGGAAATTCAGCCTATGCTTGATGGGCTGCTGAACAACAGAAATGAGTGGAAGATCCGTGCTGATGAGTATGATGCAAAAATGAAAGCTCTGGAGGAAGAGAAGAAAAAAGAGGAAGAGAAGATGGCTGCAAAGAAAGGTCAGAAACAAAACTTAGTTTTTCATTCCTAACTCAAAAATGTACTTTCAAAATTCTCTCTCAGATATACAAAAACTTTGCTGATGTGGCAGATTCAGATAACTGGAACAAATTTCCTCAGCCTTGCTCCACTGGCAAGGTTGAAGATATCTTGTCTTCAAACCTGACACTATGACAGGCTGTCAAAAAGGCCATCTGCTCAAATGCCCAGGAGTTAGTGCCTGAAAAAGTAGTGAGACTACATTCAGCGCAAGTGCCCATGGAGTTGGGAACAGTAGAAACTCCTTTGCACTATACACATGTCCCTGGGAAAGAGCAGGGAGACATCTTGGTAGCCAAAGTACTGTGAAATGAAGCCCTTAGAGGGAAGGGAGGCCCAGGACAGCTGGTCAACTTTCAAGGATCACCTTCTCCATGTCCAGGAGCTATGTATTCTGACAAAGAGAAAGGCAGGAAAGAATGCTAGAAGATCTGCCTGGATGAACAAGATGCCCCTGGAGATGCTGTCTCGTAAAAAGAATCTATATAAGGAGTGGAAGAAGGGCCAACTAGAATGGGGGGCATACAGGGAATGCCAAGAGAGCAAGGTAATTGGTTAGAAAAACTAAATCTCAGTGGGAGTTAAATCTAGGCAGAGAGATCAAGGGTAATAGTAAACATTTCTACAAAAATATTAATGGAAATAGGAAGACTAGAGAAGGTGTGGGCCCCCTCAGAAAAGACACGGGAGAACTGGTGACGGATGACATGGAGAAGGAAGAAGTTCTCAAGGCAAGGGCTCCCGCCAAACCCCCAAAGTCAAAGAAGATAATGGTAGGGGCTGGAAGATAGAACTGCTTCTGGGAAGTGAAGATCAGGTTCGTGACCATGTGAAGAACCTGAAAGTTTACAAGTCCATGGGACCTGATGGGATACACCCACGGGTACTGAGAGAACTGGCAGATAAGGTTGCTAAGCCACTCTCTATTGTGTTTCAAAAGTCATGGCAGTCTGGTGAAGTCTCCACTGACTGGAAAAGGGGAAACATAACCCCTATTTTTAAAAAGGGTCAGAAGGATGATCCGGCAAACTATAGGCCCGTCAGTCTCACCTCTGTGTCTTGTAAGATCATGGAGCATATCCTCCGGGGGCACTGCTAAGGCAGAAGGATAATGAAGAGCTGATTGGGTATAATAAACATGGCTTCACCAAGGGTAAATCGTGCCTGACAAATCGGGTGGCCTTCTATGAAGAGGTCACGACATCAATAGACAGGGTAAGAGCAACGGATGTCATTTACCTGGGCCTGAGCAAAGTCTTTGACACTGTCCTGCACAACATTCTGGTCTCCAAGCTGGTGGAGTATTGGTTTGATGGATGGACCTCCCAGCGGATAAAGAATTGGCTTGACGGCCGCACCCAAAGAGTGGCTGTCAATGGATCTGTGTCCAAGTGGAGGCCAGTGACAAATGGAATCCCTCAAGGATCAGTACTGAGACCAGTCTTGTTCAACATCTTTGTCGACAACATGGACAGTGGCATTGAGTGCTCCCTCAGCAAGTTTGCTGACAACACCAAGCTGTGTGGGCCGGTTGATATGCTGGAGGGGAGGGATGCCATCCCAGAGGGACGTGGACAGGCTGCAGAGGTGGGCCTATGCCAACCTCATGAATTTCAACAAAACCAAGTGCAAGGTCCTACATCTGGTTTGTGGCAATCCCAAGTACTGATATAGGCTGGATAAAGATTGGCTTGGGAGCAGCCCTGAGGAAAGAGATTTGGGGGTCCTGGTGAGTGAGAAGCTCAACATGAGCTGCCAGTGTGCGCTTGCAGCCCATAAGGCCAGCCATATCCTGGGCTGCATCAAGAGAAGCGTGATGGAAGAGAAGGTCGATAGAAGTGATTCTCCCCCTCTACTCTGTTCTCATGAGACCACACCTGAAGTATTGCATCCAGTTCTGAAGACCCTGTTACAAGAGGGATATGGAAGTGCTGGAGCAAGTCCAGAGAAGGGCCACAAGAATGATCAGAGGACTGGAGCACCTCTCCTATGAGGACAGACAGAGAGAGTTTGGGTTGGTCAGCCTGGAGAAGGGAAGGCTCCAAGAAGACCTTATTGTTGCCTTCCAGTATCTGAAGGGGGCCTACAAGAAAGCTGGTGAGGGACTTTTTAGGAGATCAGGCAGTGACAGGACTAGGAGGAAAGGATGTAAACTAGAGGAGGGTGGACTTAGATTAGACATTAGGAGGAAGTTCTCAATTGTTAGGGTGGTGAGACAGTGAAACAGGTTGCCCAGAGAAGCTGTAGAAGCCCCACCCCTGGAAGCTTTTAAGGCCAGGCTGGATAGGTCCCTGCGCAACCTGATCTAGTGGGAGGTGTCCCTGCCAGGCAGGTGGGTTGGAACTAGATGATCTTTAAGATCCCTTCCAACTCTGACAATTCTATGATTCTAATGATCTGTTTGTACACAGGGGCTGTGGCCAATATGCTGTCCTTTGGGTCATGAAGTAGAAGGACTTAAGAAAAGCTAACACATTCCTAGGGAGAATACTTGAGGAATTACAGTTCATCCTATTTCTAGCCCAGTCTAGATACTACCTAGAACAAAGCAGCAGTAGGAGTACCTATTAGCAATCTATTTTGTTCACCCTCAGTAAGTTTGCAGACAACACCAAGTTAGGAGAAAGTGTTGATCTGCTTGAGGGTAGGAAGGCTCTGCAGAGGGACCTGAACAGGCTTGATCGATGGGCTGAGGCCAACGGTGTGAGGTTCAACAAGACCCAGAGCCAGGTCCTAAAATTTGGTCACAGGAACCCCGTGCAAAGCTACAGGCTTGGGGAACGGTGGCTGGAAAGCTGCCTGGCAGAGAAGGACCTGGGATTGCAGGTCAACAGCTGAGTATGTGCCAGCAGTGTGCCCAGGTGGCCAAGAAGGCCAACTGCATCCTGGCTTGTATCAGAAAAAGTATGGCCAGCAAGACCAGAGAAATGATTGTGCCTCTATACTGGCAATGGTGAGGCCACACCTTGAGTACTGTGTTCAGTTTTGGGCCCCTCACTCCAAGAAAGACACTGAGGCATTGGAGTATACCCAGAGAAAGGCAACGAGGCAGGTGAAGGGTCTGGAGAATAAGTCTTACGAGGAGCAGCTGAGGAAACTGGAATTACTTAGTCTGAGAAAAAGAAGCATAAGGGGAGACCTTATCTCTCTCTACAATTTCCTGAAAGGAGGCTGTAGTGAGGTGGGGGTCAGTCCCTTCTCCTAGGTTACTAGTGATAGGAGAAGAGGAAATGGCCTCAAGCTGCACCAGGGGAGGTTTAGATTGGACATTAGGAAACACTTCTTCACAGAAAGAGTTGTTATGCATTGGAACAGGCTGCCCAGGGAAGTAGTGGAGTCTCTGGAGGTGTTCAAAAAACTTGTAGCAGTGGCACTCACTGACAGGGTTTAGAGGGTGTGATGGTGATAGGTTGACAGTTGGACTTGATAATCTTAGAGGTATTTTCCAACCTTAATGATTCTGTGAGATTGTTTTTCTCCTTCTGCAGGCCCAGCCTGGGTAGCACTGAAATCTATGAGCTGCAGTAGGCTTTGTGTGAAAGCTTGTTTGATAGCCTGAAGATTTGTTTGATTCTCAGAAAGGTGAAAGCAGAAGGCTCTTCTAGCCTCTCAGATGTGTTTGAGCAACCATCTATGAAAACTTGGCACTGCCCATGCAGAGACTGCATCTAAAGTCTCTTTTTATTCCAAATTGGACCAAAATCACAACAGCCCATGGGGTGGACATTCATCAAATGGCAGTTTAGAAATTATTAGAAGTGTCTCGATGCCTTATCTCAGTTTAATTCACAGTAATGAATGCAAAATATAAAAAGCAAGTGCTTTAGCTATGATCTGGAAAAATTCTGAACAATTATTATTTCCTGATTAAGTAATCTGTATTTAAATGAGGAAAGTTTCTAAACCACTCTTTACAAGCCTTACAAGTACAATTACACTGCACAGCAGACAGCTTTAGATCTGGGTACTACAGGTATAACTTACATTGATCACTGGACAACTTAAAAGTGCTAAAAAACTCCTGTAATGACTGAGAAGGACATTTATTACCATACCTCTAATTCTATGTTTGTTTTTACATGGCAGATGGAATAACCTGTAATGGAGGAACAGCTCCAGCTTCCAAAACCTGCAGCATACTTTAAACCTATTATCAATGCAATATATGCCATCTAAAATGAGAGTACCCATGCTTTAAAAAAATCCCAAAACAACAAAAAGTCCAAACCAAGCAAACAACCAATCACAAAAAAAACACCAAAAAGCCAATATCATTGCATACAAATAGATTCCTGTTCTCCTGCTTGAATTTGGCTTATGATTAACGAGGAAAAGGCTAGATCTCATTTGCCTTAATTGCATTTTCTCCTGATGGTGAGGAGCCAGTTCTGTCCTGTCTCTTTCTTCATTTAACACATCTGATGTCAGATGGCATATGACAAGTCAGAACATTTGGCCCAATAAATCAGGTTACATGATTATGAAAAAGCATTTCTCCTACACTGAAATACTTCTTACCCCAAAAGTAATGGAATTCACATCCTTCTCCATGCAACCCCATGTAATTAGCAGTGTATTCAACTATAGCCTGAAGAATAAAAAAACTAAAGAAGAGCCAAATATATCATATCTAAGCCTATACATGTTAGGATATTGGACAGAAATCTGTGAGAAGGGATAAAGCATGAAAACTGACCACAGTGAACCTCTAAACTGTTCCAAAGAGTTACAATTCTATGTAAATCCAAGAAGCACAGAGATAACAGCTCTGCACTCACTTCAAGAATTTGGATAGGCTGCTGCTCTAAAGCGTGGATTTATTTGTGAAACATCCAGTAGCTGCCATCTTCATGAGCAGGATCCAGACTGTGTGCTAACTGAGGCTTCACTCCATAACAAGTCATTTTAAGAAGACAGTGTTATCATTACCTATTACATTTCCAGTTACCCAAGGAACTTGAATCATGGCATCTCCTAAATTGTTCTGTTTTGCCTCTTAATTCCAATGTTATTTCACACAGTCCTCTTCTGATAAGTACCAAACCCCTTCCTTTCTTCCTCCTGTTCTGTTTTTTAGATTCCACTCCAGACTCTAAAAGACTGATGACTTCTACTCTTTTATTTCAGATAAAAGTTATTTTCATGTTTATTCATGTAATCATATTAGAACATTCAATTGCACTCCTATAGCAGTAGAGACATCCTTCTCTGCTCATCGCTCCCTCTCTCTTTTTTGTGTGTGTTTGGAGATCTATTTTGCTGGGGATTTTCTTCTTCTGTTACTCCTGCTACCTGCAGTGCTTTTAACTATCAGTATCTTGTTACAGAAATAGTGCAAGTAAAAAGAAAACTAGAGCTATGGCGGTATCTGGTGATAATTTATCCATGTCTCAGTGGAATAAGCAAAATTTAATCCTCTGTTGCTATGCATCAATTCTTTAAGCAGCAATTCGTCTTTCAGGAAAACACAGAAACCTGTCCACTTGCGTGAAAAGAAATATGCTACTAGTGATGACTTCACGCTGTACGTCTCATTTTCATTAAGAACCATGGAGGAAGTTTTCATCATACAGCATACAAAGTAACTCTTGTTTTTCAGTGGGAAAAATGTTAACAAGGTTATCATATTCCAGAGTGGTTGAGCAGTGTACTTTTAGAGAGAACCACAAGCCACTGCACACTTTAATGCTGAGAAAAGCTGCTTATAACCTCAGACATTTTCCAGGGAATAAAGCCAGAAGGCTAATCTTCCTGCATCCAATGCCCGATGCGAGGCATTCGGAGCACTGCAGGGTGCTCCAGCAGGGGTTCTTGCACAGGGAATGTAGGGTACCTGCCCGGCACACCCAGCAGTGGTGGCAGGATCCTGGGCTGTGGGCAATTGCTCCCCATCTGTCTGCATGCACCAAGGAGCAGAGCAGGTCCCACACAGCATAACAGCAGACATGCTGCTTATGTGTTTCTGAGGGGGACCATGTACATGTGTGTAGGGGCGTCCATAAACATGCAGGGTGGGGTACTAGTGGAGGAAGCTGTTTCTCAGGGATGGCCCAATTCCATGGGAGAAGGAAGGTCTACAAGGCCCCTTTTTGCAGTGGTGGTACTGGAGCAGCCACGGAACCCTGCTGCAGCTGTGACTTCAGTTGTGTGTGCCACAGTACACTGTGCTCTGCTAGAGGAGACAGCAGAAGCCTCCCCTGTCTCTCCCACTCCTGCCGCTTCCCTGCCTGCTTGAAGCACCTCAGGTACCCCAAGCAGAGCAGACAGCTCTACCACCTATCATGTGTCCTAGCTGCTCTACAGCTCTCATGTCACTGTGGGAAGCCTCACATAGCCAGTAAGAGAAACAACAAGCCAAGCCCTTTAATTTTCCTTTATTTTCCCCTTGCACTTTATCTGTTTCTGATAGAATACTGTCTGCAGGTAATGCAGCTTAATCTTAGTGGATGCAGATTTCTTCTTGTATTGCCTAGCCAGAATGAAGTGACAGAGGAGTAACCTGGTCACTGTGGGATGGCTGTAATGAGACCTACGGAAACCACACACATGGGAATTCATCCCAGTCTAAGAGGTGTTGAAGGACAGATTTCTTGCCTGGCCATGCAGCCATATTTTGAGAACTGTATATGAACAATGCCACTTCTGCATCATCCTGTGGGGGGGATCTGTAATCTCCACAGATCATAGAGACATCCTCAGCTGCAAAGGAAGAATCCATACCCTTCACATTTGGAACCCAGCCTATGATCTAGGTTACAAGAGACATGTGGGCCCCAATGCAGGACAACTTCAAAGGTAAGGGTAATGGAGGCACAATGCAAATGGCAACAGGAGTTCAGACTAAGTCATATAAAGCTAGGCAAGACAGCAAAACTCCAGGCAGCTAGTGCTGTAAAAAACCTCGCACATGGCCATTGCATTGTCCTTTACGAATAGACCTCACTTACCTCACTGCATGGGCTGGGACCCTGCTCATTGAAATGCACTTCGTATACTCACCAAGGACAGAGTCAGCTTTGCTGGGACCAGCTCAGGGGTGGGACTAAATCAGTGCTGCTATAACCACCCACCATGGTGGAAGTAAAAGGAGGTGAGGGATGAAACTCCCCACTCTCTAGCATACTCCATACTAACAAACGTAGGAGCAGGCAAAGGTGAACACATTTAGCCCTCCAGAGAGTGGCAGGCTACAGCTGTTCTAGCAAGAGGGTTCAGCTCCAGCAACCCCAAAATTTTAAAAACAGTACCTAACACTATAGCCAGCCCTTAAAAGAACAGCAGTAAAGGTGTTCCAGCCAGAAGTAAATAAGCACCCTGCTGCAGTAACATTTTAATCAAGCACTGAATCACAGCTAAATCCCAAGTGCTGAGTTTTAGCAGTTTTTCAGTAGCACTGATTTCACACAACCACCCTTTGACAGCTTACAGATTAGTGCTGCAGACAGTGTGAGCACCACTGCTTTAAAAATAAAAAATCAAAAAGTGGGTTCTGGCTTTAAGAATGCAGGACATTCTGCTACCCTGAGAGTTCAGGATATGAACTGTTAATTCTATTTTACAGAGACAGAACTTTAAACAAATTGGCAGTCTAGATCTTTACTTTCATTAGCACTGCCTAATCATTTCAGTACCATGAGGTATACATTCAAGCCAAGAACTAAAAACTCAGTCATGACATGTAGCTAATTGTCCTGTTCTTGACAATATCCCATATTAACCCCTTTTCCCTGCAGTTATTAGATACATTACACTTTAAATTCAAATCCAATTCTCTTAAATTTCATTTCCCTACACTCCACAGTGTATTTTATTAGTTGAGAATATGGTAGCTAAAGGATTTGTTTCTTGCAAAACATAATCTAGAAGAGACTCTGTATCTAAGAAAGACTGCTATCACTTAGATTTACGTCTGAATTCACTGCTTCACCTGTCTAATTTGCTATGTCAGAAAAAGTCAGCAATTGTCCAAATAAGAAATTAGACACCCTCAATCTTTGCCAGAGTTAACAGTATTAATTACAGTGAGAAAAACAACACAAGTCACTCAACACCACAATAAGTCCTGGGGAACAGGAGAGGTGGCTGGGGATTGAAGGAAAGCAAATGTCACTCCAGTCTTCAAAAAGGGCAAGAAGGAGGACCCAGGTAACTCTAGACGGGTCAGGCTCACCTCTATCCCTGGAAAGGTGATGGAGCACTTTATCCTTGACTCTGTCTCTAGGCATATCAAGGATAAGGGGGTCATTGGGAGCAGTCAGCATGGGTTTACCAAGGGGAAGTCATGTTTGACCAACCTGATAGCCTTTTATGAAGACATAATAAGGTGGATAGATGAGGGTAGGGTACTGGATATGGTTTATCTTGATTTCAGTAAAGCATTTGACACTGTCTCCCACAGCATCCTGGCAGCTAAACTGAGCAAGCGTGTTCTGGCTGATTGGGTAGTGAGGTGGATTGTGAACTGGTTGAAGGACAGAAGTCAGAGAGTTGTGGCCAATGGGATGGAGCCTAGTTGGAGGCCTGTGTCTAGTGGAGTCCCTTAGGGGTCAGTACTGGGACCAGTACTTTTCAATCTATTCATTAATGAACGACCTGGAAGAGGGAACAGAGCGTGCTCTCAGCAAGTTTGCTGATTACACTAACCTTGGTGGAGTGGCTGACACACCAGAGGGTTGTGCTGCCATTCAGGGAGACTTACGATAGGCTGGAGAGTTGGTCAGGGAGGNCCAGCGCAGAGCCACAAAGATGATGAAGAGGCTGGAACTATGAGGAAAGGCTGAGGTAGCTGGGTCTCTTCAGCTTGGAGAAGAGGAGGCTAAGCAGTGACCTCATCTATCCTTTTAAAATATGTGAAGGATGGGGTCAGGCTCTTTTCAGTGGAGCCCAGTGACANTATAGATTGGGGGCTGAGCTGTTGGAGAGCAGTGAAGGGGAAAGGGATCTGGGGGTCCTGCTGGATGAAAGGATGGCCATGAGCCAGCAGTGTGCTCTTGTGGCCAGGAGGGCCAATGGGATTCTGGGGTGGATTAGAAGGGGTGTGGTTAGAAGGTCAAGAGAGGTTCTTCTTCCTCTTTACTCTACCCTGATGAGGACGCATCACAAATATTGTGTCCAGTTCTGGGCCCCTCAGTTGAAGAAGGATAGGGAACTGCTTAAAAGAGTCCAGCGCAGAGCCACAAAGATGATGAAGAGGCTGGAACTATGAGGAAAGGCTGAGGTAGCTGGGTCTCTTCAGCTTGGAGAAGAGGAGGCTAAGCAGTGACCTCATCTATCCTTTTAAAATATGTGAAGGATGGGGTCAGGCTCTTTTCAGTGGAGCCCAGTGACAGGACAAGAGGAAATGGCTGTAAGCTGAAGCATAGGAAATTCCGTGTGAATACACGTAGAAATTTTTTCACAGTGAGGGTGGTGGAGCACTGGAAGAGACTGCCCAGAGAGGCTGTGGAGTCTCCTTCTATGGGTTATTCAAAACCAGTCTGGACGTGCTTCTGTGTGACTTGGTCTAGAGAATCCTGTTGTGACAGGGGGGTTGGACTAGATGATCTTTTGAGGTCCCTTCCAACTCCTAATATTCTGTGATTCTGTGATCTTACATCTGTACAGCCTGGGAGATGCTTTAGCAGCTTATGTGCTAAAAGCAAATTTAATTTCACATTGAAGCCCACTAATTTCTTCTAACAGCAGCCACCTGCATAGCCAGACACCTGTAATGAAAGAGATAGACTACAACTTCACTGTAGCTTGTTCTTAGTTTTGTGAAAAACATTTGACTATTTGTTAAATCTGAAAAGGTTAGGTGTTAAGAAAACACCTGACCAGTAAGCCAGCACTGACTCCTCAGATCAGAGCATGGCTTAGCAAGTCACAATCAAATTTGACTGTGCTGTCAAATATAAGAATTGTGCATAATACCAATGTGACACCAAAGCTGAGAAAAAGATGACAGCAACTCCCCATTCAACAGCCAGCCAGTACCACACCAGCCTCCCCCACTTGCCTGTACATATTAAATTGTATGTCTTTTCTGATCACAAACATTCTCTATGGGTAACATGTGTAGTGACAATCTGTTGCTGGAAGAATACAACAGGAAGTTTCAGCCACAGCAATGGCCAGTTTGTGACAAATGCTTCCTCTCACGTTGTTTAAGTACCTCTACTGCTGTTCTGTGCAATTCACCCAAAAAACACCAACTGAAGTGTTAAGTACTTTATTCATAGAATAGCATGCAGAGTCCACCCATCACTGAATAGTTCAGAGCTAGCCATGTACTCCAATTTGTGAAATTAAGATCCTTTAATCCAAATTAAGTCTTTTGTTCATTTCAAAATGGACTCTTCACTTGCTAGAAGGGAAGAAAAAACATACACAATTAGAACTACTAGTCACTCCCAGACAGTATTAAAATACACAAAGCATTAGTGGGATCAAAGGCTACCTTTAAGTATGCCATTTCTTTCTGGTTAGTTTTCAGTATTTCTGCTTTTGCTTATTCAAAAGAAGTGTATTTCATCAATCGGGGGTAAAGGCACTTTTTTTACTAGCAAATGACAGTTTTCTGAACTGACAATTCAAATAAGCTCAGTAAAAGCTACAGATATGCCCAGTTATCCATCTTTGAAGAAGAGTTATCAATAACTGCACTGCACTAAATGAAGTTCTAATGACTGCTTTTCTAACTGGAAAATGACATCAAAACTGCTGTTGGACAAGCAGACCTATCAACTTGTGTGCCATTTAAAAAAGATTAAACATTCTAAAGAAATAACCACAAAATTCCTTTATTAAGGGGAGCAGCAACATCATAGTGCAGCCTCTAACTCCAAAAATACAGTTTCAGCTAAACTACAAAACATCAACAAGACCCACTTATCTAGGCCATAACCAATGAAGACTATATATTTAAGATGGTAAAACAGCTGTGTAAAAGACCTTATCTCTAGTACACAACAAAATTCACCAGTTTGCATGTTTGATTTTATTGAAGCGTAGGTGTTCTAATTTTACAGTGTTTTGTTCAGCAGTAGTCTTGTTTAGGACAATGCAAATGTCACTACTTCCCAGGTAAACAGTTTATAAGCGTAAAGCTGCAACAGGAACTGCTTGAGTTATTAATCAGATGTCTTAAAAGTTCATCTTAAACTTAAGTTCACCTAAGGAAACATTAGCACTTTCCTCTGAAAGGCAGGGGGGAGACTCCTCTGATAGAAATGCAGAAAGGACCCAAGAAATAACCCTAAATATGAAGGAATGGATGCTGCAGCAAGACTACTATAACGTGGAAAGAAATGAGAGAAAAGCAGCAGTACTAATCACAACTGATCACCTTGGGCATATTCTCTTCATGTGAGATAAAACAAATGAACCTGATATCTAACACAACACTAGTGACACCTCTTAAAAACTTAATATTGCCTATGTTTTCTGGTTTAGGTCATCAATCTCATTTGTGAGATTTCTGTACTGCATGGAGAAAGGGATCATAGGTTTGTTGCGTCCTGCTGAATAGGACATCTGAGTGCAGTTAAGATACAGTTCCAGATATTCATCACAAAATATCCAGCAGCTTTTAGCATTTTGTTTTCTCACTGGAAATTCAGATTGCCATTTAACAAGTCTTACTTTGTTGCAAAAATGTTTCTAACTCTTCCTCTACTGATGCTCATCTTTTGAAAAGCCTGTCAAAGAGTAGCACTATTTACCCCCCACATAATCCTAACCACGGATCCACATGGGTCTGCAGTCCACTGGCTGGAAACTTGATTTCTCCTAAAAACACTGCAGTAAAACAGCTGTCCCACATGCAAGCCAATGTGTGCTCTGGCATAAGATGCATAAATTCAGTGGAAGGATTTACCTTCTGCAAGCTCTTTTGCAATCCGCTCAAGCTCCTCACGTTTCTTTTTCTCTTCAGCCTCTATTCTTCTCTCTTCTTCAGCAATAGGCTTTAGGTAGTCTGTCATTAACACATTTGCTTTATAACAAAATTTCTAGTACAGAGCACAAAGCTCTGTACCTAGTACCTCGCTCAAAGAGAAAGCAAAAATGTTTCGCGGGCACAATGGCACATTTCATATGAATCGGTGACTTCAAACCACTAAGAGCCCGTCTCTGACGGCCCCCCCGGCAAGGCCCAAGCAGCTCCCGCTGGGACGGGGAGGAGAGAAATGGCCGGCGGGCCTGCGGCTGCGCGGCCCACACCGGCCGCCTCAAGGTGCCCTTGCGGGCCGCGCGGCGGAGGGGGAGAGGCCGCCTGGGTCGCTGCACTCACCGTATCGCTTCTTGCCGTAGATCATCCCCACCAACAGGGCCGAGTACCGGGTGAACTGCAGAAGGCAGAAATAAGGACGCGCGCATCGCTCATCTGACACGCATGGCCCGGCTCGGGCCGCAGCCGCCTCCCGCCCACCCAGTCGCTCGAGGCCATCGGCAGAACGCCCTCCGTCCCCCTCCGGAGCGTAACGGGACACCCGCACGGCGCCAAGAGGCCACCTGCCGCACTCACCTTGATTAGCGGCGAGACCTGCACCGGCGGCACCATTCTGGCGACGGTGGCGCGGCGACCGGAAGTGACACTTATAGCGTGGCAGCCGGGCGGGAGGAGGGCAGACCTCCGCCCATCGTGGGCGGGGCTAAAAGAGATCTGTGCCCTGAGGGAGGAGTGGGGGAATGTGGTGAGCTTTCTGTTAGTAACGAAGTGGTGAAGTTAGTAGCTGTACAACGATTGCCTGAACTTTTGTCTAATGCGTGTCCAGATGGCAGTTTTAAAATCCTTAGATACCTAGCAGTGGCGTGATTTTAATGAAATATCGCAAACACAAAGCAGCACCAGTGCAACTAGGAGCCTTTACAGAATCATAGAATCCGTGAAGAGAACAGGTGTTGACTCTCCCTAGAGACTAGCCAGATGCTACTATACCAGTTTTAAAAGCAAACAGTACAAGTTAGATCATATATTATGCAGAAGTGTTCTTAACTTACTACTACAAAGAAAAAAGTTGCAGACTGTGAAGGTTTTGAATGACTGCATCACTTATTTTGAAATACAGTTAACTTTGATCAGCCACGTAACTAGCCTTTCCTGTTTACCACCAGCCTGAAATGTCCTCTGACAACTCAGGCTAACAAATTCAGTGCTGACTTGGTTTTGTCACTCATATGAATGTGTGGGTGCTGAATTCATACCAAACAAAGCAAGAACTTAATAGCCAGGGTTTGGGCTATTAAGTGGTATTCTTTATTACAGCACGCAAGGGACACGGGCATAGCTCCTCCTATCGTGTGCACCGTTTAAGCAAAGTTTCAGCACTTTATTATAGATTTTGAACATACATATTCATCGTATAGGCAGGATTATTCTAAAAAGCTTATTATCCTAAATCTCCTCCCTCTGGCACATGCGAATTGCCCTCTGATGGTAGTTCTGGAAGGTGTTGACCTCCAAACTCTCTCCTGGCTCCGTAAACTTTCTCGTTTTGAAAACATTGTCTGGCTCATCCAGGTGGTGGCGCCATCCGCTTTTATCACTCTGGGCGTCTTCGCTGGGAAAGGCCTCCGGCTCCTTTAGAAAAGCCTTCACAAACACATTCTGGCCATAGAAATGTCTTTGTTTAAATATACTTAATCTTTTGCAAATACCAGAGCTATTTCACTATTCCAGTGCTAAATACAAATTGCTTTTATAAAAAGGAACCAAGTCTCATCTCTTGAAAGTTCCAAACTCATTAAAAAGAAGCACGTTTTACATCTTTCTAAAAAAAAAAAAAAATCAGTTCTACAGGAGTAGGTAACATCAGATTCTGCTCTTCAGCCAGTGCCTTTACAAAATAGCACCAACTCATTTTTTGAGTGTTTGCTTTGCAGAAGTGTTAGTTACTCAGCTGCTGACTTGATTTACTCAAAGCAACAAAATGTTCCATTTTTAAATGATTTTGAGCAATTAATTGAATTATATCCCTAAGCTGGATGTTTGAAGTGAAAGCACTAAAGCTCGGAGGACAAATCACTACTGCTCTTCATTTCTTTTGCTGATTTTATGGCAGTTGCAGACTGCCCTGATGGAAAACCTAACAGAACCACAAAAACCTGACAAAGTGCCAGAGCCTTCCAGAGACCTGATGAGGATCAAGTTGGCACCCTGTGGTGAAGTAGCACCCCTCTGCCTAGTATCTTGTGGGTTTGTCCTTCCAACTAATTAAAATATGACCACAGTGCACCCTCAAGTAAAGTATTGAATTAAAGTAAAAGAAATTTACATTAGCAAAATAGATTGTACTAGCAAGAAGGCAATCAAATGTGGCCTTAGGGTGGGCCTTTTGTATAATATCCAGATACCTGGAATAAGCAAATCCCTCTGCTAGACTACTGGTTAACCACACTGTGATAAGTAAACAATGGCCCCTGAAGACCACCTGAGGACTACATGATAAAAGGGATGGCAACGCATATAAATCACAGAAGAGTCAGAGTTGGAAGGGACCCATTAGGATCATCTAGTCCAACTCATGTTTAGGCACAGGACAACTCCACAGTCACACCATATGCCTAAGTGCCTTGTCCAAATGCTTCTTAAATTCCATGGGAGTAGGGGCCATGACAGCCTCTCTGGGGAGCCTGTTCCAATGCTTCACCACCCTCTGGGTAAAGAAGCTCCTCCAAATATTCAATCTAAGTTTCCCCCGGCACAGCTTCATGCTGTTCCCCCATGTCCTGTCTCTATCCACCCGAGAGAAGAGGTCAGCACCCACCCCTCCCTCTCTGGTGAGGAAGTTATAGACAGCTATGAGGTCTCCCCTAAGTCTCCTTTTCTCCAGGCTGAACAGACCAAGTGCTTTCAGCCTTTCCACATAAGACTTCCCCTCCATTCCCTTTACCATCCTTGTGGCCCTCCTCTGGACACTCTCCAACAACCTCATGTCCTTCCTGTACTGTGGCACCCAAAACTGCACACAGTACTCCAGGTGGGGTCACACCAGAGCCAAGTAGAGTGGGACCAGCACCTCCCTCAATTGGCTAACAATGGAGTGCTTGATGCACCCCAGAATCCTGTTGGCCCTCATAGCTGCCAGCGCACACTGCTGGCTCATATTCAGCCTATTATCTACCAGAACTCCCAGATCCCTCTCTCTACAGTGCTGCTTTCTAGCCTTACATTCCCCAATAGGTATGTTGGTTTTGGGTTGGCCCTACCCAAGTGCAGAACCCGGCACTTGTCCTTATTAAATTTCATCTGGTTTATGGCAGCCCAGTCCTCTAATCTATTCAGATCCCTCTGAAGTGCCTCTCTGCCCTCACTAGAGTCAACAGCACTTCCCAATTTATACTCATCTGCAAATTTACTTATTATATGTTCCAGTCCTAAGTCCAAGTCATTTATAAAGATATTAAACAGGACTGGCCCCAAGATGGATCCCTGTGGGACCCCACTCCTCACTTGTCGCCACCCCGACATAGCTGCATTCACCAAAACCCTCTGAGCCCAACCCGTAAGCCAGTTGTTCACCCACCTCTTGATTCTCCCATCTAGTTGTATTCTCGACAATTTATCCATTAGGATAAATGACTTCTCAGAAAACTGTATAATTATTAACAAAGGTCTTGGAAAATATCTTAAATACGTACATGCATGTAGTATAGAAGAGGTGTGACTAACTAACAAAGACACATAATTTTGGAGGAATGATCCTGTGTGTCCAGCACTGCATTAAAAGAGTACCTGCTTCAAAACATATTGGTGTTACCAAATTTCTTTAACTGAACACCAAGCCCAGCCACTTGGGTGAGGTGTGCGAGAAAGCAAGGGGGTTTGGAAGTTCTTTCTTTGAATCAGTATAAAAGGAGACCCACTAGAGGACCACTTTGAGTTTAGTTCCCCTCAAGGCAAGCGGCATACCAGTCTAGATCCTTACCTTAGACTGGGACGCTATCTAAGGATACTTTCAGACTGACACCTCGTCTCCCCTCTGGTGAGTGTATATTTTGGGTACCCCTGAGTGGGCGGTTTTCCCTTTATGAGCGAGTGTACACATTTTGGTTCACCTCTCTAAGTGGAAAATTCCTTAAAGCTTACTATTTGATTGTGTAGTAGTATGTTTCAAACTGACACCCAAACTGGTAATATAACTTTGTTGGAAGAAGGACCAAGTAATTTTGTTTACAATAAACCCACATTTTGTGTAGCTGTCACTGTCATACTTTGTGAGTGCCTCCATGGCAGATACACAGACAAATGTTCTGGTCTTCCCTAGCCTGACCAGCAGGCAGCTTGCACTACAAGTCATGATGCTACTCTATCACACATGGAGAAGAAAAGGAGTAAACGGCAGCATGCAGCTAGCTGCAGTAAAATCTCAAATTATAAGCATTAAAATACATCAGTGTGTTTTCTTCTCACCACAAAAACATTTATCTTTATGTCCCATTCAATTATAGTAAAAAAATAGGTCACAGCTACCTGACAGTGTCCACAGATTACCAGGCTGAAGGCTGCAAACCAAGTTCCTACAGTGAATTTAAGCTTTGCACACTACTGTCAAGTACACTCACATTGAAAAGTCAAAGTGATCAAGTACAAAGTTCCTGATGACTGTCTTTATTCTACTGAGAAACAACAATCACAAAAGTTGCTCTTGTTTATTGGATGCCAAACAATAGTTGACTACGCTCCAAATTAATGTGGAAGTTTGAGTCATCAGAAGCAACAGCTTCCTGACAAGTTGTAAAAGCATTATTTGCACAAACTTAGTCGTTTTCAAATAAAAAAGTCACAAACCATTTATAATGTTTATGGTGATTAAACAGAAATCCTGCCACTGCAATAAATTCCAGCTATGACTGTTACTCTTTTAAAGAAAATTAGCTCTGTGTATTCATCATTATTCTGAAGAATCCAAACTGATACTGCATCCTTCAGCAGTCTTCAAGAGAATTTTTCAGCTAACACAGTTATGGAAGGCAAAGATGATAGTGCTTTAAGTGGCTGTTAACATCTCTGAATGTCTTGAATGGATTAATCTTGAACATGAATCCATTAACAATGCCAACCAGTCTGCACAAAACAGCAATTATACCATTATGGAATCACAACTGTGAATGGACAGACAACAGACTTCTCAAATACCCTCTCATAAATGACCACATTGTCCAACCTGACCTATTCAGTTTAGGAGGCAGATGTTCATGATTGGCAGTACCAGCACCACAGGCAAAAAATTTCACTGTCATTAGGAGTGAAATATTACTGCAATGTTTTACGGCAATTTTACTACTTCTCTGTGCCGTATTGAGGCACTGACTCTGATGTGAGATCGAAGTCATCGAAGACATCGAAGACATTTTATTAGATCAAAACCAGGGTTTATATACTTTGCTGAATAGCTGATGCAACCACAAAACAATCAAGCAAATACACAAAAGTTAAAAGACTGGCTCCAGGCTGTATCTTTACAGCCTAAGTCTGTTTCCTTATCTCTACAGGCCATGTTTAAGCATTCACAGGTGTGACCAGCAGGAGCAGGGAGGTGATCTTGCCACTGTGCTCGGCACTGGTGAGGCCATACCTCGAGTACTGTGTGTAGTTTTGGGCACCGCAGTATAGGAAGGACACTGAGGTACTGGAGAGGATGCAGAGAAGGGCAACTAGGATGATCAGGGGTCTGGAGAACAGGCCTTATGAGGAGA